>PVHT021183634.1:3313998-3330066 GCA_004024745.2 Catagonus wagneri
GGCCCTAAAAAGACAAAAAAATAAGAATAAATAAGTAAAATAAAAACAGATCAATAGATATTCCCCATACTGAAGCACAAAGATAAAAATGATTGAAAAAATTGAACAGCCTCAATAACCTATGGGAGAGCACCAAGCAACACTTTTTTTTTTTTAGGGCCACAGGTCCAGTGTATGGAAGTTCCCAGGCTAAGGGTTGAATCAGAGCTACAGCTGTGGGCCTACACCACAGCCATAGCAATGCAGGATCCGAGCTGCATCTGTGACCTACAGCACAGCTCACAGCAATGGTACATCCTTAACCCACTGAGCAATGCCAGGGTTGGACCCGCATCCTCATGGATACTAGTTGGTTTTGTTACCACTGAGCCACAACAGGAACTCCCAAACAGTCTTAAAATACATGTAATTGGAGTCCCAGATGTGGAAAGAGAGATAACAGAAAAAAAAATTTTTTGGTAAAATATTGACTGAAAATATTCTGTTTGCAAAAGCAATCAACCTACAGATCCAGGAATTTCAGTGAACCCTTACCAGTGTAAACACAAGGAAAATCATACTCAGGCATGTTATGGTCAGACCACTGAAAACCAAATCAAGAGAGAATCTGGAAAACAGCCAGAGAAAAAATATAATAAATACGCATAGGAAAACAATGAGGCAAAAGACAACAGACTTCTCATAAAAATAATTCAAGTCAGGAGACAATGGAACACCACCTTAAAAGTGAGGAAGGAGGAATTCCCATTGTGGCACAGAGGAAATGAATCCAACTAGGAACCATGAGGTTGCAGGTTCGATCCCTGGCCTCACTCAGTGGGTTAAGGATCCAGCATTGCCGTGAGTTGTGGTGTAGGTCACAGATGCAGCTTGGATCCTGCATTGCTATGGCTGTGGTGTAGGCCAGGAACTACAGCTCCAATTCGACCCCTAGCCTGGGAAGCTCCATATGCTGTGGGTGTGGCCCTAAAATGCCAAAAAAAAAAAAAAAGTGACGTAGGAAAAATCTCTCAACTTAGAATGCTATCAGTGAAAAGTATATCTCAAAATGTAAAAATAAAAAAATTCTTGAATAGATAAAAACAGAGAATTTGTTTCCAGTAGGCCTGCATTATAAGAAATGCTAACGAGATAGGTCTTTAGGCTTAAGGAAAATACTATCAGATACAACTGCATGTTTACAAGGGAAAAAAATAGCACCGAGAATGGTAAGTCTGTGAATAGGCACAAAAGACCATTTTCCCTTTCTTCTTTAAAAATGAATTGACTACTTAAAGCAAAAATAAACAGTGTGTCTGGGATTTATATCACATATAAAGTAAAATATATGACCACAATAACACAAAGGACAGGTGAGGATGAAGTGGAATTCTATTTTTGTGAAGTTCTTACAGAATACATGAAGTGGTGCATTAGTATTGAAAGGTAGACTGTGATAACGTAAGAATGTACATTATAATCCCTATGAGAGCAATGCAGAATATAAAGAGGGCTAAAAAGTGCACAGGGAAGACAGGATGGAATGTTTATAAATACTTGATTAACCCAACAAAAGGCAGTCAAGAAAAAAACAGAGGAACAAAGAAGAGAGGGGACAACAGCAGGGTGACAAACATAAACCTGCCCACAATAATAAGTACATTAAATGTAAAAGGACTAGATTTTCCAACCGAAAGGCAGGTATTATCAGACTTCTTTCTTTTTTTTAATGGCTGCACCTGCTGCATATGGATGTTCCCAGGCTAGGGGTCAAATTTGAGCTGCAGCTGCAGGCCTACACCACGGCTATGGCTACGCTGGATTTGAGCCGCATCTGCAAACTACACTGCAGCTTGTGGCAACACCAGATCCTTAACCCACTGAGTGAGGCCAGGAATCGGACCCATATCCTCATGGGCACTGTGGTGTTCTTAAGCTGCTGAGCCAAAATGGGAACTCTGAGACTTGATTTCAAAAGTAGTCATGTCTGAGCTATTGATGTTAAGTGGGAGAATTAAATGAGGTTGTGCACCAAAGCTCTGAGCAGAGGGCCTGGTTATGGTGGGTGCTGCTGAAGTGAAAACTCTGAATTTATTTTTCAGCTCCTTTCCTGGGAGCCTATCAATGAATTTCCCACGGGGAGGCCCCAGGCAGCCATCCATAGAGCATCTTGCCCAGCTTAGTATTCATTCAGCCAGCCTTTGTGGAGCAACAGCTTCATGCCAGACCCTTCTGACTGGCATGCGGGTTATTTGTCTGCTTTTCAGGAGCAAAGAATGACTCTCCTTCCTTACCTGCTTCACAGGAGGCACAAACAAATGGATCCTTCCCAGGACTGGAGCTAAGCCTTCCTGACCCTGCCTGGGGTTGGTGCCTGCCTCATGCTGCTCAGCTCCCTCTTCTACCCCGGAAGCTGGTGCCAAGTTCTTCTCCAATGTCCAGTGGCCCAGGGCTGCAGGCAAGACCTTTTCCCCTAGTGGAGCTGTCATTCTGTAGCTTGGAAGGCCAGCCCCTTTCTTATTCCTAGTCCCCTCCTGTCAAGCCAGGGAACCTGGTCTTTGCTCAGCAGGTTGTGAGTTCAGGACAGCAAGGCAGTGTAGTGGGGCTACAGCAGGAGAAGGTGCATTTGGCTCCATCAGCCCCAGGTTATCACTCGTGAGTTGGTCTGTGGACAAGCAAAGAGGGCCAGAGGACCCTACACTGCACTTCCATGGGTCCTTCCCCTCGCCCCATATCTAGCTTCTCAGTTGAGTCCAGAGCCTTGAGGACTATAGTGTAATTTCTAGAAACCTCGCTACCGTCTGGTCCACTGGTTTCACCCTCCTCCAAATCCCCAGTCACTAATCCTCCTCTCAAGCTGTGGATAACTCTACCTTGATCTCTAACATCGTAGCCTAATGTTACTTGTTTTTGTCCCTTATGAAAACAGCATCTTTTGCACAAAGTGTTTGTGCTCATCCATCCTTAAAGCTGAGCAGTCATCTGCTGCAGGAATCATCTATAAGTCGTTTGTCTCTTCTACAAGTGCAGGACATTGGGTTTGTTCCTTGCAGAGCTACTGTGGGAATGGTGCTGCTGTGACTATTCCAGGTCACATCTTTTGGAGAACACATGGAGGCACTTCTGTTGGGCGCATGCTCAGAGTGGAAGTACGATTCACAGGGCAGGGCGCACTCAGTTTAGCAAACTTGATGCACACTTCCCAGAGTGGTTGTACCAGTTCTCATTCCTGCCAGCTGGGTGTGAGTTAGTTCCAGTTGCTCCAAGGACTCGTCAACACTTGCTATTGTCAGTCTTCACTTTCACCCTTCTGATATCTCACATGGAAGGTCACTGGGGTCTTCCTTTTCCTTTCCCTGATGAGTTTACAAAGCTGGGCACTTTATCAGGCATTTGCCAGTTATTTGGCTCTTCATTTGTGAAGATCTTTAATTCGTTTCCTCCATTTTTTTTTTTGTTGTGCTGGCAGCCTCTTTCCTCTCGGGTTATAAGGTCCAACTGCTTCGCCGCACAAACTCCAAGCCACTGTCATTGGACCATATCTGCAAGGCAGGTGGTGACAGGGTCTCAAACAAAAGCCATAATATGTCATATGAAATTAATTTGATTTGAATTGATTTTGTATTTGATTGACCGATTTGTCTTGGTTTTATGGTTGCATAAGAGCTATGAGGAGTTTATGCTTCATTTAATGTTCATATATGTCTGCGTAACACCACAGTAAAAACCACTTAAGGCCACAAGGAGGGCCCAGGAGATCCCCTCTCCTCTTGGCAACCAGGAGGAGATTTTCAAAACACAAAGCCAATCTGGTCACTCCCCTGCTTAATGCAACTCAAAGGATCCCTTCTATCTGGGTTGGAGACGAGGCTCCTCAAGCCTGGCTCTGGCCTCCCTGGCTCATGTTGCACCTGTTCCCTCGCTGTCTCCTATTCTGGAGCAGTCTCTGCCCTTGGCCTTCATCTCCCTCCTTTGCTTAGAGTTTATTCCTTGCTCAGACCTCAGTTCAAGGGTCACTTCCCAGGGAAGCTCTCATCGTGGTCCTGAAACACACCATCCCAGCTAATGCTTTCCTTCTTTACATGATCTCAGCTGAAATATTTGATTTCTTTGTGGCATTCTTCCCTCCTAGCCTGCAGGTTCCATGAGGTCAAGTTCAGCATTCCCCCATCTTATTTTCTCCAGTGCTTGGCACTTGATGAGTACACAGTATGATTTTACTGAGTGACTTGATGACCTGAGCTTCTGTAACCCTCTCACTGTATTGACACTGAAAGGCAGGGAGGACCCCAGGTCACACACAAGGAAGGGCCTGGGCGCAGCTCTTCTTGGCCAGCCACACGAACATGAAGGAGAGTCCTCTGGTCAGAAGCATACAGGCCAGGCTCACCTCTTCATGGGGTCTGGAAAACCGTTAAGGATAATGAAGTCCAATTCTATTACTTACTTAATTGATTAATTAATTTTTGTCTTTTTAGGGCTACACCCACGCATATGGAGGTTCCCAGGCTAGGAGTTGAATTGGAGCTGTAGCCGCCGACCTACACCACAGTCACAGCAACACAGGATCCGAGGTGCATCTGTGACCACCACATCTCACAGCAATGCTGGATCCTTAACCCACTGAGCGAGGCCAGGGATCGAACCCACATCCTCATGGATGCTAGTCAGATTTGTTTCCACTGAGCCACGATGGGAACTCCCTTTTTTTTTTTTTTAACAGTTTATTTTATTGGCCGCACCTGAGGCATGAGGGAGTTCCCAGGCCAGGGATCGAACCTGCGCCACAGCAGCGACCCAAGCCACTGCAGTGACAATGCTGGGTACATAACCTGCCGAGCCACACAGGTACTCCAAATCCAGTTCTTTTGTGCCTCAAATGAGGACGAACCAAAAAGAAGACAGGACTGTCTAGAGCCCCGTGGTGAGGCAGAAGCGTGTCTGGGTCTGGGGCCAGTGGGGCCCGATGCGCAGCAGCCTTTCCACTGTCCCACACGCTCTTGGAGCAGGAGCCTGAGGCAGGTGGGGGCTGAAGTTTTCGCAGTCCTGACTGGCAGTCTCTGAGTGTGGCTGGGATTCCCAGTCCGATGCAGACGGGAGACTGTGAGAGAGGCCGCCCTTGTCCTCCTCCAGAGTTTAGCAAGAGTCCCATGGAGTGGTACTGAATTCCTGACCATGTGGAGGAGGGAGCGTGCAGAGTTCTAGAATACTCTAGAATATTCTAGAATGAAAGTCTAGGGACCTTCGGAGTGAGGCAGGAAAGACAATTTATAGCCAAGGAAAACTCGACTGCCTGGCAAATGCCTACTTGTCCCTGTCCTGGTCTGGGTGGTTGTGGGGATGGCGGAGGATGGAATTGCAATGGTTCATGTAACCCTTTCTGGGCAGAGGCAGATGACGTTTTTTTAAACAGAGATTTCCACTGAGAGCACTGTAGATGGTCATGCAGTGAGACCCCCTGCAGCCTTCATTCACCCAGCTTCCCTCAGTGACAGTGTGGAGTGGAACCACGGGACAATGTTCCAGCTCAAATATATATGGGCACTGACAAAGCCCATCAATGTTGCTTCACGTTCCCCAGTTTATTTATGCTCTCTCGCAGGTCTGTTTAGTTCCATACAGTCTCATCACAGGTTTGCAGACCCTCCGTCACAGTCGAGGTACAGAAGGTTTCCATCAGTTTCCATCAGCACAAGGATCCCGCCTGTCGCTCTTTTATAACCACACCCCCACCCAGCCGGTCCCTAATCTGTCTTTCATTGCTTCATTTTGTGCTTTCAAAAATGTTATCTAAAGGGAATCGTAGAGTTCCCGTTGTGGCACAGCAGAAACGAATCCGACTAGAATCCATGAGGATGCGTGTTCAATCCCTGGCCTCGCTCAGTGGGTTAAGGATCCGGTGTTGCCGGGAGCTGTGGTGTAGGCTCGGATCCCATGATGCCATGATGCTTTTGGCTGTGGTCAGCAGCCGTACTCCGATTCAACCCCTAGCCTGGGAACTTCCATGCTGTGGGTGCTGCCCTAAAAAGCAAAAAAGAAAAAGCAAAAAAGGAATTGTAGAGCATGTATCTGGAGGGACTGGCTTTTCCCCTGGGCAGATGCCACTTTCTGAGCCAGCATCGCAGGATCTCAGAAGCTGGGGTGGGGGGAGGGGTGGGGGCTTCTGTGGTTCCCGCTTTCCCACTGAGCAAACTGAGCCCTTGAAATTCCAGAGCCAGCGCTCCTGGTGGCCCGAGCAGCGAGCACATCAAGGTGAGGACTGTGAAGTGAGCTGGGGCTGGCGATGCCCTCTGCCCCTTCCTCAGCCCCGCTGTGACCCAGCCTGTCCTCGGCCTGCCCTGTCTGTCCCCATCCTGTCCCCAGGGCTGTCTCTTTCCTCCCCAGAGAGGCAGTGACTGGGGGCCCCCACCTGGCCACTTGAGAAGCAGCGTGGCTTGGACAGTGACCCCATCCTCTGAACCTCAAGTTCCCCCCCGGGGGTAAAACGGGGAAGGATTCGCACCCTGCCAATCCGTGAAGAGGCAACGAGGTAACATGTGAGGAACAGTCAGCGAAGTGCCAGGCGCGGAGTGAGCCCCCGGCGCACAGCCGCCCGCCGCCCCATTTGGCAATGAATTATGTATGGCCTTCTGGCAGCCCTGCTCACTGGGGCTGCGTGCCTCCTCCAAGCTTCTCCGGGGCTCTCTCTCCAGTGAGGGGTGCGGGCTTCCCGGGGCGGGTGGAGGATAGCGTTCTTTGTCTCTCCTGCCAGGACCTGGTCAGCTTCTGGTGGCCGATGCCTCAGTCCCCCGGATGCCCATTTCACAGGCTGGAAAAGCAAGGCCTGGGACCAGCTCAGGAGCAGAGTAATGCTGATAATAACAATGGCAGCATTAGCAAAAGGAATGGTGACGGTACCTGCCGGGCTTTATAACAAGCCTTTTTGATACGAGGGGCACATTTGACAGCTATCGGTCATTCAACAAAAATCAAAGTGCCCACCTTGCGCAGGTTCTGTCCTAGGCGCTGGGGCAAAGCGGGAGCTCAGACTCTGCCATGGGACAGCAGGCAATTAATAAATGAGTAACCGGTGAAATGATACATGAGATAATGGGGCTGGGAAGGAAGAGAAAGGAGAAGAGGCGGGGAGGTGGAGGTGGCCAGCCTTGCTGAGGAGAACCCCAAAGGAAGTGAGAGGAATGTTCAAGAAAGGAGCAGCAGGTGCAAAGGGCCGGTGGGGGGAGGGGCAAGAACCTGTGTCTGAGGCACCACAGGCCCTCCGGTATCATGGCAAGCCGCACATTCTCAGGCAGCCCTGTGAATCACCACTGGCCTATTTTAGAGATGAGAAAGCTGAGATCCAGAGACTCATTGTATCTCTGTTTATACACTTTGCCGCAGACCTGTTGACGGATTATAGCGGATACCCCACACTTCACTGGGGGAATTAGGGAATACGTGGTCTCTGTGTCACGCTGTCCTTCCACAACTGGGAAAAATTCTGAGTTCCGGACCCACCTGCCCAGGGATTTGGGGTCGGGGATGGAAGGCCTCTGTGACCTTGACCATTCACACTCACGTGCCTGCTCCTGTTTTCTCCTTTACCAGCCCGCGAACTCCCAGCATCAGACTCAGAGTTCAGCATTTCAGCCCAGAGACGGGAGGTGCTGTCTCCACCGGCCCGGGGCTCCTGATTAGGCCCAACTGCATAATCCAAGTCACAGGAGTCTAGAGAAGCCACGACCCAGCCCAGGGCTGCAAGCCTCCCAAGGCAGACCCAGAGGTGGTAGGCGAGAGCTCACGGATGGATCAGCCAGGGTTGCCCCTTGGTAGCGGCAACGAGAGCTGTGGACATTTCTACCAAGGGCCTGGGTGAGGAAACTAGCGGTCAGAGTCCTTCCATCTCCAGCTGGGGGCGGAGGGTGAGAGCAGCCCACCGGGAGGGAGTCAAATCGAAATGACTCTGCAGGAGGTCCTGTCGTGGCGCAGTGGAAAACGAATCTGACTAGGAATCATGAGGTGGCTGGTTCGATCCCTGGCCTCGCTCAGCGGGTTAAGGATCTGGCGTTGCCGTGACCTGTGGTGTAGGTCGCAGACGCGGCTCGGATCTGATGTGGCTGTGGTGTCAATTGGCAGCTGTAGCTGCGACTGGACCCCTAGACTGGGAACCTCCATGTGCCACAGGTGCAGCCCTAAAAAGCAAAAAAAAAAAAAAGCAGCCAAAGATGAGGATGGATCTGCTGGGGAGGGAAAACCCTGCTCGCCAGTGGCCTCCTCCTGGCCTGCCCCCAGCCTCCCTGCCTCCAGGTTTGCCCCTTGAATCCATTCTGCAAAGTTTCCCAGTTAATCCTCCTACCTGAGCCGCCAAACCTTCGCTGTTTTCCTGGCTTCTGAAGGCCACCCGGGACCTGGCCTCACTGTCTCCCAGAGCCTACACCAAACATACACCTGGTGCCCTCACCTCCACGCCTTCGTCCTCGCGGTGTCCACGGTCAGAAGGCAAAATCTGTAGGTCTGTCCCCAACATCAGAGGAGGCCATCTTCCTAAAACTCCTCAGGGCCTCTCTCTGAACAGCCCGCCTGCCCCATCCTGCACCCTTCCGGCCATCATTGCCCCGCTTGCCTGGACCCCTGCTGTCTCCTAACTGGCCTCCCTGCCTTGGGATAGGTCCCAGTTCCAGCTGCCTGGCAATTGAGGCCCTTCCTGACGGCGGGCTCCAGCCTCGTGGCTCCCCCTACTCCCCCCTCTGGCCCCTCCATCTGTTCAGCCCGACAAAGCTGCTCAGGGTCCGCCGGTCCCCCGGGGTTACCCTATTCCTCTCTGCTTCGGGATCTTCTCATGTGTGGTTCCCTCTGCCTGGAAGGCCTTTCCCTCCCCTCTTCATCCGCCCAGCTCTTACTCATCCTCCTTGATTCGGCCGCCTCCAGGAAGACTTCTGGGATTTAGGGTCCTTCCCCCGGGCTCCCAGAGGCCCTGCCTCCCCGATATCATCATCCTCCCCCCTGCACATTGAAAGCGGCGGATATGCCAGTTCACTGCAGGCCATGGGCTCCTGAGGACAGAGCCCCTCATTGGCCTCTGTCTCCCCGAGCCTGGCTGGGGCTGTTTGCCCAGGAGGCGCTCAAGAAAGCCCAGAGGGGAGTTCCTGTCGTGGCTCAGTGGAAACGAATCCAACTAGCATCCATGAGGATGCAGGTTCGATCCCTGGCCTTGCTCGGCGGGTTAAGGATCGGGCGTTCCCATGAGCTGTGTTGCAGGTGGCAGATGAGGCTCAGATCCCGCGTTGCTGTGGCTGTGGTGCAGGCCGGTGGCTGTAGCTCCGATTAGACTCCTAGCCTGGGAACCTCCATATGCCATGGGTGCGGCCCTAAAAAGACACTCACACACACACAAAAGAAAGCCCAGAGCGAAGAAGCAGGTCATGGAACAGCAACATTTACTGAGCTTCTAAACCGGGGCCAAACCTTTTACATGCATCACAAGAACCAGACGAGAGCTGCACTGGAGACCAGGCCTTTCTGACGAGGAGCTGGGTCACCATCTGGCCAAGCCCAGCAGCCCTGGGCGAGTCTTTTTCTGTGTTTAATGGACACAATCCCGGATTCTATGTAACTGCTTGAGGAGGCCAGAGTATATGAAAAGTGGAAATCTCAGCCCCAGCTATTCAGTAAGCAGTAAATGCTCCTCTTGCTATTGATTATCCTGGAGTTCTGGAGCCGGCTGCTAGGGCTTCGAATCTAAGCTCCTCCATTTGCTTGGCTGTGTGACTTCGGGCAAGTTACTTAACCTCTCTGGGCCTCAGTTGCCTCATCTGTAAAATGGGACAAATCATAGGCTTGTTTTTCCCTCTCCCTCCCTCTCTCATAGGCCTGTTGGAAGGATTAAATAAATGAATATCCTGCAGACTCTGCCTGACGCCCAGGCCCCGGGCTGAGTAACAACTGGCTGTTATTACGACTGTCTCAGGAGAAGCACCTCCAGGGTCTCGATTCCGACCGCAGCGAGGAGACTCCAGATTCTGGAAAATCTTCCAGAATGACTGATCCGAGTTGGGGCAGGAACAAATCTCAGAACTTGTGAAAATTCAATTCCCATCCCCTGCAACCGCCAAAACCACTCTCTTCGTGTCTGAAGGTCCGAGTCCCCAGGAAGCTCTCCCCTGGGCCTCCGCTGATTCCTCTGGGTCCCCCTCCAGGCCTGGCTGGAGAGCTGAAGGAAGGAAGCCTGTGGTGGATCCCAGGGCCTCCCAGCTCAGCCCAGAGGCCAGCAAGGCAGCGGCCCGGGCTCCTGGGGTGTCCAAGGCTTCCCAGCTGGAGCCACGTGCAAAAGCACTTTTGTTCCCTGGATTTGGGGCTTGGGGACTGAATGGGGCGAGTGTGAGTCTGAGGCTGGGAGGGAGGAGAGGGAGAGAGGGAGAGATGTAGGGTCTGAGCCAGAGGGAGGCAGAAAGGGGACCCCGGGCAGGCGGGCGGGCGGCGAGGGGAAGGGGTGTGGGGCAGGGCCCGCAGCGCTGGGAAAGGGGACCTGGGGGCGGCCGGTGAGGGAGAGGGAGGCCTCATACCAGACAGTGTCTAGACGCAGCAATTATTGTCAGCTCGGAACACCCAGGCTCTGCCGGCTCAGCTGAAAGGGAGCTTAACAAAGAGCCGAGAGAGGAAGAAAGCGAGCCGGTAGAAAAGTGCCCGCGGAGCCGGCGGCTCCTGGCCTGTCGGGTGCTTTCTCTGCCCGGCTCCCGGCCTTTGTGCTGCATCGCAGTGAAAGCCAGCTCAGGGACCGGGCTCCTCCGGGGCTCAGAGGGCCAGGCCGGGGTCACCGCACGGCCCTGGGGGAGGTAGAGGAGGGTGTCCTGGAGGAGAAGTGCATCTTTGCCCTTGACTTTCTTTCTCTGGAAGGTGGTGGCGGTGGGTCCTGAATCCCAAATCCCCAGGACGGAGCAGGTCCGAAAATTTGAACCCTGCCTGTCGTGTAGCACCGGGCCAGCCTCTGTTTTCTCATCTGCAAAATAGGAACAATATTACTGCCTGAGCCGTGGCAAGATGGGGTTAGTCCACTGCTCTTCCACCACGGACGGAGGCAGCCCACTCACCCCTCATCATACCGATGGGGAGAAGCCTCAGGGCCTCCGGTGAGCCGGGACAGGCCCCTTTCCTTGCTCAGTGCCTTTCCTCCATACATCTTCTGCTGCTGCCATCATTATGCCCATTTTACAAATGAATAAACTGAGGCACAGAGGCCTGAACTGCTCACTGGCACTCACGGCCAGCCAGGCAGCAATGGGTCTGGATTCAGGTCTGTTCCTTAATCTTAACCATGACTTTATGGTGTGCGCCCATCCTAGAGATTGAGTGCGAACAGCAGGTTAGGCGGAGGGGAAAGCCACAGGCCCAGGTGGCCCCAAGGGTCTGAAGGTGGGGTCAGAGCTGCAGGTGGCCAGGCTACGGCCCCCGGCCGCTGTCTGGAATCAGGCCTCAGCGGAGCGCCTGGGCTCTCGTATTAAGGGCAGCATCAGGCTGAGCAGATCTCACTCCCATCCCAGGAGGACCGGCTTGGGCCCCAAGTGGGAAGTGGGCATGGGTGACCTTGGGCTGCTTCCACAAGGCCTCCTTGGCACCCTGCAGTACTTAAAAGTATGCAGACACTGCCCACTCCAGCTCCTTTGGAGACGGGGTCAGATGCTGGTTCCAGGTTCCAAAGGGATGTATGTGTGTGTGTGTGTGTGTGTGTGTGTGTGCGCGCGCGTGCGCACAGGTGCACGTGCGTGTGGCCAGTGGTTTCCAGAGCTGTGGCCAGGGGCCGAGGCCCTCCACCACCGTCAACCCCCTGGTCTGGTGTGGCCTGGTCCGTTCTCTGGTCCTGGACGGTTTGGATGTGTCTCCCGGGTCCTGCCTCAAGTGAAGGGCAAGGGACACACAGACACTGGCACTCCCCCACCCCGTGACACATCCCAGTCATACTCATCGCCCCTCTGGCCTTGGGGTGCAGGCACCCACTGCCAGAGACTCAGCCCCAGCTGGCCCTGGTCACTCTTTGTTGGGTGCCCTCCCCGGGTCCAGCACCGGAACGTTCCCTCTTCTGCTCCCGTACTTCTCAGGCTCAACATTGACTCTAGGTTGAGTTCGGAGCCCTTTGCCTGCGGTCAAGGCCACAGTGACCAGACTCCACCCCTCTTTCTGGAAGATGCCGGCACAGCCCACGGTGCCACGCGTGGTCCCCTTTGCCACTTCTCCCCGTGCCTTTGCCCAAGCTCTTCCTGCAGCCTGTCCCACCTTGTCCCGACACAAATGCCTGCCCTCCCGTGAACCTGCTCCCTTGGCTGCCCTCTGTCTTTGGGGACAGCACCAGCCTCCCTGGTTGCACAAGCCAGAGCCTGGCACTTCCCTAACACCTCCTGGGCCACCTTCACCCCCACGCAGAGACACACCGACTCCTGTCCCCTGGACCTCCTGAATCATGTCCTCCCCTCTGTCTTCAAGGCCACTGCCTCAGGCCAGGCTGCCATCACTCTCCCGGGACCTTGGTGCCACTCCAACAGCCACTCTCTCTCTCTCTCTATTTTTTTTGGCTCTGCCCACAGCATGTAGAAGTTCTAGGGCCAGGGAGTGAACCCATGCCAGAGCAGCAACCCAAGACACAGTAGTGACAATGCCAGCTTCTTAACCCACTGAGCCATCGGGGAACTCCCTCCATATCCACCCTTGTCCCCTACAACTCAAGTGAACTCTGCGGATCTGGTCTCCTTGCTCTTCTCTATAAAACTTCCAAAGCTTCCAGCTACCTCTAGGACAAGGGCCGTGGCTGGGCCACACTGCCCTCTCTTGGGCCCTTAGGTCTGTGCCCCTGGGACCCTCATCCACGCAGTTCCTGCTCCCTCCAGCAGTCACGCTTCTCCTACTTAGTCCCTCCTGGTCCTCAGGCAGCCTCCTTGGGGAGCCTTCCTATGACCTCCGCAGAGATCAGGCTCCTGCGACCAGCCCTTCCAGCCCCCTGCACAGTCCGCTCCCAGCCCGCTACCCTCTTCTCATCATTTAATGCATTATTCATAATGGTTTGTGCAGCTTCTGCCTCCCCTGCAGGACTGTGAACCCCTTGTGGGCCCGGCTATGTGCCTCGTGTTTGTCACTGTGCTCCCAGCACCCTCCTCCATAGGGCCCTCTCGGGGTTTGGTTTTCAGCTTGGCTCCACCCAGGGCAGGCGAGAGGCACCCTGAGGTCCCTTTGGCTCTTCCCTCCAGGAACCCTTCTGTGCAGAAGCCACGGGGTTTCCAGGGCAGCCCTCCCTGTCTCCTCCCCCAGAGACCCCTCCCGGTCAATGTCAAGTTAAGGTGCTGCTGTGGGCTCTGCTGTGGGCTGGAGATCAACCTTGGGCAGGGCTGTGGCTGCCTGGTGCCCCCCACTCCCCAAGCTGCCCCAGTGCCTGGCACAGCCCTGGTTGGCAATGCCCAACCGGGAACTGCTCTCAGCTCAGGCTTTGGGGGGGGCTGGATGGACAGCCCCACGGAGCCTGGGCCTGGGAGAGGAGCCAGAGGGGTGCGGGGAGGGGCCTCCTTCACATACATTCCCCTCCCAGAGCCCCCCCAAGCTGGCTTCCCACAATCCAACTGGCCTTGCACCTCCCTCCCTGACCCGGCAGCCTGCCCCTTGCCTCCCTCCCTCCTGCCACCCCTCGCCCCTCTCCCCTCTCTCCTGCTCCCCCTCCCCGTTCGCCTTCCCCCAGCCTCTTCTCTCCTCTGCAATCCTCTCTTCTTTTCTCTGAGTCCTTCTCCCTCGCCTCCTTCCTTTCTTCTTCCTGGGTTAAAAATAATCAACTTTCTGGGAAGCAGCAGCTCCTGCTGAGCCGCCCTCCCCACACTTGGGAGCCCCAGAGAATAGCTTTCTGCGGTTCTCAACTCCAGCCCCTCCTCTCCGCCGCCGCCCCCTCCCCGCGAGCTGACTAATAAGCCTGGGCCACGGCAGCAGTGCCAGCTCGGCGAGAAAGGCATTAACCGCTTCGTGCCCAGACCGCGGGGGCGCGCCGCCCCCCGCAGGCCAGCCCGGAGGGCGGCCTCGCCGGCCCCGGGTCGCTCGAAGCCCCGAAGCCGGTCTGGCAACAGCCTGACTCGAAGCTCTGAGCCGCACGTAGTAGACGCTCAATTAATTTTGGTGCTGGGTGAACTTTGACCTGTGACCATCAAACTGGCTGGTCGGGTTGTTTTTTGCAGCTCACTTGGGGCTTTGTGGCCGCGCTGGGGGACCGGGGGCGTGTCGGGTACCCCAGGGATAGAGAGGGGCTGATGCTCAGCAGCCACGTGGAGGGTGTGACTGAGCCGTGAGGCTCCCTCTGCTTGGCCGGGAGGAATCCTTGCCCTCAGGCGCTGGGCACCACCTGAGGAGGGCCAGGGCCATGCCCGCTACAGTGTGGGCCAAGGGCAGGGAGGGGCTGAAAACGGTCCTGGGATCCAAGAACGTCACCGCTGGTCTTAGCGACCTTCTGGCAAAAGAGTAAACTGAGTCCCGGAGGAGGCAGGACATCTCCGGGTTCCTGCCGCAGACCCTCGGCTCCAGCACAGGGCTTTCTGCCGGTGTCAGGCCGCCGCAGGGGACAGGTGCGGGGGTGGGGAGATCAAGGTCAAAGTTGAGGGGTAGGTGGGGAGAGCCAGAACTCGAGACCCGCGAGTCCCTGCTGACTCCGCCCACTCCGCGCGGTCCCGGCATTACCTCATCGCGGCGCACTCCTATTGGCTGGTTACCTCGGAGGCCGGCCCAATGCGGCGGAGCCCGTTAACCCTTGCTCCGCCCTGGCGGTGCCTCCTGTCCCCGAGCCCCACGTGGCCTTTGGGCTGCCAAGGACGGCGGTGTCGACACCGGGAAGGGTACTTGAGTGGGCAGGCCTGCGGCTGAAGAGCTCAGTGGTGAGAGCACACGTTGGCCACCCCGGCTCGGGCCCCAGCCTCCCACAGGCTGTGTGACCTTGGGCAGCCGGCCTCACCTCCCTGAGCCTCCTCCGCCTGTTTTCTCAGCTGTAAAAAGAAGTGAATGATGTAACTCCTGCCCTTCCTAATTTCTTCCCGGGCACTCGCCAAGTGCTGGGCACACGTGGGCTCCGCGTTCCACAGTGCCTCCTTGCTGCAAGAGGTACAGTTCTGATTACGGGCTTTCAGAAGAGGAAACTGGCTCAGAGCAGCAAAGCGCCTCCCAAGGTCACACAGCAAGAAAGTCACGGAGCTGGGATTTGACCCCAAGCCTGTGTGCGTTCTGAGCCTAGACTCAGTACGCTGCACTGAATACTGCTTCTGCCAGGAGATGCTGCTTCTAGGAGCTTCTTTTCCCGCAGGAGGGACAGGCAGTCACATCCCCAGCCAGTCAGACCACTGGAGCCAGTGATAATAGTACCAGTGACAAGCTGGAGGGCCAGGGCCTTCAGGGAGGGAAGGCTTCCTGGAGTAGAAAAGTTGGAGGTGAACATTCAAAGGGGGAGGCAGGAGGACCCTCGGATAAAGGCAGAGGCAATTAGTGGGGTGCAATGGGGTTGCACGAAGTGGAGTCAGGAAGCTCTGGAGAAGCCTGGTCCAGGGTCTGCCACTGGATGCCGATGTGGAACCCAGGAAGGCTGCTTCTATCTGGGCAGCCCTGGCGGGGGTGGGGGGGTGGGGACGAATACAAGCAGAGCCCACCGACCTCCTGTCTAAGTATTTACAAGTTATAAATCAAGCTAACGAACTGCCGAATAAAATATGTTCTGTCCTCGTTCCTTGTCAAATACGCCTTCGTAAGGACGAACACCCCTGGAAGGCTGGGTTTGTGTTTAGAAGTCTCAGATTCCTGGGATCCACGCTGGAAGTGGCAACACCGGGAGAGGCAGCCTTGGCCTCTGGTTTCTACTCAGCCCCTCTTTTCTTCTTGCCCCCGGCTTCATTCTTTTCTGTGAAGGGTTTTTCGTGCTTAGGTGTGGACACTCCAGCCTGCATGGGTAAACTCTGCCCACGCCCCCCTGCAAACAGCCACCTCTGGGCCACCCCTGGGAGGAAGGACCCAGGAAGTGGGCTGGGGGCCATTGAGCAGGGAGGTCCCTGGTCCCAGATCAGAGATCGAGCTGGGCGTGTCCCCTCGGTCTCGAGGATTTCTCATCAGATG
>PVHT021183634.1:3331066-3342726 GCA_004024745.2 Catagonus wagneri
CTAGGGCCACACCCGCAGCATATGGAGGTTCCCAGGCTAGGGGTCTAATCGGAGCTGTAGCTGCTGGCCTACACCACAGCAACACAGGATCCGAGCCATGTTTGCCACCTAAACCACAGCTCACGGCAACGCAGGATCCTTAACCCACTAAGCGAGGCCAGGGATCGAACCCACAACCTCATGGTTCCCAGTTGGATTCGTTAACCACTGGGAACTCCTTGAACTCATTCTTTTTTTTTTAATTATTATTTTTTAATCTTTTTGCCTTTTCTAGGGCCACACTTGTGGCATATGGAGGTTACCAGGCTAAGGGTCTAACAGGAGCTGTAGCTGCCGGCTTTCACCACAACCACAGCAACGCGGGATCCAAGCCGTGTCTGCAACCTACACCACAGCTCACGGCAACGCCGGATCCTTAACCCGCTGAGCGAGGCCAGGCGCCGAACCTGCAACTTCATGGTTCCTAGTTGGATTCGTTTCCACTGAACCACGATGGGAACTCCCCCAGACAGATCTTTCCAAAGTGCCAGCCTTCCCTCTCTACTCAGCCCTGCTCTCCGGGCTGTCAATGTGGCATTCGAATGCCTGGCTCCCCGCAGCCCCTCCCATAACCTTGGGTTCTGAGCTCCAGCCACGGGGACTTTCTCTCCAACCTGGACAGCTTTATGTCCTTACTTCCCTGGGGTCTTTGGGTAGGTTCCTCCCTCTGGCTAGAACCATGCTTTCTGTTCTGCATCTTGCCGATCTCAGCTTAAGTGTCCCCTCCCCAGGGGGCCCTCCCTGAATTCCTGGCCCAGCAGAAACAACACAGACACTGTAATGAGCTGATTCTCTCTGAAGTTACCTGTTTCAGGTATGCTTCTCCTCTGGATTGTCAGTGCCGGAAGGGCAGGCTTGGTCTGTGCGGTTCACTGCCGTCGTCAGTGTTGGCAGAGTGCCTGGTCCAGAGCAGGTGACACTGAAAGTTCACTGGGCAGATGGGTCTGCACCGGACTAGAAATCAGGAGACTGAGAATGACAGAATACATTGCACGCTTACTGTGTACCAGGCCTTGTTTGTGTTTGTTTGTTTTTTAATGACACACCTGCAGCATCTGTAAGTTCCCAGGCCAGGGGTCGAATTGGAGCTGCGGCTTGTGCCAACGCTGGGTCCTTAACCCACTGAGCAAGACTGGGGATCAAACCCGCATCCTCACAGAGACAACATTGGGTCCTTAACTCACTGAGCCACAACAGGAACTCCCTAGGCCTTGTTTGTATGCATAGTAGAGTATATGCTTATTTCCTGCAACCGTTTTTCAAACAGGAATGATTATTCTTCCCATTCTACACAATGAGAACACTGAGGCACAGGGGGCTCAGAAACTTAGGCTCACAGCTGGCAAGCAGCAGACCCAGATTTGAACCTAGGCAGCTGAGTCCCAAAGATCCTCCTACCTAGTCCGAGCTGGGCCAGTGCTGTGCTGTGGGTCCCTGAGCCAGTGTCTCTACCTCTCTGAGCTGAAGCTCTTCTGTGTGTGCAACGTAGGGTTGCCAGAGGGGTGGTCCCTGAAGTCTCTCCCCGTCCGACATCCTGGGGTGTCTTGACCCTGCCTGGGAAGTTCCCCTGGTGATCTGTCCTTTGCTGAGCACCTGCTCTCAGTCCCCCTCCCCAGGCTCATAGAGGGACAGTGACTTGCCCAGAGTCACACAGCCAGGAGGAGGAGCCTGGACTTTTGCTCTTAATCACTCTGCTCCCTGCTGCAGGCAGAGGTGTTCACATTCACAGGCAGAATGAGTGAAGTGACAAGAAAAGTCCTGGGGAGTTCCCACTGTGGCTCAGCAGAAACGAACTAGACTTGTATCCACAAGGACGCGGGTTCAATCCCTGGCCCCACTCAGTGGTTTAAGGATCCGCTGTTGTCATGAGGTGTGATGTGGGTCGCAGACTCAGCTCAGATCCAGTGTAGGCTGGCAGCTGCAGCTCTGATTTGACCCCTAACCTGGGAACTTCCATGTGCCTTGGCTGCGGCCCTAAAAAAAAGGGGGGGGGGGTTCCTGGAAGAAATTCTGGAATACACACACACATGTGTACACACACACACACATACACACACGTCCACGTGAGGAAGGGTTTATGAATGAGCAGGAGGGCCCCTTCTTCACCATCCCAGCATCTCCCCTTTCCCGCTTTTACCATGCTACTTTTTTTTTTTTTCACTCCTTAGACTCTAAGTTCTACCGGGGCAGCAGCTGGTTCACTCCTCACCGTAACCCAGCACAGAATTCCACGCTGGGCCCTCGGAGGGTGCCAGGGAGCCTCGGTGAGTGGAAACACGGCCCCCAGCGCAGCGAGTGGCTGCTCCACCCCTCCCTCTGCTGCCCCCTGGCCGGTCCCCTCCCCTTTGCTTCTCCAGCTCTGCATGTGGTGTGGTGGGTGCCACCTGAGTCTGAGCTCAGGTGAGCAGCTGGGCGGAGGGAGGGGCCCTGACACCCAAAGGGCCGCGGGGACTAGGGCGTTGTAAGTCTAGGCTCCTCTCCCCCCATCCCCCAGAAATACATCCACCCCGTGAAAGCTGGCAACGCAGTTCCCTCTGCCTCCCCTCCTCATTCTCCTGATTCTGGTCACTCGCCAGGAGAGGCACGCCCTCCTTCTCTCCGAGGTTCCCCCAGCAGGGCCGGGCAGCCCAGGTGATGCTCGGAGCAGGAGAGCTGAGGCTCCAGCCCAGGCCCCCGTGGAGGCCAAGTGTTCTCCTTGCAAAGCAGCCCCTGGGACAGATGATGCCCGCTACTTGTCAGGACCCCCAACCAAACTGCCACCTCCAGGACTGGGTGCGAAGTGCCCCAGGGACCCAATTTGCAGGAACGGCGTGACCAGGACACTCACTTGGGGAAGGGGCTCCCTGGGGGCTGGTCACCTCTACCAAAGCTCCGTTCACTCACAGACTCAGCCCCGCAGGAACTCGACACCCACTGGGACACTTCTGAGTTTCTGCAAGGCACTTTCAATGCTACCCGATTTTGCAGATGAGAAAGTTGAGACCCCAGACAGAAGGGACCTTGAGGGTCTGGCGCAGTCCAAGTCACCAAATATTCCTGAGACCCTGAAGAAGTTGATGGCGGGGGAGAGCGGGTGGGGACACGGTCCTTTCTCTCCAGTAGCTGTGGTCTGGGTGGGGGTGGGGCTGACCAAAGCCAAGGTAAGCATTGATCTTCGGGTGAGAGGGCTGGGTTTGGAGCTCAGCAGGAGTGGGGACAGCTCTTGGCAGAAAAGGGGGCGGGTACTCATCTGAGAGGCCCTTGATGGAGGTGGGACTGGGACAGCGTTGGCCATAGGAGGGGTCAGGGGCCAGGCACTAGCTGTGCAAGGCGTGAGGCTAAATACCACTGCAGCGGCGGCACAGATGCGGCCTTGCTGTGCGTCCTCTGGTCCATCTGTGAATGTGTGTGCGTCTATTGTGTGGTCAGGATATGCAAGGTGTGCACGGGGGATGGTCTCTGAGATGTGTGTGGAGTGTGTGTGTGCGGTCTGTGGCATATGGGGTGTGTGCGTGCGTGTCTGTGCCTGTGTGGCATGGTCTGTGTGACGTGGGGGAGAGTGTGTGTGTGTGCATGCATGTGTGTTGTGGGGTGGTGGTAACTGGGACACTCCCCAGGGGAAGAGTTAAGGAGAGATGGAGGAGGAAAACGGGGGGGGGGGGGAGAAGAGGGGGTGTTCCGGGCAGAGGGAGGGAGGGAAGGCACTGCAACGGCCTCTAGGCAATCAGAGGCCACCCCGAGCACTGAAGCACTTAAAAGTGTCTCCTGTGAGGCTGGGGAGCAGGTAGGGAGAAGCGAGTATGTGGGGGCACAGGGTGGGTCTTTCTCTGAGAGCCTGAGGGTCGTGCGTGGGCAGGAGTGGGGGGGGCGCCAAGAGGGGTCAGTCCACACTGACCAGGCGGGAGGGGCGGGCCTGGACTAGAGGCAGATTCTGGATGGAGGTGAGAGTGTGTTTGGGGACCAACCAAAGCCACGGCCATGCATCTGTGAAGCTGTATGGTCTGGGATCCCAGACCTAATCCTAATAATTCCTGCTCGGCCCCTGAGAGCATAGCCAAAAAGATCTTAGTTTCTCATCTATAAACTGGGTCCCAAGATTATATGCCAAAAACCCAAGGAAGAGCCTAAGAAGTGCCCATGTTTTCAGCACACTGTGCGCGTGCCTCTGGTGCAGGATGGAGTGGGCATTTGCTAACAGGCTCCCCAGCAGCCCGGGAGGCCGGAGATGCTGAAAGCAGCAGCCCTGGCACAGGGCTCTGCAGTTGGTAACTGGCCAAAGATGGAAATGGAGGGGGGACAACGAGAGTCAGGATTTGAACCCAGGTGACGGGCCCTGTCACCTGACTGCCATAGGGTTCAGCAGCTTTCTCATGTGCTGACAGCTGCCCCCCCCAGCCTTCCCATCGCATGGTGGTCCTTTCTCATTTGATCCTCTATCTTCATATTCCACGTGGCTATTATACTAGATTATGAGTCCTGCTCTTAGAGGTGAGAAAACTGGCCAGGGGATTTTATGAGGGGGGCGATCCTGCTCCGGAATGGGCCCCTGGGCCCCCCCACCCCCCGCCCCCACTTTGTATGTCTGCAGCCGGCTTTCTCAGCATCTGCCGGAAAGGGTCCCCACCCATAGGTAAGAGCACGTGGCAAGGTGGCAAGAACTTGGGCCCAGAAACCCAGCTCCGCTGCCCAAGTGCTGTGTGACCCTGAGCGAGTTCCTTCCCGTCTCTGGGCCTGGGTTCACGCAGCGTACAACCCACTTACTGAGTCTGGGAAGATGTGCTAGGTGACAAAGGAGGAGAGCGGACTTTCGGAGAGCCTAAAGGACTTGCCCAAGATCAGGCAACCTGCATCGGATGACTGCAGATTTGAACCTGGACCCCGGTGTGCGCTCTTCCCGGGGGGGTCTGCTCCACAGCCCTCAGGAAGCTGTCCCCGCCCCTCAGGGGCCCCACGCAGTTCCAGGCCCTGCCAGCTTGACGTCAGGCCGGGGCCAGCGGGGCCTAACTCTGCACAAACAGACGGCGAGGGCCGGGCCGGGGGCGGCGATGACTCAGGGCCCCGAGACGGCCGGGAAGCGGAAAGTTTTGTGCAGATGACGTCACCGGGCCGCGAGGGCGGGAGGGGGCCGGCTCCGGGAAACGGCGGCCTGGCTGGCAGCCCGGCCAGGGCAGGGCGCGCAGGGGCACGGGCGGGAACGCGGGGCCGCCGCGCTCGGCCGCGCCGAAAAATACCGACCCAGCCACCCCCCCCCCCAAAGCCTCGGCCCCTGATCCGAGCCCCGGAGCCCGATCCCGCGCGAGGAACGGGTTCCACACGCCTGCGAAGACGCCACGCCGAGGACGCCGCGCTCCCCAGCGCTCCGGAGGCTGCCGCATCCATCCTGCTGCGTCCCTGCATTTTAATTACCACGGCATTAATATTCATGAGCTGGGACTCGAGGGGGACCGCGGGCTGTCATTTCCCTCGCCCGCGCACCCCCGCACCCCCGCACCCCTCTTCTCCGGCTGAGTCGTGGGCTTTTTTTCCCTCCCGCTCCCAGCCCCGCCCGCGACAAGAGTTGGTGCACAGCCGATCTGGGTTGTGCGTGAGTGTGAGCGTGAGCGTGAGCGGGTGTGGGTGCCCCGGGCAAGGGTGACGGCCAAATTGGCGAGGATCTGGGTGAGGGATGAGGGATGAGGGATGGGGGGGGGGTCTTATGAGATGTGCCTTCCGGGTCTGAGTGTGATGTGTCTGAGTGTGTGTATCTGCTTGTGTGTGTGCCGGTGGGCGCGAGGCCCGTGTGCACACAAGTAAGCCTGTGTGAGTGCCTGTGCGTGTGTGCGTGCTCGTGTGTCGGAGCGCTTGTGGGTCTGGGGTCTGGGGTCAGGAGCAAGGGTCACAGGATCTGACTGTACAAATGAGGAAACTGAGGCCTGGGGAGAGCCTGGACCTTGTCCAAAGTCACCCGCAAGGGGGTGGCACAGAAGGAGCAGAGCCCAGGGCCTGGCTGCTGGGCGCTCTCTGCTCCCCCTGCTCTCCTGTGCTGCCCTTTACAACAATGGCAGACAGACGGGGCTGAGCTGGCACCTCGCCTGAGCCTCCCTGCGAACCTGTGCCATAGGCGGCTGTCTCAGGCCCCCTCCCAGACCAGGACATGGAGGCACTGGTGTAGCCAGTGTGGGGGGGGGGGTCAAGCTGGAGCCCAGAAATGTCCAGAGCCTCCAGCTTTGCCGCCCACACCGCCCACACCGTGCTGCCCCCTGTGGCACTGTGTGTTCGTGTCCCAGCTGGGCTGATCTGGGGGTACCTGAAACTTCCTTGGGGACCCCGGTGCTGCCTGTGCCCAGGTATTAAGAGGGTGTTTCACCAGAAACACAGCTCACGGCCTGTCTTCCTCCCCGAGTGCCCCCACTTGTCTCCCCCACCTTGAAGCCTGCTCACCCCCTGCACGACAGGGGCTCCCCAGGACACAGGAGGTCTTGCTTCACAAGGGAACAGGCAGACAGAGTTCAAATCTCCCATCCCTCCTCCTTGGGCCTGGGGGCCGCCATCACTCATTCATTCATTCATTCATTCGTTTGTTCATCCAGCCAATGCTTAAGTGCCTCCTGTTCCGGGCACTGGGGGTTCTCTGAGCTTAGGAGGAACCCATATCACTCTGTTCCTTTCTGGTCATCTCCACCCTGGGGTGGGGGCCTCGGGGCTCTACGGGGGCGTTTGTCTCTCTGTGCGCATGCTCACCAGGGGGCGGGGTCTAGGGCTTCCGAGCCCCAGCCTGGCCGCAGAGGTCCAGGTGCACACATCCTGGAAGGGCCTGGCAGGAAAAGCTGGTCATCGCTGGGCTAAAGGAGAGCCAGCCAGACCACGCGAGGCAGCCTGGATCTATGTTTCTCCCTCCTTCTGGAACGTGTCTTTCTCCAGGCCTCTAAACCGAATAATCCCAGGGGCCGGCTGATGTATCTTTCCCTGGGGGAGCCAAGGCCATCCTCCCTCTCACGTCCACCCTGTCCCTGGGAGCACCCAGATCGGAGCTGACTGTTCTTCCTCTCCGCCCACGCAGGGCCGGGCTGGAACTCACGTCCCTGCTACGTCCCTTGAGCTTTTTCCCCCTCTCTTGGGGGAATACAGATACAGGGACGGGAGCTGCAGTCCTGGTCCCTCTGGAAAGGAAGCAGTGGTTTTCCTGGGCTGCACAGGTCAGATAGGAGCCTGCCCCATGAATGGCGAGGAGAGGGAGAGCAGAGGGCATGGCCCAGAGAGGTGACTGCAGCCCCTGTTCTGGAACCAGAGAAGGGCAACCAAAGTCACAAGGTCTGGGGAGACCGAAGGATGGATTTTTGTCTTGCAGAGCCCGAAGCAGTACAGCTTAGTGGAACCTACACCCCGCTGACTGTGAGGTTTGGCCAAGACACTGAGCCCCGTCTCTCCCATCTGTCGAATGGGGGACAGCAACAGTTTTCTTTTTTTCTGGATTATATTCAGATTAAGAGACCCCGCCGTAGAGCACTGAGCACAGTGCCTGGTGCTCCCACGTGGGCCCGTCTATCCTTAAGGACAGAGAGGGTAGCCGTCCCCATTTCACCCAGAATAGGATTTAAAGATCAGCCTGTGGCCCACAGCCTAGCAGGTGGGGAGGCGTTTGGTAAGCACAGATTTCTGGGGTGAATAGGGACAGGCCTGAAGCCGTCAGTGGGAGAGGTTTAGGCTCTAGGTAAAAGGAGGGTCTCCAAGCCCCTCAGCCCCTGGCCTTACCTGTAGATCTCTGGGCAGGTGCAGCCAGTTCACCCATCACTCAATTCCCCAGAGAGCCAGCAGTCAGAGAGGCAGCCTGGGCCCACCAACCTAGGCTGTCCCGCTACAGCTTTCCATGTGTCTGCCTCCCCGCGGCTCCCCTCTTTCCTTTGAAAATTTCCTTTTTTTTTTTTTTGGAATAGATACCTGTATAAGGCCAAAGAAAATTTTTTAAGTCTTACAGAGTATAGTTGATTTACAATATTGCAAGAATTTCTGCTGTCCAACAAAGTGATTTAATTCTACATGTACACACACACATCCATCCTTTTTCTGATTCCTTTCCCATATAAATTAATCACAGTGGAGTTCCCGTCGTGGCTCAGTGGTTAACAAATCCGACTAGGAACCATGAGGTTGTGGGTTCGATCCCTGGCCTTGCTCAGTGGGTTAAGGATCCGGCGTTGCCGTGAGCTGTGGTGTAGGTTGCAGATACGGCTTGGATCCTGCGTTGCTGTGGCCATGGCGTAGGCTGGCAGCTACAGCTCCTGTTAGACCCCTAGCCTGGGAACCTCCATATGCCACGAGTGAGGCCCTAGAAAAGGCAAAAAGACCAAAAAAAAAAAAAACTCTTAAAAAAATAAATTAGTTAATTAATTAATCACAGAATATTGGGTAGAGTGCCCTGTGCTATACAGCAGGTCCCCATTGGTCAATCATTCCATATAGTACAGTGGGTATATGTGAAAAAAACAATGTTTTTTTAAAG
The DNA here is from genome assembly GCA_004024745.2 of Catagonus wagneri. Taxonomy (NCBI): domain Eukaryota; kingdom Metazoa; phylum Chordata; class Mammalia; order Artiodactyla; family Tayassuidae; genus Catagonus; species Catagonus wagneri. The sequence goes on from PVHT021183634.1 coordinate 3,339,564, forward strand.
TAAGCACTGAAGGAGTTCCCGTCGTGGCATAGCTGAAGCGAATCTGATTCGGAACCATGAAGTTGTGGGTTCCATCCCTGGCCTCGCTCAGTGGGTAAAAGATCCAGCATTGCTGTGGCTGTGGTGTAGGCCGGCAGCTGTAGCTCCGATTAGACCCCTAGCCCAGGAACCTCCATATGCCATGAGTACAGCCCTAAAAAGGAAAAAAAAAAAGGGAAGCGCTATAAAAGTTCACGCAGTACACTGACTCATCCTTCTAGTTTTTGGGGTGTATACTTCCAGGATATTTCTCGGCCTAACAGAACTGTCTTTCTACATCTTTCGCAGAATGAGAGCCACCTCTGCTCAAGACCTTCAATGGCTCCCCATCTTTATAGAGCAAATGTGGCTTTCTGAGGCTTTTAGTGATCCCTACCCAGTGTGTGTTACTGCCTCTCTCGTTGCCATGCCTTGGCTGTGCCACCCTCCAGTGCCCTCCACTAAAATCCCTCTTCACTGCTCCAGACCAGCTTTCCCTGTTTCCCAGCCCCTGTGCCTCGCCCCCCAAGCTCCCACCCTCCCTGCCCCCCCACCTCTCTGCTGGTGCCCCAAGCCCTGGTGGTGCTTTTACTTCCAGTGGTGCTTGCTGCATCTGACTTTCAAGGGGTGTCATTGCAGGCCTGTAACCTCACCTAACTATGAGTTTCTCGAAGGCTCCACCAGGCGTTCTTATTTTTATTGCCACCTGCCTCAAGGTCTTACACGAAGTAGGTGCTTAAAATGTTTTGTTTTTTTTAAACAAACTGGCTTTTTCTTTAGGGATTTAGGCTTTCAGTCAGCAGATCAGGGCTTGAATCCTGACTTTCTCATTCGCTAGCTGGGTGTCCTTGAGAAAGTGAATCGACCTCTCGGAGCCTCAGCTACTTCATTTGGGAAGTTAAGTCAGTAAGAAAACCTCCCTCCAAGAGCAAGAGTGAGATGACAGTGTGTGTACAACACCCAGCATCGGCCTGAAGCAGAGACGCTGATGTGTTCTACTCACTCCTGTCACTCAGTCTTATTCAGACTTGCTCAAGGTCACCTGTCCAGTTGGGGGTAGTGCTGGGATCCAACCCCCATCCCTAGTGCGATTACTCCCCTCTAATGAGTGAGGCTCCCAGGTCGCTGTTTTGCAGATAGGGAGAACAGGGCCCAGAGAGGCTGAATTGTGACTCCAGGTCACACAGCCCTGGGAGCAAAGCAAGGGTCAACCTGTCTGCTAGGTCCCTGGTGGGTTCTCTGGACCCTTCCCCTACAGTCCCAGCAAGACCCACCACCCTGATCGGGGCCTCTGGTCCTCCTGGTGGTCAAAGAATCCATAAGGTGGGCTTCTCAGAGGTCCGGTGGCCCCCACCATTGGGACAATGGCTAAAGCACAGAGCCCCCACTTAGGGGATCCTATGAGCTGTGCTAAGGGCTCACAGCGGCCTTGTTACCCCACCTTCCAGCATTCTTCCTGCCCCAGCCCTCCACTGAAGGCCTCCTGCCAGTGCCCGAGCAGCTCTGGGGCTGGAGCTGGAGGCCAGGCACTGCCCAGGAATGGAGGCGCCTTCCAGGTCTCCAAGAACGTCAGGAGGCCCTTCCCCAGCCCCGGCCCTGCGGAGCCTGCCCAACTGTGCTTCTGAGCCGCACCCAGACTCTTCCCGGCTTTGCCAGGGAGACTGGAAATTTCTGTCCAGCATTTTCTCCGGGATGATTTCAACACGGCTCAGCGGGAGGCGGGGAGGAGGGGCCAGGCTGCTCCTCGGGCTCTGCATTCTCGTGGCTCTGCTCAGGGGGACAGGGAGGGGGGCTTTGCCAGGCCGCGGTGCAGTCCTTCGAAATAACGATAATGAACAGCCAGCTTCAACAACATCGACCGTGTACCGAGCACTTGCTGTGTACCAGTCTCTGTACCAAGCCGAGACTTCTATGGATGGCCTCACGGAGCCTTCCAGAGCCCAGGCGAGGCCGGCACTGTTGCTAACCCATCTCACGGATGAGCACGAGAGCCTGAGAGTGGCGAAGGAAGCTGCCTAATCAGCCAGAAGCCGCCGCCAGGCCTGTGACACTCTGGAGCCCAGTAGATCCAGGTCACTTGGCTGGGAGCAGGCAGGGCTGGAAAGACTCCAGTGGGGTTGAGGGGCGACGGGACACATGGGGGCCCCTAAAGGGAACTGAGATACGCAGAAGTCAACTAAACTGCCATCCAGGGGGAAGGCAGGCTTGGACCTGGAGTGTCTGTTAGCAACTAAGACTGTCCTTGTGCTGCACACTGAGCCCTCCCACCCCACCCCGCCCCGAGACCTCGGGGGTCTGGAAACCTCTCTACTAAGTTGTGGGGTCCTGGTAAACAGTTCCAGACACCTTCCGTCCCCCCACCCCCCCACCCCCGCCTGGCCCAGGGGCTGGGGGCTTCCGACACTGTGAGATCAGACGCCCAGGCATGTCCCTTGCACTCCCCGGTTCCTAGAAAAGTGCCCCTGGCAAATTCAGCTGGTGGCTAAGGTGCCCCTACTGTGTGCCTGGCCCTCAGCCCCCAGGGCTGCCACCAGGCCCAAAGTCGTAACCGCGGTGAATGGGAAGTCTCCGGCCTCGGGCAAAGGAATGGGGACCAGAGACCCCGGCTAGCCAGTGACGACCCCCGCCGGGCTCAGGTCCCCACCTCTTAAACGGGTAAACCCATCCCTCCCTCCCGGGCAGCTGGGGATTCGGTGAGCTCCTGGGGAGCAGCGCAGAGGGGAAAGGGGGCCAGCCCAGGCCTTGCTCCTCGCTCCGCCGCCGTGTCCCTCCACCCCCCGCAAGCCCCGGGGGCCGGGCGCCGTTCCCCGCCCGGGGCCGGGCCGCCGCGGGCGATGCGTGCAGGGCGCGGCGGCGGCGCGGGCCCAGGCGCCCAGTTCAGCGGAAAGGAATGTCTTGCTCGGCGGGGGAGGCCGTGTAAACCCCGCCGCCCTCCCCGGGCCTCATTTATTGCGGCTCTAAAGCCGGGCTCGTTCCGCCAAGCCGGGCTGCTCGCCGGGTCCGCGGCGTGACTCACCCCTGCGCCCGGCCGCCCACTCCCGATCCCCCCCTCCCCGCTCCTCCGCCCCAACCCCGGCTGCCACCATCAGCCCCTCTAATAACAATCGCCCCAAGTCGGGGAGGGTCTGCTCCCGGGGGGGGGGGG
>PVHT021183634.1:3343726-3359524 GCA_004024745.2 Catagonus wagneri
CGGAGCCGCTCAGCGATCGCGGTCCCCGTCCCACGTCCCCGCGCCCCCAGCCCTGCCGGGGGACCCCCCGCACCCTGGGGGCGGAGGCCGCGCGCGCCACACTGATCAATTATTTATGGGCAAATCAATTATTCAGCTGCCCGGGGAAGGGGAGGGGCGGGTGAGGCCGAGGAGGGGGAGAGCGGCCGCCGAGACCACCCCGCTGGAGGTCGCGGCTCCCCCGCTGGGGCCTCCGGGGGCGGGGGGATTCGGGAGGCGTCCCCGCGCAGGGCGTCCTGTTGTGAGAAAGTTGCCTCGGGGTGGGCTCCGGGAGGAGTGCGGGGGAATCCGCGGAAGCGGGAGAGGAGGCTGAGAAACCTCCCGATTGGACTGGGGACGGGGGATGAAGGAGCGAGAGGCCGGGTTAGAAGAAGCTGGCCGGAGGGGAGGGGGGCGTGGGAAGAAGCCTGGGCTGTGGATTCTTTCCTTTCTGACTTAGTTCATTCCCACCTTTGTGGCGAGCCCACTGCGGTGCCACTGTGCCTGCGAGGGTGACCGGTGGCAGGAGAGGGTTTAGAGCAAGAATTTGGAGTTAGACCTGGGTCCAGATCCTCTTTGGTACTGTATTCTCCCCCTGCTGTGTGGCCTTAGGCTAGGGGCTCGCCCGCTCTGATCCTTGGCCTCCTTACCTGCAGGACGGAAAAGAGGAGAATGAGGACTTGAAGGAGGTGAGTGTAGGAATCAGTGAAAGGGAGCACTTGGGCAGGCGCTGGCACGGAGTGGGGAGTGGGAAGGGGGGGATCCCCTCTTCACATTGAGGGGAACAAGCTGAGGCCCCCGATATTCTTCCTTCTTCCCTGCCCCCAACCGTGAGTCCTGGATAACCCGCATCTTCCCCTAGTTTCGGACATCTGAAGGTCATTATTGAAGCCCAGTCTATCCCAAGGCCTCTGCTCGCAGCTGGCAGGCTTCCTACCAGCCTGGCCCATCAAAGACCAGCGCATAAGCAGCCAGAGGGGCCCAGGAGCCTCAACTGAATCTGGATTCCCAAGACCCTGGCTCTTCCCCAGTCTCCTCCCTCCCCCACGTCCTCCACTCTCTGATCGATCGTCCTGCTTCTCTCTGCTTCCTTTGGGGCTAGAGAGGTTTGGAGCCCTGAGTTCATGGGGGCCAGAGGCTGTCGGAACAGCAGTGGGGTCAGCTCCCAAGAAGGTCCTGGCTCTCCTGGGACAAACTCTGCCCCCTGTTCCGGGGGCCACTGTGTTCGCCTTCCAAGGCTCCGAAACACAGGAGGCTTCTTTTCCAGATCCCGGCTTGCTAACAGGTTCGCTGTCCTCTCACCAGATCTTATATCGGCCGTATTAGGTGGGCCTGGGCAGATCCTGGTTTTGTGGGGCCCAAAGCTTTTGCAATCGTGGGACCCTCTCTAAGAAAAATAAAGCGAAGTTATGAATACACAGTTAATCCCTGGCGCCTTCACAAGAGTCTCTGGACCTGAGGCTTCATTAACTTCCTGGTAAATCGCCTGTGTCGGTGGGGGACACAGTTGCCGTCCCTTTGCAGAGGCGGAAACAAAGCTGAAGAGAGAGAAAGTCATGCAGTCGCAAAGGACGCAGCTGGCATTCCAGCCCAGGTCTTACCCTGAACGGCCAAGTGCATATAGCACCTTACTGTCTCATGTACTTGGGGCCACATCTCACCTGTCTCCACCCTGGGTTCAGCCAAGGCAAAGGCAGTGAAGGGGTGGGCGGGGTGCCTCCAGACCCAGCCTGTGCCCTCCCTTCCAAGGCCTTCATACCCCAGGGCTCTAGTCTAGGAGACTTTCTGGCTTGTGACAACAACCACACAGCACCAGGAATTAGGTCTTTTCTGACCTTTTCACTCCCACAGCTATACCTTCTCATTCCAGAACCCAGGCTCCTTGACTGACCCCAAGGGACCCCTCCCTGCTAGGTGGTGCGCTCCCCCCGGGGGGGAGAGGCAGATTTGGCAGCTCTCAGCGCAGCCCAGATGCAGAGCAGGCAGTCCGCGCGCATTCTGCTGTAACGTGTGTTCCCAGCTCAGGGCGGAGATGGGGTGTCGAGCCCTGTGGAGAGGTTGCTAAGCTATAGGTTCCTGGGGCGCTGCAGACCTACTGAATCAGGCTCTCTGAGCATAAGGCCTGGGACTCTGCATTTTAAAACTCCCTGGGGTGCATTTCCAGGCTCAGGAAAGTTTAAGCTCACCGACCCAGAGGCCAGAAAAGCACAAAATGCTGTGTCTCCACCAAGCCCCTCGCACAAAGGGGACTCATCTCCTCTAATTCTGGCCAATTTTACCAGTGCTCGAAGCTCATCTGAGAGCTGCTTGTTTTTAACCCTTACTGAAGACCTACTGTGTGCCTGAGGCTTTACATAGTTGAGCTGAACAGATACTCACAAGACCCTAAAAGTAGGGACAGTTATTGTCCCTAGTTTACAGATGGAGACACGGAGGCAGAGGAGCAAAGTGACTTACAGAGGGCCAAGGCACCGGGGGACGAGGGGGCTGGGAGAGGAGGCCCGTCTGCGGGACCACCGGCCTCAGTAACTTGCAAATATCTGGCGAGAACATCCATGGATGAGGGTTTATGCGCAGCCTGTGAATGGCTTGGAGACATCAAACACGCTACCGTCACTACAGGGGCCGGAGGCTGAGACGTGTAACAGAATTAGGTGACGGACCCCAAATAAATGTAATCAAGCAAGCCTCCCCTCCCTGGTATCTTCGGAGTCAGTGTTCTGGGGAATGCGTGTTTGCTGAAGGATTTGATGTATTTGCTTCATGCAAATCTTTGCCTTTTCTCTGCCTGCAGTCCTGGTACAGAAGGGAAGGGGGCAGGCCGGCGAGAGAAGGGAACCAGGGCTGGTGGCGGGCGGGCAGGCTGGCGCTGCACCCGGGAGGTTTCACGGCAGGGAGGAACTGATTTGCTGGCCTCTTTTCCTGGTGTCTGAGGGGTTAGTCAGGGGCCAAGGGTGTGGACTTATTCTGGGAAGACCCAGAAGGCAGGAGTGCACCCAGAGAGGTCTGTTTTGCCTCCGGAGATAAACTGTCCTATTGTCAGGGCAGCCTTGTAGGTAGTGAGCCCCCCACCTGCGGAGGTACTCAAGGACAGATAGTGTGTGTGTGAGTGTGTGTGTGTGTGTATAGAGCCATGACGCAGGGAAAGGATTGGCTGCGGCAACTTTGAGATCTTTTTCAATGTCGAGACTTTGGGAAGTTGCATTTTTAACATAACTGACTTGCCCAAGTGGGGCTGATGGAAAAATTAACAGAGACGGAAGGTGGAAAGATCAAGGTGTCCGGGCTGGGATCCCACAGACCCTGGGGAGGCACCTGGGGGCACGGAACCAAGCCCCCAGCGCTCGGTCTTCCCATAGAACCGTCATCTCTTGACATTCAGACGTGTCACTTTCTCTTGCAGTCATCCGTAAACGCTCATTAGCCCTTCATTATAATGATGAATGGTAATATTAGTGATAACTGACAATCAGTAGCCACTTACTGAGCAGGCTCCGTTATAAGCACTTATATGTATAAACCTGTGTAGTTGACATGACAGTCCTGTGATCGATAGCCTTACTTTTATTATCATTCCCATTTTACAGGAGAGGACACTGAGGCTCAGAGAGCTGACATGTGACCTGGGACTCAGAGCCAGGCTCAGGAAGCGAGCTGGGAAATGCCGGCGAGGGCCGAGAAGAAACATGCAGCTCTCCATCTGTGGCGTGGCTTCTGCCCTCAAAGCCTGGGGACCTTGGCCGCTCCCAACCCCGGGGGTACGGAGCAGCAGAAACGGAATGGGAATGAGAAGAGGAGACCGCTTCTTCCACCTCCCTTATTTTACACCAGGGGAATGGCTATCAGAGAGAGGAAGGGAGGTCTCAAGGTCATCAGCAAGTCCAGTGGCTGCTGGTCTCCTGGGTCCTGCGCATGGCACTTCCACATCCCACTCCTCTTTGTTATTATTTTAAAATTTTTCTCTTTTTAGGACCACACCCTTGGCATATGGAAGTTCCCAAGCTAGGGGTCAAATCCTAGCTGCAGCTGCCGGCCCATGCCGCAGCCACAGCAACGCCAGATCCAAGCCACATCTGCGCAGCCTGCGACAACACTGGATCTTGAATCCACTGAGTGAAGCCAGGGATCAAATCCGCATCCTCATGGATACCAGTCGGGTTCTTAATCTAGTGAGCCGCAACGGGAGCTACCCCATTCCTCTTTAAAAATGATATTTTAAAAGTTATTAGTGGTAGCATCTTACTAAGAAAAGATTATTAAAGGAACGAGAAGACCTGCCCCATGTCAAGCGGTTGCTGTGTGCGGGTAACATGCACGGAGACTGATGGGAAAACAACCGTGCCTCGCTGTTGACCTCACAGGAGGAGGTCATGGTTAAAGGCGACGGTGTATGTGAAGCAGCTCTTTATAAACCGAAGGGCGCTGCCACCATGACCATCGTTGAATGCTGGGCATAGAAATTAGAAGTGCCTCCTGCCGCCCCCACCAGGGGAACACTGGAATCAGTGCCTCTAGGGTAGACCCTCCCCAGAAAGCAACCCATTCATTTTTTGGGGTGGAGGGGGGAGAGTGCTGTTTTGACACAGCTTTTATTTTGTTTTGTTTTTGAAGTTTGGAAGTTCCCAGGCCAGGGATTGAACCTGATACACAGCAGTGACAACGCCAGATCCTTAACCCCCTGTGCCACCAGAGAACTCCGATACCCCGTTCATTTATTCATGCACCTGCCTGGAAATCATGTATTGAGCACCTGCTGTGTGCAGCAGTTATGTCCAGCCCAGCAGCTTGAGTGCAGCCTCCTGGTCCACCGCTCCCAGGCCCGAGTTTAGATCTCAGCTTCACCATCTCCCAGTGGACCTCTGCCTTGGACCCTCAGTGTCTCTGTTAGGAGGCAGCCCGGCTGCTGTAGCCGAACCCAGGGAACAGTGGCTAATGGAGAGAGGAGCTGATTTCCTTCACGTGTCAGCCTAGGGGGCTTTGTTCTGGGCTTTGCTCTGGGAGCTGGCCTGGGCTCCTTCTGTCTCTCTCATGCTGTGGGGGATCGCCTCCATCCACAAGGTGGAAGACGGCCATCACCTTCCCCTCCTTATTCCTTCCTGTGTGTGTTTGGGAGACCCAGGAGGTAGAGACAGTTCCTTCCCTTTAGGGGCAAGCCGAAAGGTGCATTGATCACCTCTCTTGTGTCCCATTGGCCAGAACCTATCATGTGACCATCCCTAGCCGCAAGGGAGACTGGGAAATGTAGTATTTAGCCTGGCAGGCCTGTGCCTCATTAAAACCCGGGAGGGGGTGTTCTGTTACTGAAGGGGAGGTGGCAGAATGGATACTGGGCAGCAGCCTCTGCCACGTAGGATTCAGGGAGGTACTTTGGGGAAGCGCTCAGCACAAGATTAGGTATACGGTGCACGGCTGGTGCTCAGGAAATGTGCCATGTTATCACTGGTGTCACAGGCGAGTGCTTTGCGCTTTTCCGAGGGATACAGGGACCCGCTGAGACCCAAGCCCTGGGAATGCTCTGGCTGCTTCGTGGGCGCCTCCACCCCGTGCCCCGCATCCTCTAGTGTTAAGGAGCGGCACTGAGAGACAGCACTCCTCCGCCCAACCCCTCAGGGTCCACAGCCCAGGCCACGGAGGAGCTCAGGTTTCCTGTCGCCAAAGACAAAGCAGGAAAGTGGCCTCATCTTCAGGGCTAGGGGACATGGAGAGATGGGTGGCATTGGGGGCCTTGCAGGTCACCGCACGGCTGCCTCCGCGGAGCATAGCAACCTCTGCCCCCCTAGTGTTTGAGGCTGGGGTTCACCTTGCAGCATCCAGGCTCTTGCACCCTGGGCAGAAGAGCTGGCAGGCATCTTTCTTCCACTCCTTCCAAATGCAGCACTGGCCGATTGAAGCTCAGGGACATTCTCTCCCTAAATAGTCCCCTGTGGACAGAAAGCCCTTCTCAGTTCAAGGAGGGCTGGTGGGTGACACAGGAGGAAGAGACACCATCTCCAGTAGGCACTGTGTCCCCACGGGTCCAGCTGAGCCCCAGACACAGAGCAGGAGGGCCTCTGTTCTGCAAAGGCCGGGTTCAGGCCAGGAGCTGAGACCCCCGCAGATCCGAGAGACCCTGGCTCTGCCTCTTGGCAGCTGTGGGAGCCCACCTCTCCTGTCACAGTGGGGATGTTAAAGGCATCGCTGTTTTCATCTGATTGTGAAGATTCGCAAAATAGCCCACGCAAGGTGCTTGTGGGGAGAAAGGCTCAATGAACGGTGCCTGCTCAGACCAGGATTATGACTATTATTTTCTTTCATCTGCTCCACAGTCTTTGCCTGCCTGCCACCTGTCCACACCTCCCTGCTGGCAGCACCCTCCCATCCTGTAGTCTGCTCGCTAAGCCTTTTCTGAGCGCCCCCCCAGCCCCCACCGTCTGGGCTAGTCTACTGTGGCTTCTAGCTTTGCACTCCAGCTTTCTCCTTCCCAGCACTTTCCAAATCACGATGAATTCATTGCTGGGTGGAGTGCTGCCCTCCAGACAGGAGCCCTGAGCCAGCACAGACTGTGCTTATTTCATTCATTGGCGCAGCAGGGGTGCCCAGCCACAGGGTGTGGCAGCTCCCATCATGAAGAGGAGTCTAGAAGATACTTGCCGAATGAATGAAGGAGTAAATGAATGAAGGGCTGGATGAGCCAAGAGGGCATTTTGCTATCCACCCGAGAAAGTGCGTTTAGGAGCAGAGCTCGTAAACTTAGACTAATTTGAATTTCAACTCTGTCATGGGATTGCTGGGGACTCGAAACAAGAGCCTGCTTTTTTCTTTTCTTGATTTTATTTTGGCAGCCTGTGGCATATGGAGTCCCTCGGCCAGGGATCAGATCTGAGCCACAATCTCAACCTACGCCGGGTCCTTTAACACTCTGCCTGGCCGGGGATGGAACCTGCGTCCTGGTGTTGCAGAGATGCCTCTGATCATGTTACACCACAGCAGGAACACCCTTTTCTATTTTTTTCCACTGTGCCCGCCTCCTTCCTGCTTCAGTTTTCTCCTCTAGAAGCTAACAATGCTTCGTAAAGCATGGCAAGGAGTCAGTGAGACGGCTGGGAGTAATTCAGAGACCTCCAGCTCCAACCACACAGCACCTGCTCAGGAAGCACTGGCTGTAATAATAGTCATAATTACTGGGTTTTTTAACTGAAATATAGTCGACGGACAATATTATACAGGTTACAGGTGTACCTTGTAACGAGTCACAGTTTTTAAAGGTTAAGCCACATTTGTTGTTATTATCAAATATTGGCTAGTCATAATTATTGTTAATATTCTCCTTGAAAGAAGTGAGGTTTGATCTGCACTTTTAGCTCACATACCCTGGACTGACCCATTCTCCTTGACTACTGGAAAGGTCAGGAATAGCTGATAAAAACTCTCATTCATTGGAGTTCCCGTCGTGACTCAGCGGTTAATGAATCCGACTGGGAACCATGAGGTTGTGGGTTAGATCCCTGGCCTTGCTCAGTGGGTTAAGGATCCGGCGTTGCCGTGAGCTGTGGTGTAGGTTGCAGACACGGCTCGGATCCCACATTGCTGTGGCTGTGGCGAAGGCCAGCAGCTACAGCTCCTGTTAGACCCCTAGCCTGGGAACCTCCATATGCTGCGGGTGCGGCCCTTGATTAGGCAAAAAGACAAAAAAAAAAAAAAAAAACCTCTCATTCATTCATACATACATTCATTCATAGATTCATTCATTCCTGCACACAGAGATTCAACAAGCATTTTTTGGGAGTCCTCTGGGTGCCGGGCCCAAGGCTGGATGCTGGTGGTTGAGGGAAGAAAGAGGGTCCTACACTGAGGAGAAAACCATCAGGTTCATCCTCTGTGCAAAGGGAGGTGCTGAGACCCTCCGTCCACATCCGGCCACGCCCCCACCCCATGACTGGTCCATCTGTGTCCTTTTCCTGCGCCTCTTTCATCCTGACCTGGGCAGGGGGATCAGCGCCCCCATCCCGCCAGCAGCCATTTCCGGCCCTTCTGTCATCTGCTTCCTTTGATCCCTTTGTCACGAGACTCTTAGGAGCCTCTGAACCGTTGGCAACCCTGGCAACCTCCTCTGCTAGGCTGGGCCCGGCCCAGGGACCCTCGCAAAGGTTGGAGACTATGACATCAGCTTCTCTTAGGATGCGGCCTTGGGAGGCAGGTGGAGTCTGGCCTCACGTGTTCACTCACTCACTGGCCCTCTCAGCATTCAGTCCGCATTTACAGGCTGTCTGCGCAGGGCCCACAACATGAACAAGACAGCCGTGGTCCCGGTCCCCACGGAGCTCCCAGCCCAAAGGATGACCGTCCATCCCACACCCAAGGGACTCCTGAGGGAGACGGGTGTGCATTGCTGGTCAGAAGGTGGACAGGGCCTCGACCTCCAGGCGTGGGTCTGTGCCCTGCACTTGGCTTGAGCCTCCTCGCCTGGCTCAGGGCAGGAGCTTGGCTGACGCTGTTCCGGGGGCTTCCACTAGCGGAGAACGTTCTGGGTGTTGGGCACGCTGGCTTAGCTGTTTGCCGACCCCTCACTCTGGCCCTGTGCGGGAGGTACGGCTATTCTCCCCATTTCATGGACGAGAACACGGAGGCACGGAGAGAGGAGCAAGTTTGTGCCCAGGGCCCTGCAGCTTGGGGCTGGCAGAGCTGGGTTTTGAACCATGTTGGCCTGAGCTCAGCTGTTGTGTCTCTTGGTGAAAGAATGGGCGGCAGGGGCTCCAGGCCTAAGGACCCTGGAGTCACCACTACTGCGCAAGGCGGGGGACCCGCCCTTCCTGCCTTCTGGCCTCCGTCGTTCCAGCGGGTGGGCAGGCGCCTGGGTGGGACGGAGGGTGGGAAAGAATCAAGAACGTGAGTGGAGGAGTTCCCGCTGCAGCTCGGTGGTTAATGAGCCTGACCAGCATCCACGAGGACCAGGCACAATCCCGGGCCTGGCTCAGTGGGTTGAGGATCTGGTGTTGCTGTGAGTTGTAGCGTAGGTCACAGACGTGGCTCGGATCCCACGTTGCTGTGGCTGTGGTGTAGGCCGGCAGCTGTAGCTCTGATTGGACCCCTAGCCTGGGAACCTCCATATGTCGCAGCTGCGGCCCTAAAAACTTAAAAAAAAAAAAGGGGAAAAAAAGGGGAGAGACTGGTTGGAGACCCACCTCCAGGGGTGCCCTTCAGAGGCAGGTGTGTGGACACTGAGGGGACCCCCTTTTCTGCCCACCCCCTCCTGGGGCTCCCAGACACCCCCACCCCTCACTAGCTACCCACCAACACAGAGGCAGCCAAGCCAGCCACCCATTCATCTGTTCACTCTCTCATTCACACATTTACTCATTCGCTCAGGTACCGAGTGGCGTGCAACATACACAAGGGAACCCCGTGTCTGTTCACTTCTTCCTGCGGGGCGGCCAGCGATGCGGGGAGGACAGAAACAAGGTCATTCAGGTTTGATGGGCGCTATGAGGCTGTGCTGATGGGGAGGGAGGCGAGCCGGGGGCCTCGGATGGGTGGGAGGGGAGCAGGGGGCCCTCCCTTGAGGAGGTGACATCTGGGCTAAGGTGGGAAGGGCCAATAAGAGGAGCCCCTGGAGTTTAATTGGCACAACCACGATGGAGAACAGTATGGAGATTTCTCAGAAAACTACAGAATTACCATATGATCCAGCAATCCCACTCGTGGGCATCTACTCAGACAAAACTATCACTCAAGAAGGTAACGTGCACGGAGTTCCCGTTGCGGCTCAGCAAGTTAAGAATCCAACTAGTATCCATGAGGATTCAGGTTTGATCCCTGGCCTCGCTCAATAGGTTAAGGATCTGGTGTTGCCACAGGCTACGGCATAGATCGCAGATACAGCTTGGGTCTGGCCCTGCTGTGGCTGAGGCGTAGGCCGGCAGGTACAGCTCCAATTTGGCCCCTAGCCTGGGAACTTCCATATGCTGCAGGTGCGGCCCTAATAAGAAAAAACAAGCAAACAACAACCCCCCCCCCACAAAAAGATACATGTACCCCTATGCTCATTGCAGCACAATTCGGCAATAGATAAGACACAGAAACAACCTAAATGTCCATTGACAGATGAGTGGATAAAGATGTGGTACATATATACAATGGAATACTACTCAGCCATAAAAAATAATGAAATAATGCCACTTGCAGGAACACGGATGCAACTAGAGATCCTCATGCTAAGTGAAGGAAGTCAGAAAGAGAAAGACGAATGCCACGTGGCACAAACGAACCTACCTACAAAACAGAAACTGACTCACGGCCGTGGAGAACAGACTTTAGCTGCCAAGAGGGAGGGGGAGGGAGTGGGATGGACGGGGAGTTTGGGGTTATGAGATGCAAACCATGACATTTAGACTGGGTGGGCAGTGGGGTCCTGCTGTACAGCACAGGGAACTACATCTATGTGGCTTGGGATAGAGTGTCATGATGGAAGATAATACAAAAAATATGACTGTCACTTTGCTGTACAGCAGAAATTAGTGCAACACTGGAAGTCAACTATACTTATAAAAAAAATAAATGTTAAAAAAGAGGAGCCTCGGAAGGCCCAGGGCGGAGGGGAGGGGGCCCCGGGAAGGGGGAAGGTGGAGGAAGGGAGGCCCCGAGAAGCTTAGTGTGCAGGGAGAGATGGAGAGGCTGGACCTGGTGGTGGCTATGGGGAGGGACAGGGGACAGATTTGGTGGCAGAGCCAACAGGATTCGCTTATGACTGGATGGGGAGGACCCTAATTTGGGGACCTTCTCTTTGAGCTCTTGGAGCCAGGGGACAGAAGAGGGCCTGAAGTTGGGGTGAACCCCCCCTGTCCCGCCCCCACCCCGTGAGTGGGCCAACCTTAGGGCTACAGACGCCCCCGGGACCCGCAGCTCCACCCCATGTCCCTGTTCTCCGTGATCCGTGGAGGCCCGGTGCAAGGCCTGCTCAGCGGGGCCCTCGGGCTGGCGACCTCGTCTGTCCACCTGCCTCTGTCTGTCTCGGGGTGGGAGCCACAGCACCCCCCACCCCCACCCCCGGCTCTGCTTTGCTGGGAGTGACTCATCCTGGGAGGCGCCCGTCCGGCCTGAGGCTGGGATGCCCTGCCGGCTGAAGGCGATACCCCCTGGACCCTGGGACTCGCCGGCTGGCTGTTCACCCGCAGGGCTCTCTACCTGTCGAGACCCCCGAATAACTCCCTTTGGGGCCTATGAGGGTGGGTTTAGGCTCTGGGCTGTCCCACGAGCAAGCTGTGGGACCCGGGGCGTGAATATACCGTGCTGCGGGCTTCTCCCCCATGGCCTGGCCTCCCTCTTCCCCTCGCCCAGCAAATCCACCTTTAAGTCCTTTCTCTGCTGCCTTCCCCTACTTCTGCTCTGTCCCTACTTCTGCTGCCTTAGTCTGGCCCCATATTATTATTATTATCATTATTATTATTAAATTTTGGGAGTGTATGGAGCTCCCGGGCCAGGGATCCAAGCCGCGGTCTCAACCTAAGCTGCAGCCGCAGCAATGCTGGATCCCTAACCCACTGTGCCGGGCCAGGGATCCAATCTGCATCCGAGCGCTCCCACAATGCCACCGATCCCAGCATCTCCCCCCGCCCCCCCCCCGCCCCATTATCTCTCACCCAGACATCTGTAGCAGCCACCTCGCTGGTCTTTCTGCTTCTGCCTTTGTCTCTGTAATTCCTTCTGCTTGGGGCAGCCAGAGTAATCTTTCTAGAAGGTGCTTTTGAATGTGTCACTCCTCTGCCTAAAACCTTCCGTGGCTCCCCATTACCCTCCGTATGACATTAAAACTAACACAAGCCCGAGAACAGCCCAACCCAGGCTAAGCTCTCCTCCTCCACCCCTCAGTGGTACTTTTCAGAGCTCTTTGCCTCTGAAACGAACGTTCTTCAATTGTTGGCATTAGCCCTGTTTTAGTCTCAGTCCCCGGGCCTTTGCACCTGCTGAGTGTCCTTTGCCAGGAGCATTCCCACACCTTGGCCTGGCTGACTCCTACTCAAGCTTTGGGTTCCAGGTTAGACTTCCTCTCTTTTTCTGCCCTTCCCCCCCAATAAGGCTCCCCCAGACCCCACCCCACCCTCACACTCCTGACCACACCGGACAGGTCCTCCTCTTCAGGGAGGTTCCATGTGCAGACACAGGACGTATCTGGGAGAAGGTTCAAGGGCAGGGTGGAAGGATGGATGGGTCATATTCGGGCCACGGGTATGTGTGCAGAGGAGAGGAGGCGGCTCCTGGAGCCACTGTCACAGCAAATGTAATCCTCCGTCTCCTGGGCGCCAACAGAGTCCCATGGAAAGTCTTGGTCCACGGCCACAAATTGAGGAGCAGCTGGAGGGCACTGCCCTCGGACAATCAGAGTGGTGACAGTGTCCTGCTCTGTGCCTTGCTTGAGCTCATTCTGTCCCTTTATCATCCCCAGGTGACAGACGAGAAAACTGAGGCTCTGAGGGGCACAGGAACTTGCTCAGGGTCACGAGGTCATGCCAGGGCGGAGATGGGAACCCAGGATTCTGGCCGCAGTTGTCACCAGTCACCACCACCTGGCTGGCCTTGGGCATTCACCTCGACTCCAGGCCTCAGTTCTTCCTCCGCAAAACGGGGTTTGTAGTCATAATGACCGATTTTCAGGGTGTGTGGAATCAGCACCCTGAGGGTGAATGTGACACGGAGCCACGGACATGGAAGAGGGGGGGTCAGGGCGCGGCAGCGATGCGGACAGAGCGGGGGGTTAGGGTCAGCCCCCGAGGCCAAGGCAAACGGTGTCGGAAGGTGTTCCCCATGAAGCTCCTCTCTGAAACCACAGCCATCGGAGGCTCCCTCTGGCCCTGGTTCAGCTCCCTCGGCTCCCAGGGCGGGAGCAGGGATGCGAGGGGGGGGGGGCGGGGGGCGGGGAAGGAGGCCAGGCTTCCAGCCTCCTTGGGAGCTTCGAAGGGGGTGGTGGAAGGAGATGTGAGCTGCTCAGAGGCAAGGGCCTGGGGTCTCAACATAAATGCTTTACGTCTCCCTCCCTGGCACAAGCCTGCAAAGCTCTGGCGTGAGCCTCGGGGGCAGAGAAGCAATCAGGCAGCTCGTCTGGCCCAGCCCGGCGGGAGGAGCACTGGACAGCGAGTCCGAACCAGGCTCTGGCACAGCCTCCCTGGGCGCCTGGCCCACTTGTGCCCCCTCTCTGGGCATGAGGTGGGGTTGACCCTGGTGCGAATCTTTTTTTTTTTCTTTTTACGGCCACGCCTGTGGCTGCTGGCCTACGCCACAGCCTCAGCAACACCAGACCTGAGCCGCATCTGTGACCTATACCGCAGCTTTCGGTGACATCGGATCCTTAACCCACTGAGTGAGTCCAGGGATCGAAGCCGCATCCTCATGGACACTATGTTGGGTTCTTAACCTGCTGAGCCACAGCAGGAACTCTTATGTCAACGCCCCCCCCCATGATGGTCTGGGCAGCTGGTCCAAGGTGGGCGGGGATTACAGAATCTTGCCCTTTCCAGGGTCTCTTCAAGAGTATAAAGGTCAAAGTCATTTGCAACCAGTGGGCCAGAACCAAACGCAGCTCGGAACACCAAGAAAATTGTCTGGTGCTTGCTCTAAATTTGAGAGAAGTCTTCAGGCAGTCTGACGGTGGAGGGTAAGGAAGTTTCAAGGTTTTTTTTGTTTTTTTCATTTTTGGCTCCCCCTGGGCATACAGAGTGTCCGGGCCAGGGATCAGATCTGAGCCGCGGTTTTGACCAACATGGCAGGTGCGGCAACACCGGATCTTTAACCCACTGTTCCGGGCCAGCAATTGACCGTGCATCCTGGCTCTGCAGAGATGCCACCAATCTTGTGCCACAGCAGGAACTCCTGGAGGTTTCAACTTAATACCTTTAGAGACCTTGCAGGGTCTATACCTGCCCACCCACAGACACCAGATAGTGGACGCTCCATCCTACCTGCCCAGGCACCTCGATTCACACCTGAGATATTTATTGGGTGTCAGGTACAGAGACTCAGAGAGGAGCAGCTTGCAGAGGCAGCTCCCAGGAGCCCGGAGTCCAGACAGGCAAGCTCTCGGGAGCCTGACAATTAGAACACAGTGTGGCAAACATGAAAAGACAGTTGGCACAACCCAGACCCCTAACCCCTGAGCACTGGGCCAGGCCCCCTGAGGGACCACCATCCCCCGCATGCCAGATGGGGAATCGGAGGCTCAGAGAAGTGGCAGCGAGCTAGGAGCTGAGATCGACACGGAGGTGGCACCAACGTCACGGTCGCCTACAAATCACACACAGGAGCTTGCAGGTCACATGGTGGGGTCCGTCTGTGACTTCTTGCTGCCTCCATTTCAGCCACAAAGACCTCTCCCGGGGCTTCTGGGAGGTACGCAGCTCCCACCAGCCACAGGGCCTTTGCACATGTCTAGACTTCTCTTCCTCCTGTTGTAACTACCTCAGACTATGTACCCATGAGGATATTGTTAGGGCTTGTTTCCCCCTTGTTTACCAAGAAAGTGGCCAGTCCGGGCATGGAAGAGAGGCTTCCTTTCTCAGTGAATACACCCACCACCCTCCAAAACTTTTCGTGTGCCCCTTTGGGGAAGCTCCCAGCACCCAAAGTCCCCAGGCAACCACTGAGTTGCTCTGTCACTCTAGGTTAGTTGGTACTTTCTAGAATGTTCTAGAAATGAAGTCACACAGTATGCACGATTTGTTTCCTGGCTCCTCACACGCAGCATCATGACCTTGAGATTCCCCCGCGTTGCTGCAGTTTCAGTTCATTTCTTGTTATTCTTACCGAATCCTGACCCGCCCCATGGAGCCAGCCTCCTGCTGATGGACATTTGCTTCCAGTTGTGCCCGTCGGGAGTGCAGCTGCTATGAACATTCACAGCCAAGGCTGCGTGGACCTAGGTTTTCATCTCTCTGGGATAACCACCTAGGAGGGGAATGGCCCGACCACATGCGACGTGTGCGCTTCACTTTTGAAAAAGTCCCCAAATGTTTCCCAAAGTGGTTGGACCACTTTACACTGACTGCCACCAGCAGTGGAGGAGGGCCCCACGGGACGGGACTGCAGCCGAGGCCTGGCCCACTAGAAAGCCCGTGCCCCTCACTGCCAAGCCCCAGACCTCGGGGACCCTGTGTCTCAGCCGGTCACCTGCCCTGGGCTTGGCGCAGGAGAAGGACCCACCCACAGCGGGGGGGCTGGGATGTCACTGTCCCCTCCTCTGGCTTCCTCTCTGGGCAAAGTGCTGCCTTCCCAAGGAACCCCTGTACTCCTGGAGGGCAGGGCTGGGCATACAGCAGGTGCCAGGCAGATGCCAACGTGCCAGGGCGCAGGGGGCTGGACCCTTGGGGGGGACTCCTGTCTCTGGCTGTGCGGAGGAAGCCTGGGGCCTCCCGGACCCTCCTGGGGGGGGACAGGGGTGCTGAGGGTTTCACTGGGCTCCTTTCCGATCTGGTGAGAGGTGAGTGGGTGGGTGGGTCGGTGTGTGTGGGTGTGTCCCCGCGCTCCCGCGCCTATGCGCGCGCGCGTGCCCGGAAGGGGCTTGTGCCTTTGGCTTTGGGACAGCAAGAAAAGAAAGAAGCCATCGGAACCTGGCAGAGGGGGAGAGACAGAGGCCGAGGACCAGAGAGCAGCAGCCAAACCGAGGAGGGGCGAACCCCGCCTCCCGTACCCCAGGGAGGTGGGGCGGAGGCGGGGAGGGGTGCGAGAGGGGAGCAGGGATTCTTCATTAAAAATGAAACCCCGGAGCCGGGCCCGCGGCGGCCGAGGAGCCGGGCTGCCGGCAGCTTCCCGCTCGCA
>PVHT021183634.1:3360524-3372496 GCA_004024745.2 Catagonus wagneri
GGGGGGATGGAGGGGGAGGGGGAGGAGGGAGGCTGAGCGGCTGGTCAAAGCTGTAAAAACACTGCAGCTGGGGTCTGGGGGGCTTTGCGGGGAAGGAGCTGGCAGTCAGAAGGCGGAGAAGGGAGAGGGCAGCTGGCGGCACCGTGGTGGGGGGAAGGGGGGGTTATTGACCCGAACTGCTTCCTACCCAGACAGCCCCTGCGCCCGCCGCCCGCCCCTCCAGGGCGGCCCCTCCCAAGTCCCCGGGGATTAGGAGGGAACGACCCGGCCTCCTGTGCCTCTCTGGCTCCAAAGATGCCCCTGCCCGGCAGTCTGGACTCCCCCATTCCCCAGATGGGAAAAGTGAGGCCGGGAGGCTTGTTTACAGTTTCAGAACTCAGGCCTTTCACCTCTGTGACCCCCTCCCTCCCTCCTCCCGGCTGCTTCCGACCCGGAGGCTACCGCAAAGCCAGGGCCAGGTCGAGGGGTTGAGCCCTGACTGCTCTCTGGCCGCAAAGCAAAGATGCCCGAGGCGGGGGTGCGGGGTACCCAGAGAGGCGGCCCTTGTTAGGGAGGGTCCATCGACCCTCTCAGACCCGGGTATTGATTTTGAAATTCACTAAACACAGCAAAAGCCAGGCAGGGAGGATGTGAGAGATCCTGGGAGCTGGAGAAGCTCAGGGGAGGGGGGGGATGCAATTGGGAGACAGGGCCTTCCGGGGGACCCCGCGGGGAGTAGGGGGCGCCACTTCGGGAGGGCGTGGAGGCCTCCTGGTACCCGGTTTCCTGCCTGCCCACCCACCGCTCCGCCCCAGCTCAGCAGCCCCTGGCTAGCATCGGGCCCATCACCCACCGGGCCCCTGGGGACCCTCCTGCCTCCTGTTTACAGGCAAGCCAGCCCCCGAGTCAGAGTCACAGCCGGGCCCACGCAGTGGGGGAGGGACGACAGATGGTGGCGATGCCATTTTAACCAACGTCTGCAGCAGTTGGGGAAGGAGAGGAGGGACCTTTGGGCTGGTGGGGGCTGGGACCCAGTGGTGCTGCTACCCCTGGGGGGCGTCCCTGTTCCCCCCCACCTCCAGCCGCATCTGAGAGGGCACTGACCCATCAGCCACGTTACTTAGGTTGCCCAACCTACTGTGGACCCTGTAGGTGCCCCCTTGGGTCTGTAAAGTGTTGGGGGGGTCCCCTGGGGGCGGTCTCTGAAGGCTCCAGGGCAAGGAGAGTCCCGGGACCCCTCAGCTCCTGGCAAGGACTCCACCAGGAAATGCCAGGCTTTGGCAGGGGTTGGAGGAGCCCGAAGAGGGATGGTGGCCCCAGAGCACAACCTCCGGCTCGGGCTTCGGCTGGAATATTTAGGGCAGGTTGAGCACAAAGCTCGGGAGGGGTCTGCGGTCTTATCCTAGCGCCCCCCTGAAGTTGATCCGGAACCTCTTTGGACCCCAGCGTTTGCATCTCCAGCATGGAGGGTGCTGGGAGTCACACCAGCCCTCGATGGAGAAGCAAAGCGCAGGGGTGACTCTGAGGCTCACCTTTTATAGGTGAGAAAACCAAGATTCAGAGAGGTGAGGTCGCTGGCCCGGGGTCACCTAGCTGGTAGCTGGTGGCAGGAAGTGCTGGGCCCTGGGTTGTCCAGAATGAGGTATAGGTGAAACCACAGGGCGGAGCGACACACAGGGTTGTCGTCCAAGCTGGCTTCTGTGACTGCAGGCCTGCCTCTATCAGGGGGTTCTTCGTTCCCTGGCACTTCCGAGTCCCAGAAACCTGCGGGCACCCAGACTTTCCCACGTGGGACTTTCATTCTGTGACAAGCCCTGAGGCCGTCACTTGGTCCCACTGGAGATAAAAGCGAGGCTTCTGTGAGCCCAGCCCTGGGCCCCGCGCTGGGCCGAGCACCCACATGGGCTTTGTCACGGGGCCTCCGAGGCACCCTCCCCGGGCACCTGCCGCTCTCCCTGTCTTCAGGTGAGGAAAGGGAAGCCCAGAGAGGTGTGGTGACTTGCCTCGAGTCCCGCAGCTCTGAGTGCCAGAGCTGGGCCGAGAATCCACTCACTCCTCCATCTCAGAGGCGGCCTCTTAACCGCGGCCCATGTCAGCCAGGTTCAGGGGTATGGGTGTTACCCAGGCTCGACTTGGCTATGAATAGAATTCCCTGGACCCCTGTTAGATGTAAACTGCACTGGAGGTCCCTGTAGGCACAGGAAAGAGGTAGCTTACCGCAGGGCGGGCACGTGGGCAGGGACAGATTAGTCAGCAGTGCTGGAGGGGCCATGGTGCAAGGGGTGCTCACGGCCCGGGGATCTTTTCTCAGTGCACCTTAAAGCGGATGAGGAAGCTGAGGTCCAGAAAGGTCAGATCCTTACTACGCATAACGTAGGGCCAGAATCGGGGCGAAGGCAAGACCCCCGGGTCCCCATCCAGTGTGCTCTTTGCTATTCGCCAGTGCTCTCTCTGTCTACCCATTCACCCATCCACCTATCCTCCAAATCCATCTTCTCCCTCCCCATACTCATCTTCTGAGCCACCCACCTGGCCAGCATCTGCCCATCTATCCACTCACCCACCTGCCACTCATCCATCCATCCATCCATCCACCCATCCACCTATGTGCACCTACAAACCCACCCATCCCTGAACCCATTCAGTTGTCCATCTTCCCATCTACACCTCCATCCATCCATCCACCACCCATCCATCCACTCATCTGCCCATTCATCCATCTACTCATTCGTCTACCCATCTTCCGTCCATGCACCTATCCACTCACCCACTCATCCATCCATAAACTCATTCACCCATCCATCTTCCCACTTACACATCTATCATTTCACCCGTTCACCCACCCACGCATCTATCCATCCACTCATCCATCCGTCTGTCTATCTACCTATCTGTTCATCCATCAACTCATCCAGGCCTCGAGCCATCACCCATCCAAGCACCACCACACACCCACCCATGTATCCATCCATCCACTTACCACTCACCCACGATCCATTCATCTGTTCTTTTTTTTTTTTTTTTTGTCTATAACCATCCTGAGTTCAGTTGCTTCACCGTTTAGGTTTTAAACATAGGCTTATGTGAGCTGGGTGCTGATCCTGTCTTCTGTGGAAGTATACCAACTCCCCACCCCCCAGTTCAGCACACCAGTTCCAACTGGTCCCCATTAAGACTGCAACTCCAGTGTAAGAGTTTCAGGCTGCCCTCCTTCTCTGTTTGTCTCTATTTGGGTGGGATCTGACCCCGGATGCTTCCTATCCTTTTCTCTTCTGAGTCACTTCAACTCCCCATTTGGGTATTTCAGTCCCAAGTGAGAGGCTTCAAAAATGTGGCAAAAGACCAAGCCACCAGTATGGAGGTCACTTCCGTAGCCTTACTGCTGTACAAAGAACATCAGTCCTCAAGGCATGTGGGGATCAGGTCCTGAGTGGCGGCCGTGGAATGGGCCAAGACCCACCAGGCCAGGGACTGAGGGCCAGAAGGATGGTCTGGACCAGGAGCCAGGCAGCTTCTGCACTTGCCTCCAACCTGCTGTACGACAGTGGGACTGAGCACTGAGGATAATCGTTGCTGCCTTGAGGATGGGAAAGAAGCATGGAAGATCCAGACAAAGCGTCAGCCTTTCACCAGTACGACGGGGAGTTTTTGGAAGGGGTTAGCGGGGCCCAGCGTTTGAGGAAGACATTCTCTTATTGAAACCTCTAGAAAGAGTCCTAGATTCTGCTTAGAAGAGCTAGCTAGGCATTCATTCATTCATTCATTCACTCACTCATTCATTCGGCATCAGCTGTGTCCTAGGACCTATTTAAGACTCTAGAAATCAGTAAAAATATTTTCTACTCTCAAGAAACTTTCTGACTCTTGGCTTGCAACAGAAACCGTGGTCATATCGCATGGGTGCTGGTTCAGGCACAAACTCAGTCCTGGGGCATCTGAGGAGGAATGTCAGCTGTGCCTGGACTAGGTGGGGTGAGGAGGGGTCCCAGAGCAGGGGGGCACTCAAGATCCAGAAGGACAAGGAGGACGACTGGAGAAGGGCCTTCGGGGCGGAAGGAATAGCACCTGCGAAGCCACGGAGGAGGGGTGGGGGCAGAAAGGGGAAAGAGGGGAAGGGGAACAACTCCCTTGAGTCCCTACTATGTGTGGGGACCGTGCCCAGTGTTCCCATCTCATTATCTCATGGATCCTCCCAACAACACTGTGTGGCTTGCTCATTTCACTGATAACAAACCCGAGGCTCAGAGAGAGCTAGCAACTTTCCCAAAATCACACAGCACCTACATTTTGGCTCAGGAATGCTAGCTAGCCCTGGCCCGTTGATCTGACTCCAAAGTCTGGAGCCTTTGGTCATCTCCCCTCACCTTGAGCATATTACCAAGGTGAGAGTGAGGGAGAAAGCACCCATCAGCATTCGCTCTTTGGGCAGCTTAGGATGCTCAGGAATGCATTCAATGAACAAACGTTTATTCCCTCCTCCTCAGGGTCAGGTTCGGAAGTAGAGCAAATGACAACCCTGGCCCCTCCCTGCCCTCCTGGGACCCCCTGGCGATGGGAATTGACTCCTGGCGAAGCCCTGCTTCATTCAGACTTAAAAATAAACCCAAGTGCTGACCAGACCCACAGAGCGGGGAGCCACCGGCTCCCAGAGTCACGGCCAGGGAGGCAGCAGGCAGAGCTGTCAGCTCGTAGCAGCCTCCACTCATCAGCATGGGGCCCCAGCCTCCTTGCTTAAAGATCGCCTCGGGCGCTCTCTTAAAGATGCTAACGTTGCAGCTGACATTTGGGAGATCCTGGCAGGCGATCAAACCCAAGCTGAAAATCAGAGCTGCCGGGGCGGGGCGGGAGGAGGTGGAGGGGGGCGGTGGCACCAGGCAGCAGGGACTGGGGCTGGTTGGGGCCGAGGGCAACAGGACTCTGGGCAGCCCCTGCTGAATAAGGTCGTGTTTTCAGACTGGCCAGGCGTGGGTGGGCATTCGGCTCTCTGCTGGAAGGACACAGCGGAGGAAGAGGATGCGGAAGGCAGAGGAGGCGGTGGGAGGAGAATGGAGGGCCCTCCGTCTCTTGGCTCATCCCCAAACTCCAGGGCATTGTCAGTAATCAAACCAGTTGGGGGAAAAAAAATCCACAGGATGAAGAGTTATGGAAAGGGGTGAAAGAGAAGAGGTAAAATCCTGGTGCCAGTTCCGTCTCTTGACTGTGGCGCCCAAAGCAGGGTCCCTCCAGAGCTGGGTCCCTCCAGCACAGGGAGCAGAGCTCTCTGAGGAAGCTGAGGGCTCAGAGGGAGGAGTTAGGAGAGAAAAATTCCCACTCCACCGCTGCCTAGGACACACATGGCCTTCCACGAACCTCTGCATGCCCGAGCCAATCTTGCCGCCTTTCCTTTCTTTTATATCCAATCTCCTTTTCACCCATCTGCCTCAGCCCCCTGCCCCACCCACATATTCATCTATTCCATTTACCTTACCTCTCACCTGACCAGTTCACCCCTTGCTCATCCGTCTCTCCAACCATCCAGCCATCTGCCTTGTTCACCGATCATGTCCTTCATCCATCCATCCATCCATCCATCCGTCCACCCATTAATTCATCTACTCAGCCAGGCATCCCCCATCCATCCGCTCATCTCCATCCATCCACCTGTCTCCACTCCTTCACGCATCCCCCATGCATCCGCCCATCTCCATTCATTCATTTCTCCCATCTGTTCATTCATTCATGTATCCACTCATCCAAATGTCCATTCATTCATTTCTCCCATCTATTCATTCATTCATGTATCCACTCATCCAAATGTCCATTCATTCTTGCACATCCACCCAAAGAAGAGTTCTTCAGCACAGGAGAGGCACAGCCGACCCAGTTTTAGGGGATCCAGAAAGGCTTCCAGGAGGAAGACCATCTAAGCTGAGACCCATTAAGAATGGGTAGAAGCCGTCCAGGTAAAATATGGAGGAGAGAGCATCTTCCCAACGAGAAGGGAGGCGAGAGACCAAGGCCCCTTAGGCAGCATACTCACTCAGGCAGTCAATGTAGGAGCACGGGCTTCGATGCCTGATTTGATACGGCCATTGAGTAACATTTGTGGCTTCAGGGCTCCAGGGAGCGACATCCACACAGGCCTTGTTTACTGTAGGGAGTGTACCTGCGCCCAGATGGACATTAATCTCTAACCCTCGTGACTCCGTCTACGGGAAGGGAAGGGCAAAGAAACCTTGAGACTTAGGGGGCATTTCCACCCCAAGACCCCTGCTGGACAAGGACTGATGTCGGGAACTGGGCAAGGCCAATGGGAGAAAAGCACACCTTTCTGGACCCCACATTGGTGGCCCCCATCTTTAGGGGATAAAAACCCTTATAGGACAAGAGAGAGGGGGCTCTTCTCCCCCCTCCCAGCTGTCCTGGGAGCTGCTTGCTTCCCTGGAATAAAGACTTTGCTTGCTTGCTGCCTGTGTGTCCGTGAAGTTCATTCTTCGGGCACGTGAACAAGAACCTGGATTCCACTGACATCTTTTCTGCATCAGTTGGAGCTTAAGAGAGGGCAATTTTCCAGAGGGCCAGGCAGAGGCCACCTCTGAAGCTGGAGTGGGTGGCAGGATGAGGGCACGAGCCTGGGACCCCTGGCCTGGCATTGAGCCAGGCACACGGACTCGTGGGAATGGAAGAGAAGGATCTGGAAGGTTGTGGTCCTGCTGCTGTTTACAGTTGACCCCTCCAAACAGGCCCACCCACTTCTTGCAGCCCTCCTCCCACCCCTCCGTCCTCTAAAAGCCTCAGTGTCTCGTAGTTCGAGCCCCATGGCCCCACCCCCACAGGCTTGCTCTTGATAAGTGTGAATTCTAGCTTCTCCGGGTCCCGGTGGCCTGCCCTACGGTACCTGGCCAAAGCTCAAAAGATATTTAAGAGAGAAATAAAGAAGAATCCTGCCCCCAAATCCTTCCCTTCTCCCTCTTTTCCACGCATCTCATCACCCACTGCCGAAAGCCTTATCCGCTTCCTCTCTCCCCACTGGCCACGAGGCAATCAGCTCTGTCATTCCACCACGGCCCAGACTGCTGTACCTCGCTCGAATCTTCTCTCCACCTGCGCAACCAATGAGACAGCTCTTTCTAAATTAGCAATCTGACCCTTCTATTCTCCCACTTAAACCTTCCATGGCTTCTCCTTGTCCTCTGGATAAAGTCCTAAATTGCTGGCATTGCCTGTAAGACCCTTCCCGAGCCGGCCAGGGCCAACTCCTCTGGGCTCCAGCTTCATCCATCAAGTTCATTGCCATTCACATTGGGTCTCCAAAACCGTGGTCTTGGCTGCAGTCACTTATCTTGGCCCAAAGCCTAGAAACATCCTGGGTCTTCAACTCCCTGCTCATCTTGACACTTGACTCCACTTAGACCCTACATTTTCGCCCCAAAGAGCCAGGCAGCCGGGCCACGTTCTCGATCCCACAACCAACACCTGGTTAGCCCTCAGGTAAAAGAAAATGTTGCTAATAGCTACAAGAATATGACAGTTTACCCTCCAGATCCTCCTCCCCAGATCTGAGCATTTCCATTTGTTATTTGTGCCTTAAACCAAAGCCAACTGCTTGGCCTCTTCTCTGACTACAAAACTTTTTTTTTTTTTACTGATTTTTCTGGCTACAAAAAATTTCCTTCCTGTCTTCAATTCACAGGAAAAAGAAAGGCCTGGCTCTGACTCAGAACTGGATTCTAGCTGGAGGCGTCCTCTCCGTGGTGGCTCCGGGGGAAAGGGTTTATCTGTTTGTTCCTTGACCTTGAGCGGGAGCTGAGGCAGCCAGAAAGTGGAAAGACGGGAGCTGGGAGGGGAAGGAGGAGAGAAGCTGGAGCCGTGGCCCCGGGACCCTGTACTCTGCCCCAAGGGACCAGCCAGGTGACGGGAAATTAGAAGAGAGGGAGGAGGCGGGCTGTGTGGCCGGCACAGAGGCCCTGAGCAACAGCAAGCAGGCTGCCTCTTCTGCTCCTGCTCCTCCGAGTTCCCCAGGCTGCATTCTATGCCTGACCCCATCCTGGATTCCCCTTGGAAACTGAACAGATCAGATATTCAGAGAGCTGGAAGGAGGAGCAAGACGCCCAGGTGGGAACCAACTTTGCCATCCACCCTGGGGGCCACCTGTGGGTCCACCTGTGACTGTTACAGACCCAGGCAGCGGCCCAGGCAGGCTGGCCTTGCCCATGGTGAGTCCACAGGCTAAGAAGAGTGGCACCTCCAGGGATAAGAAACAAAGAAATTTTTAAAAGCGCCTTCTGGAGTTCCCTTGTGGCTCAGTGGATTAAGGATCTGGTGTTGTCACTGCTATGGTTCTGGTTACAGCTGTGGAGTGGGTTCCATCCCTGGCCTGGGAACTTCTGAATGCCATAGGAGTGGCCAAGAAAAAGCACCTTTCTCAGAAAGGGTCTTTCTTTCTTTCTTTTTTTTTTTGTCTTTTGTCTTTTTAGGGCCGCACCCGCAGCACATGGAGATTCCCAGGCTAGGGATCCAGTTGGAGCAACAGCTGCCAGCCTACACCACAGCCACAGCAACGCCAGATCTGAGCTGTGTCTGCGACCTACACCACAGCTGACGGCAATGACAGATCCTTAACCCACTGAGCGAGGCTAGGGATCGAACCTGCAACCTCATGGTTCCTAGTCGGATTTGTTTCTGCTGTACCACAACAGGAACTCCAAGGTCTTCTTCCTTCTAGTGCAAGGCTGAAATTAACCCAAATGTGGAATGATCACCTCCTCCTGGCCAGGCTCCTTACCTTCAATAAGCTGACCATCTTTTCTCCAATTGAACTGGAGGCACACTGAATGAGAATAGGAACTGTTTATTTCCTCCCAAATTTTTATTGCAAAAGTAAAACATGCTTGTTATAGTGTAGACAACACAGATAAACTCAGTGAAGACAGCAGGGCCACTTTAATCCTGTTACTCAACAATGGCCACTTTTGACATGTGGATGGTTTGGTTCCAAGTCCAGCGTTTTCTCTTGGAGTCTTGCACACAGTGGACAAGTAAGAAGGGCTTTGTGTTTGACCATTTACCTGTTTGTTCATTACCCATTAACACCTAAAGTGCTCACCGAATCCTGAACAGGTCACAACTTGGTGTTGTTTTCAATTCCTTGGGGGTAGAAAAAAATGTACAGAAACTAGGCTGATGCTGGTGTAACCCGAATAAAAGCTGAGGTTCCATGTAGCTGAGTCTCAGCGCTGAGTGACTCAATAGTCCAGCAATCAAAAGTAATTGAAAATGAGTTTTCTGAGTTCCCTGGTTCCCCAAAGAACTTCAAAGGGGTCTAATTCACAGCCCTCAGCAATAGCTCTCAGAGCCCTTTTGTCCTCACCCCAGTTCTCTCAAAAGAAGCTCTGGAAATTTGCACATGCTCAAACTCCTGAACAGCTCTGACACCAACCTATGGACTTTTCAGTCACTCTCTCTTCTCTCTCTTTTTTTCTCAGATGCTCATTATGGTCTATACCCAGTGGCCAAACCCTTCTCCATCTTTCGTCCAGACAGAGTGAGAGGCCAGATGCAGGTCCAGATCGTGGTTCTGTCACTTATCAACTGCGGGCT
Organism: Catagonus wagneri; assembly: GCA_004024745.2. Lineage (NCBI taxonomy): Eukaryota > Metazoa > Chordata > Mammalia > Artiodactyla > Tayassuidae > Catagonus > Catagonus wagneri. The sequence continues at coordinate 3,370,083 of PVHT021183634.1, forward strand.
TCGGCAAGCCACTTGATCCTGTGCTGCCCAAAGCGTGGTCCACAAGCTGGTGCTGGTCTGCGCCTTGTTTGATGACCCGAAAAGAGAGGCATAGGAAAGGATAACAATTTAGAGACATTCATAGCGGTTTGGCACTGCCTATATCCAGTTGTGACTGTGTGGATTACCAAAGCAGCCTTCCCCACAGGTGGGAAATTTTTTTCTACATGTTCCTTCACCACAGGTAGTTTGAGAAGCAGCTTTAACCTACTCTGTGCCTCAGTTTCCTCATCAGTAAAATGGGGATAATGATGGCCCCTAACCTCATCTGGTCCCTGGGAAGAGTAAATGAAGCCAAAGAATCCACCAAGTAGTTCACCCACCCACTTACTAAATACCCGTAGACCACTTACAGAGTGAGAGGTAGGAGAGCCCAAAGGCTAAGAACTCAGGAGTGAGACAGCCATGGGTTCAAATCCCAGCTCTGCCACTACTTTCCTAGCTGACAAGTCACATAACCTCTCTGAGCCACAGTGTTCCCACGTGAGGGGTCCCGTCTGAGGTCAGGACTGAGCCCAGGCAGGTGATGCCCCCACAACTACAGAGAGCATGCTGTTCAGGCGCTCACTGCATCTGCATCCACATGTGAAGATGGGGGCCACCTCCCAGCTTCCCACCCTCAGAGAATTCTTACAGACGAGGAAGACGAGGTGGTATTTAAAGGTACCAGACTTGCCAGGCATTCCTTCTAGAAAAATGGGTGAATTTAAGGGCTTTAAATATCTGAGAACGGAGGGATGTAAAAATATAAAGGTTTTAAGCTGAGTACGAGTCTCACCAGCTGGACTTGGATGGTACAGAACAGGGAGCTTGTCTAACGGCCCTTTCTAGAGCATTCTGTGCTTTGCAGAGGGCAAAGCCCGACAGCCTGGCTAAGCCACGTGAGGGCTCTGAAAGCTTCTCACAGCCTGGCGTCACTTCTGATTCACTGGCTAAAGCAAATCATGCAGCCAAGCCTGATTTGGGGCAGTGCGACCCCTCCCCCACCCCCACCCCCTTCCCCCCTCCCCCACCCCATCTGTGAGGTCTGAGGTCTGCGACACTGGGGCAGGCACAGCTGATCCTTTCTTCAGGAAGATGGCAAATCATTGAGAACAATCACCGAGCTACCATCCTGCCCACAAATATTTACTCCTCTTTCTGGCCCAGATGGGGGGATTAAAGATGGCTGCAGACTCTCCGTCATCCTCCCTTCAAGACCCAGGTGGTGTTGCCTGCCCCCCCCCGGCCCCCCACCCCACCGCCCTTGAATCTGGGCGGGCCCCAGGCCTGGCTTTGAAAAGCAGAATATGATGCTGTGTAACTTCTGAGATTTGAGACCTGCGCATTCACGCTTCCGGGGGGGAGGCGCTCGCCGTTGGAGGCCAGCCGCCATGTAAAAACCCGCCATGCTGTGAGGAAGCCCAAGAGGATGAGAGGAGAGAGAGAGGAAGTGAGAGCAAGAGCCAGAGGGGGAAGAGAGAGGCCGGTGGAGGAGCAGACTTGTGAAGGAGGCCTCCTAGGACCTTCCAGCCCAGCTGCCAGCTCCCTACCCAGGCTTCTCTTGATATTGAGCTCCATCTATGGGGTGAAGTTTTCTGGTCTCACGCACGGTTATAGACTGAACAGTGTCTCACCCAAGTTAGTATGATGAAGTCCAAACCATCAGTATCTCAGACTGTGACTTAGAGACAAGGTCTTAAAGGAGGTAAGTCCATTAAAATGAGGCCGTGAAGGTGGGCCCCAACCCAGTGTGACGAGCGTCCTTCTAAGAAAAAGGACAGACAGCAAGACACCAGGCCTGCGTGCATGCCTGCAGAGAGAAGCCCCCGTGCGAGGACACAGTGAGAAGACAGCTGTCTACGAGCCAAGGAGGCTGGGGGTCTCAGGAGAAACCAACCCTGCTGACACCTTGATCGTGTGTTTCCAGCCTCCAGAACTGGGAGCAAGAAAATTTCTGCTGTTTGAGCTGCACAGTCTGGTGTTTTGTTATCATGACCTTGGCAAACTCCTAACACATCTGACATTGAGGGGTGGCGGAAAGGGAGCAGCAATTCTGAGTCCCTCTGGGCGGTCGCTGTGGACGTCACGAAGGAAACACTCCCTAATCTGTGCGCCCTCAGAACTGCTACCAAGTTCCCCTTCGGTTGTCCTCCGGGAGGACTTACTTTTTCTTTTCCTTTCTTTCCTTTTCTTTTCTTTCTCTCTCTCTCTCTCTTTTTTTTTTTTTTTTTTTTTTTTTGGTCTTTTTAAGGCCACATGCGTGGCATATGGAAATTCCCAGGCTAGGGGTTGAGCTATAGCTGCCAGCCTACACCACAGTTCATAGCAACGCGGGATCCTTAACCCACCGAGCAAGGCCAGGGATTGAGCCTGCATCCTCATGGATATCAACC
>PVHT021183634.1:3373496-3384043 GCA_004024745.2 Catagonus wagneri
TTTTTTTTTTTTTTTTGTCTTTTTAGGACTGCACCCACGGCATATGGAAGTTCCAGACTAGGGGTCAAATAGGAGCTGCAGCTGCTGGTCTATACCACAGTCACAGCAACACTGGATCCTTAACGAACTGAGCGAGGCCAGGCATCGAAACTGTGTCCTCATGGATACTAGTCAGGTACGTTATGGCTGAGCCATGACGAGAACTCCCAGATGTGGTTTAAGGGCGTGAAAGGTCACAGCCTCTTTTAGCCCAGGCTGGCAGGTCTTGCGACAGCATCTTCAGAGCTTTGCTACCTTTTTACCTATTCGTTGCCATTCAGCTTCTCCTTTTTTTTTTTTTTTTTTTGGTCTTTTGTCATTTCTTAGGGCTTACTCACGGCACGTGGAGGTTCCCAGGCTAGGGGTCTAATTGGAGCTGTAACTGCCAGCCTACACCACAGCCACAGCAACACAGGATCTGAGCCGCGTCTGCAACCTACACCACAGCTCACAGCAACGCTGGATCGTTAAGCCACTGAGCAAGGACAGGGATCGAACCCACAACCTCATGGTTCCTAGTCGGATTCGTTAACCACTGAGCCACGACAGGAACTCCTTTTTCTTAGTTTTAATTTTTGTTTTTTTTACTTTTTTGGGGGGGGGGCTTTTTGGCTTTTCTAGGACCACACCCATGGCATATGGAGGTTCCCAGGCTAGGGGTCGAATCGGGGTTGTAGCTGTCGGCCTACACCACAGCCACAGCAACACAGGATCCGAGCCGCATCTGCGGCCTACACCACAGCTCACGGCAACACCGGATCCTTAACCCACTGAGTGAGGCCAGGGATCGAACCCACAACCTCATGGTTCCTACTCGGATTCGTTAACCACTGAGCCACGATGGGAACTCCCACCATTCAGCTTCTTATGCCAAAGACACAGCTAGTTTTTCTAGACTTGCGTCTCTAGACTTTATCACAGGTACCCCGAATGTGCCAGAGGTTTTAACAAAGGACGTGATGGCCGCATCCCAGGTGACCTTTAGTCTGAGACTATCACCCAGGACATTTCCTAGTTTTATTATTTTTCGTAAGTCTAAAACCTTTTTTATTGACTATTTGTGGATGATCTATTTTTTTTTTTGGCCACGCCCATGGCGTGTGTAAGTTCCGAGGCCAGGGATCGAACTTTCACTGCAGCAGTGACCTGAGCCACAGCAGCGACCATGCTGGATCCTTAACCGCTAGGCCACCAGAGAACCCTGTGGATAACCCGATCTGAAGAGTCTCCACAAAAGGATTAAAATTCACATTTAGAATTCTCAAACAATACATTTCAGGGGATAGAGACAGTTACGCTTAAAGCTCATGATCTGCTCCTAGACCGTCTTGTAGTCCAAATACCAATACGTTAGAAGTGGTACTAATGTGTCATTTGTAAGTCAAATGGGCAGAAGCAACTAAGTGCCAGAGGGGCGGGAACTGGGTCTATTTGGCCTGCTTGTCGTGCTCAGAGCCGGCCTTTCCGAAAATGGCTCTGGCTTCTCCCCTTAGATTGTCTGGAAGACAAGCCACTGGGTGGCGGTGAGGAAGCCACTTTCCCCGCTGGGGGTGAGATGTTTGTTCCCAAGCTCAGCAGCCCCCCGACGCCCCGTCAGCCCTCTCTGACTCCTTCCGTAGGCTCCAGGCCTGCAGGCTCTGGGCCCCTGGAGTTCGCACTTCCTTTCTTCTGGACGGAGATGACACCTAGTTGCATTTTCAACCCTGCAAACCGTACACTTGCTGCATTTTCCCTTCCCAGTCTTTCTTGCGTGCAAGCAGCCTCGTTGCTTTCCCAGGGCGTCTCTTCCGTGCAGTGCTTGGGAAATGCAGCAGAGGCCTTTGCTGTGGCCACTGTGACCAAAGGCACTTTCTTTTCTTTTTTTTCCTTTTTTTGTCTTTTTGCCTTATCTGGGGCCGCACCTATGGCATGTGGAGGTTCCCAGTCTAGTGGTGTAACAGAAGCTGCAGCCACAGCAATGCGGGATCTGAGCTGTGTCTGCAACCTGCACCACAGCTCACGGCAATGCCGGATCCTTAACCCACTGAGCAAGGCCAGGGATCGAACCCGCAACCTCATGGTTCTTAGTTGGATTCGTTAACCACTGAGCCATGAAGGGAACTCCCCAAAGGAACTTTCTTTTCTTGCAGTTCTGGAGGCTGGACATCCTTCTGTGGGCCCGGAAGGAGGGCTCTCTCTTCCAGTCCTCTCTCCTGGCCGTGGCCTCCCTGGCTTTTCACAGTGTCTCTCCTCTGGGCATGCTTGTGTGCACATTTCATCTTCTTCTGTTTCCTTTCCAGGGCCGCACTTGAAGTATATGGAAGTTCCCAGGTGAGGGGTTAAATTGGAGCTGCAACCACCGGCCTACACCACAGTCACTGCAACACTGGATCTTAATGCACCGAGAGAGGCCAGGGATCGAACCCGCATCCTCACAGAGGCAATGTCGGGTCCTTAACCTGCTGAGCCGCACCAGGAGCTCCAAATTTCCTTTTCTTAGAAGGACACCAGTCATACTGGATTGGAGCCAACCCTAATGACCTCCTTGGACCTTAAGCACCTCTTTGAGGACCGTGTCTCTAAATACAGTGCTGCCGGTTAGCGCTTCAACATAGAAACTGAGGGGATTTGATTCAGCCCATGACATGGAGCAAAAAGCAAGCAAGAGGGAGTTCCCATCATGGCTCAGTGGTAACGAACCTGACTAGTATCCATGAGGCTGTGGGTTTGATCCCTGGCCTCTCTCAGTGGGTTAAGGATTCAGCGTTGCAGTGAGCCTTGGTGTGGTTTGCAGATACGGCTTGGATCCCGCATTGCTGTGGCAGTGGTGTAGATCAGCAGCTGCAGCTCTGATTCGACCCCTAGCCTGGAAATCTCCAAATGCTGCAGGTGCGGCTGTAAAAAAGTAAAAAAAAAAAAAAAAAAGCAAGCAAGACATTCTAGACATTTCTGTTTCCCAAGCTCTTCAGCTAAAGCCACCAGTGTTGTACAGCACCAACTTTTCAAATTATCGTAGATAAGAATCTTCCCAAATGCTCCCCACTGTATACCACAGGTTGTCATCTTTCCTGCCTCTGAAAGCTGATTCCTTGTCACCTGTTACCTACTCTTAGAGCCAGTGCTACATACATATTTTTTGTTGTCACCTCTATTTTTAGGTACCAATTTCTATATTGGTCAGAGTTTGCCAGGCTATGCTGCATAACAAACATCCCCTAAACATCCCCTGATTACCATGGCCAAGGTTTATTTTGGCTCAGCTTTAATGTTGGCCAGTTTGCTTGCCTCTCTGCCCCATCGCTCTGCTTCCTATGCCATCTTTATTTTGGGATCCAGGCTGAGGCTGCAGTCCTGATCTAGAACATGTCAGCCCAAGAGACAAGAGCCAGAGAGCTAGTGTAACCACAGGAGAGCTGTTCAGGCTTCTGCTGGACACTGGCATGTGGTTGCTTCTGCTCACATTTCATTGGTCAGAGCAATGACACAGCTGCTGTCGGTGGGCGTGGAAGTATGCTCCGCCCACAGGGAGGCTCTGGGACTCACTGGTCCCAGGGCAGGAAAGCGTAAATTTCTTAGGGCCCAGAATCCCTGGGGAGAACGGCACCAAAGTTTCATCAGATGTGGGCTTTTGTGCCAGCAGCCTCACATCCTTAGCTCCTTGAGTCATCACCAGAGTCCCATTTTATAGCCGAGAAAACTGAGGCCTTGAGAGGGGACGAGACACATCCTCAGTCTAGTATGATCACCAAGAACTGGGAACAGGCCTTGAAAATCCCCTGAGGGCCTGCACACCAGGGGATCAGGTCTTTCTCCCATCGAATCTCCCTTCCGGGGTCAGAAAACGCTCGGTGAGGAGGGGCTGGCCAGGCAGGGACCAGGGGACAAAGTTCTCAGTTGGGAGTGACGAGCCCCTTCCTCGGGGGGAAGCCACGCCCCCCTTTCAGCTCAGCTCCTGGCCCACCACACCCTGCAAATCTAGGGACCCCTCTAGAGCCCTGCAGGGCTGGGAAGGGAGGAGGCTTGTGCAAATAAATACAGCTCCTCAGCTCTTGGGAAAAGGGAGAGGAAGAGTCTTGCTCCTTCCTAGGAAACTGGAATCTGGAGTCGGGGTGTGTGTGTTGGTAAACCCTTGCTGATCACCCGGACAGAAGCTCTTTCCGCTCCCAGTGTTCTCCGGGGGGTTGAGCATTTTCTGGTCTGTTCATTTTGTTTGCCTGCTTCTTTGTTTGGTGGGAGCCCAGCAGTAGCTTAAACAATCTTAGGATCTTCTTCTTGTTTTTGGCTGTGCCCACAGCATGTGGAGGTTCCTGGGCTCGGGATCAAACCTGTACCACAGCAGTGACCGGAGCACCTCCGTGACAACACTGGATCCTTAAGCTTCTAGGCCACTGGGGAACTCCAGGACTTTACTATTATGATCCTTGCTTTCCAGATGGGGAAACTGAGGCCCAGAGAGGTGAAAGCGATTTCTCTGCAGCTCTGAGAGAGCCAGACCAACCAGACACAACTTCTATGCCCATCCACTAGGGACTGGATCACTGCACACAGGGAGCACCCTGAAGCCACGAGGAAGAGTGAGGTGGCCACACATACAGACCCAGAAAGGAGACTGCAGTGTGCAAAGGGAAATAAGCCGTTAAAGGGGATGTACAGCACTGCCTGACTTTTATCAAAAGAAGTATTTGTATGTGCTTCCATTGACAGAAAAACCAGGAAGACTTTGGACTAAAGTCCTTTTTTTTCTCTCTCTTTTTAGGGCCGAACCCTCAGCATATGGAAGTTCCCAGGCTAGGGGTCGTATCGGAGCTACAGCACCACAGCCACAGCAATGCGGGATCCTTAACCCACTGAGTGAGGCCAGGGATCGAACCCGCGTCCTCATGGATACTCGTCGGGTTCGTTACTGCTGAGCCACGGCGGGAACTCCTGTATTAAAGTCTTGACGCTGTTTATCTGGCGAGGAGGAGCTGTGAGGGGTTGGGAGGGAGATAATTTTGCTATTTTCTTTATACCTGCTGTGCTATAACAATGAAGGCGCCTCATTTTTCTAATTAAAAAAATTAGCAGAGGGAGCGGGGTGGGGTGGGGGGCGGGGCATGCTGGGGGGTCGGAGAAAGATGCGAAAACTTCCCTCCCAGCTTCACTCCAGGGGCATGGGGGGGCTTGGTGTCTTCTTCCCCCATGCCTTTCTCTCCATCTGCCCCGGCGGGGGCAGGGCCAGGTGGGTTCTCAGCATCACTCCTGTAAGTCAGGATCAAGAGGCATTCTGGGACAAACGGTTGGGTCTTGGCCCAGAGAAGTCTGGAAGCTTCTGGAGTGGGACGTGAGGACATACTCAGAAAGATCAAAGTCATCACAATGGCAGGAGCGGGGAGGTTACCCCCAAATGCTCAGCGCTCGGCCCAGGGCTTCATAGGCATTAACTCCTTGAGCTCGGACCCCGGTCCTGGGGGGTTTTCTCATTTTACCAGGGAGGAAACTGGGATTCGGAGAGGGGCCCTGCGGAGCAGACTCAGGGGGGTCTGTGCCCCGGCCTCTTCGAGGACAGTCTCATCCAGCCCCAGTCATCCCCGAGGCTCAGCAGAGACCCCAGTCAAGAAAAGTGAGTGTGGCGGATGCAGGACCGAGCCAGGTGACAGGGCCGCCCCCGCAGTGCAGGGCAGGCATTGATTTGGTCCTCCTGGGACGTACCACGGGCTCCATTGGAAGGTCGGAGAGAAGCCTGTAGGCCAAGGTCACTGTGCTGGAAAGCGTCATGGCCCCTGTCTGCCAGAGGCACAGCACCACCCCCCCTCCGCCACCAGCGTCCAGCACCTTCCAGAGCCCTCGTCCTTGAGGCTGCACAGCCCTCGGCATCCAGCACACACTGGACACGGAGTTAGCCTCTCTCCCCGTCCTGGCTCTGCCACGGTATGACCTTGGCCATGTCATTCTGAGTTTCCAGGCCTTGGTTTCCCTAACTGTGCAGGTGGGATGTTGCCCTGGGTGTGTCCTAGCTTCCCTCGCAGCCCCAGAGTCTCTAGATTTCCACTGCAGAAGCCAGGAAGGGCTGCTGGGGTCCCCCAGGCGGGCTGGGGAGAATTTGGGGGCCAGAGTTCCTTTTCGGAGGGACCCAGGAGAGCCCCAAAGGCGGCTCTGAGCGCCCCCCCCCCAAATCAGCAGCTCTGGCTAAGCCTGCTTCCCCACCTCCAACCCCCACCCGCCAGACTTTGTCCTCTGCCCCAATCACCCCGACACCCTTGCCCAGACTGGGGCAGCCCCCCCCCACCCCCCGACCCCAGCCGGTGCCCATAGCGCCTTGAAAAATCTCTCTCTGGCATCCTTTCCCCAACACACAGCCGGCTCGGCAGCGGCGAGGTGAGCAGAGCTCGAGGGGGAGAGAAGGGGCGAGCGGGTGGGCAGAGAGGGAGCGAAATGCAAATGTTTTTTATCCTCCTTTCTTTTAAATGCTGAAACCAGCCTTGACAGCCTCTGAAAATAAATGGCACCGACTCGCTGGGATTTCAAATTCCGTGATTAAGGGCTGAAGCAAATACTTTTTCCCTCCCTCCCGCCTCCCCCGCCCTCCCTCCGTGGGCTGATTGAGCGGCTCGCGGGGCCGAGGACAGCTTTTTGCGAGCCTGCCAGGAGCTGTGATACGCAGCCTCCCGCCGCCGGCAGCGCCTCGGCTCCGGGCTGTTTATCAGGAGCGCTCACGCCGGCAGCCGCCAAAGCAGCTTTAAATCCCCTCCCGAGCCTGGCGGGCCCCCTCCTCAAGCCTGCACGCCATGCTGGCACAGGCATGCGCGCACGCGCGCACGCACACACACACACACACACACACACGTGTGCGTGCACACAGCACAGTACACACATGCACGGGTGCACACAGCACAGTAAACACACATGCACGGGCGCACACAGCACAGTAAACACACATGCACGGGTGCACACAGCACAGTAAACACACATGCACGGGTGCACACAGCACAGTACACACATGCACGGGTGCACACAGGGCCGTATACACACATGCACGGGTGCACACAGGGCCGTATACACACATGCACGGGTGTACTCAGCACAGTACACACATGCACGCGTGCACTCAGCACAGTACACACATGCACGCGTGCACTCAGCACAGTACACACATGCACGCGTGCACTCAGCACAGTACACACATGCACGGGTGCACACAGGACAGTATACACACATGCACGGGTGCACACAGCACAGTACACACACATGCACAGATGCACACCTGCACAGTATAGACATGCATGGATACACACACACAGAGAACACACATGCATGGGTGCACGCATGCCCAGTACACTTACACAAAGGCACACACTGTGCACACATGCGTACAGCACAGTACATGCATGCATGAACCTAGCCCGGGTGGGTGTCTGCCTGTTCTCTAACCAAAGCCCAGGAAGCCAGCAAAGTTGAGGGATGAGAGGAAGAGGTGAAGAAAGGGGCTTGTGGAGAGCAGGGGACGGGGCCTGGAGGAGAAAGGCCTCTGCCAGTTCACACTTTGCAGGGGCTGCCTTGGGATGGCTTCATGGGGGCGGGCAGCTTTAATGCAGTCACAAGCAGAGTGTCCCCTCTCCCTAACTGCTAGCTGCTCCCCCACCCCCACCCTCAATACAGTAACTCTGCGCTGCCTGGGTCTCCCCTCTTGCTGCTCAGGATCTGCCCCCCGCCCAGGTCCCGCTGCCTGCGCCAGGCCCGCTCTGCGTTGTACCTTCTCAGGTTTGGAAAATGAAGAGCTTGCCCAAGACAGGCCTCATGGTGGTGCTTACTAATGCTGAGCACTTGCTGGCGCAGCCCAGGGTGGCCCCCCACTGTCTGGGACCTCACCGGCCAGGAGGCTGCTAACCCCTCCGCTTCTGTGGCTCTGAAAGCTGAGACACCGCAGGGAGTCACCCAGCTGGAAAGAGGGACAGTCAGGGTACAATCTGGCAGGTCTGGGGAGAGGTGGGGTGGGACTAAAACAGAAAAACAGAGAACCCCCCCCCCCGGCCCCTATCCTGTTAGAGCCACCTCTGCTCAGAGACACTGTCCCAGCAGACTGCCCAGCCCCCTGATTCCTGGGCTCCCGCTGCAGAAGGGACTGCGGATGGAGGGGAGAAGGCAGGTGCTCCCAGGTGCCAGCTGTTGGGGCGGGGGGAGGTTCCGCTCCCCAGGGTGTCATTCATGGGGAGTTGACAACTGGCAAGGAAGCAAGGCCTCCCAGGGAGGGACTCCTTGCTGGCTGTGCTCCAAGCTCCCAGCAAAGAGGAAGGTGGGCACAGCCCTGCAGGGGCACCAACGGAGAGCCCTGGCACACGTCCTGAGGTCCCGCCGGAATGGCGATGCTGGGACGGCCAGGGGAAGAGGAGTCAGCTCTGCAGACGTGGAGCAACCCCCCAACTGGGAGCCCGGTGAGGGGGCAGGTGGTGGAGGGAGGAAGAGTAGATACTGTAAACATACCCACTATACAGCTAGAGATAAGCTGAGGTTCAGGAAGGGGAAGTGACTCGCCCAAGGTCTCCTAGCTGGAAAGAGACAGAGTCAAGATTCAAACCCACATCTACCCCATTCTGCCTCTCAAGGCAGAGATGTCTCAGACTCTCCGTTTGTCCTTTATGCACAAAATTATTAGGCCGAACAGTGCTGATACGCCACCATTTTGACCTCAATTTATAAAAACCGCAGTTGGGTGTGGCTGAACGCAAGAGCGAAACTTCCTGCACGTCAGCTAGGTTCCTGGTCAGCACAGCTGCAGAGCGAAGCCATGCCACGTGCAAATGGGACAGAGCCGTCCCTCCTTCAGCTTTAGAAATTGCACAGACTCTCTGGACCCATCGGGGGGTGGAAACTTCCGGTGAACCCCCCTCCAGAGATTGGGTGCTGAAACCCAGAGAACGGAGGTGTCGTTCCCAGAGCCCCCCAGCCAGGTGGTCCTGGAACAGCCCTGGAGTTCGTCCTTCACGTCTCCTACATACACATACTGAGCCTCTGGGGGCTGGAACGCTAGATTTAACAAATAAAAACGCGAGACGCTCAGTTAAATTTGTTTGTTTGTTTGTTTGTTTGTTTGTTTGTTGTCCTATTAGGCGCATATGGAGGCTCCCAGGCTAGGGGTCCAATTGGAGCTACAGCTGCCGGCCTACACCATGGCCACAGCAACGGGGGATCTGAGCCGCATTTGCAATCTACACCGCAGCTCACGGCAATGCCAGATCCTTAACCCACTGAGTGAAGCCAGGGATCAAACCCACAACCTCAAGCTTCCTAGTCGTATTCATTTCCACTGTGCCACAATGGGAACTCCCTAAATTCGTATTTTGAATAAACAATGAATAGCATTTTAGTTTAAGTATATCTCATGCAATACTTATAGTTAAAATTTATTTGCTTTTTGTCTGAAATTGACATTGAACCGAGTGCCAGGAATTTTGCTTAACTCTGATCTGGGGCCCTTCCCCTGAAAACGAGCTTTGGCATTGGGTGCTCTTCGATCCAGAAACTCCAAAACACACAGGAACATCTCTGCTCCCTGACACAGGGACCAGTCCGGATTGATGAAGGAGCCTGGGGTTGCAGGCTGAGCTGGGCTCTCCCAGCTGCCATGTAAGGAGCTGAGTACTGGAAACCACCGTCCGTCACCAGAGCTCAAGATTCCACAAAAAGACTTCGGGTGAGATGACCTGAAGTGAAAAGTTGAGACTTTACAGGAAACTATCTGCACAGGCTCCCAAACACCCATTCCAACTCCCTTCCTTCTAGCCTTCCTCGATATAGAGTCCAGAAGACTAAAAGATCCTGGACCTCAGCTTCCCTCGCAGCTAGGGGCAAACATGTGACCCAGTTCTGGTCAAAGAGATGAAGAGGGAAGATGCTGGGGACGCTCTTGCTTCCTGTGTTAAAAGGCAAAGATACATGGAATTCACCCCGCCCTCTTCTTCCTTCCTGGAAAGTGGTCATGATGGCCAGAGCTGCAGCAGCTATTCTGTGACCACGAGATGTTCTGAGGGCCCCATTAAGGACCAGTGCCCGGTGCTCGGCTGCAGCAAACCTCTTCCAGGTCTTACTGTGTAAGAGACAGTGCAAGGTCCCCAAATGCTCCTTTGCGGGGAGGAGGTTTCTTCATTCTAAGATTACGTCTCTCACACTTTTCAGGGTTTTAAAATGTAATTTATTTCATGAATTGAAGTGAGAGTTGATGATGGGATTTTTTTTTTTTTTTTTTGGCTGTGGCATGTGGAAGTTCCTGGGCCAGGGATTCAAGCTAAGCTGCAGCTATGGCAACACTGGATCCTTTAACCCACTGCACCAGACCCCAGTGGCTGCAGCTGGATTCTTAACCCACTGCACTACAGCGGGAACTCTGGATGATGGTTTTTTGTTTTTTGTTTTTTTCCCCATTAGGGCCGCACCTGCAGCATATAGAATTTCCCAGGCTAGGGGTCGCATTGGAGCTGCAGCTGAGGCCTACACCACAGCCACAGCAACGTGGGATCCTTAACCCATGGGGTAAGGCCAGGGATCGAACCCAC
>PVHT021183634.1:3384143-3398156 GCA_004024745.2 Catagonus wagneri
CTTTGTTTTTTTTTTTTTTTTTTTGTTTTTATCAACACCCTTTCTTGGGAAAATGTGAAATTGGCATCATTCTACCAGTCCCCCAAGATTTCTTTTTTTTTTTTTTTTTTTTTTTTTTGTCTTTTTAGGGCCGCATCCTCGGCATATGGAGGTTCCCAGGCTAGGGGTCGAATGGGAGCTGCAGCTGCAATGCCAGATCTGAGCCGCATCTGCAACCTACACCACAGCTCACAGCAACGCCAGATCCTTAACCCCCTGAGCGAGGCCAGGGATCAAACCCACGACCTCATGGTTCCTAGTCGGATTCGTTTCTGCTGCACCACGGGGAACTCCTGAAAGGCAGAACCTGCTCAATTTCCCTCCACTCACTCACACACCCAAGCCCAGCAGGGAGAGGAAATGCAGCAGGGCTGCTCTTTCAAGGGCCCAGCAGCAGGAGGGGCCGGGGAGTGGATGCCCAGGGCCACTGTTCCAAGTGCCTGCACTTTGGGCCCCAAGGGCCTGGCACGGGGAGAACGTTCTCAGCCTGCCCTGTGCCTCCCACTGCCCCCTCGCGCCTCCCCCCCCCCCCCCCCCCCCCCCCCCCCCCCCCCCCCCCCCCGTGGATGTCCCCAGCGGAGTGAGAACAGCTTGTTATGAGCTTCCCAGGAAGGTGGGGCCCCCAGCACACCGTGTTCCAAGAGGCCAAAGAGGCCGTGTTCCGGCCTCGGGCCGGTGGACCGTGTGTATACACCTGCTCCAAGGTCCACTGGCTCGGCAGGTCCCTGCCAGGGACAGCCACACTCAGCTCACCTGGATGTGTAGCTCAGTGAACCCTGAGATGGCCGGTGGTAACAGGAACTCATGGGAGAGGCCAGGTCCCCTCCCCTGCGCTTCTACCCGCCTCCCCACCCCCCGCCCCCACCAGGGACCCTGCAAAGGGTCCAGGACACCCTGACAACACACCCATCGGGAGAGAGGACCGGGGAAGAGCGAGGGCAGAAGGAGTGGGCTGGGAAACTGCTCAGCCAGCGAGATAAAAGGCAAACATGGTGCTACACTCACAGCATTTTCAGCCTGGCAGCTCCCGCAGCTCTGCCCTAATGAGAAGCAGGAAGGATGGCGGCAGGCAGGGAACGGAGATGCTCAGGGGCCAAGAGGGTGGCGGGGCAGAGGGTTTAGCCGGGGCTGTGTGCCCTGCCACCCTGGGGACCACCCTGCCCGACAAAGACGCCAGGAGAGCGTTTCCAAGCAACGGAGAACAACCAGAACTCCTGGGTTACCTTTGGGGCTCACTCTATTTTTTTTTTTTTGCATTTAAAAAAAAACAGAGTTGATTTACAGCATTGAGTCAATTTCTGCTGTGCAGCATAGTGTCCCAGTCATGCACATACATACATTCTTTTTCTCATACTATCTTCCCCAAGAGATTGGATAGAGTTCCCTGTGCTATACGCTTTTTTTCTTTTTCTTTCTTTCTTTCTTTCTTTGGCCGCAGCCATACTGTGCAGAAGTTCCCAGGCCGGGGGTTGAACCTGCACCACAGCAGTGACCCAAGCCACAGCAGTGACAACGCCATACCCTTAACCCCCGAGCCACCAGGGAACTCCAGGGGCTCACTCTTATTCGTACATGGGCGTAGACCATGCGTGGCACAACTATGCATCGTGCCCACAGTCCCAACACATCCTGCGGCTGTCACAGCAAGCCCTGGCACCCCCTGTCCCAACTCCCAGACAGGAAAACACACAGCTGGGGGACAGCAAAGGGGCACGGGCTTCTCTTTTTTTGGGGGGGAGGCCTGGCTTCATCAGCTGCAAGGACATCCTTCCTCATCCCCTCTCCAGCCCCAGCTCCAGGCCCTGCCTGCGTTTAACAAGGTTGAGAACCCAACTGGTATCACCCAGGATGGTTCAGTCCCAGGCCTCGCTCAGTGGGTTAAGGATCCGGCATTGCCATGAGCTGTGGTGTAGGTCGCAGATGAAGCTCAGATCCCGAGTTACTGTGGCTGTGGTGTAGGCCCGCAGCTGTAGCTCTGATTCAACCCCTAGCCTGGGAACCTCCATATGCCATGGGTGTGGTCCAAAAAAAAGCAAAAAAAAGGAAAAGAAAAGAAAAAAGAAAACGAAAAACAATGAAGACATCTGGCTAGCATCAGACAGTGCTGTGTTCAAATCTTAACGGAGCAGAAAACTGCCTGGCTGGGTGACTTTGAGCCCAGAGCTTGCCCTCTCTGAGATTCAGTCTCTTTTCTGTACTGGGGAAGACAACGTCCACTTCCAACAATGGCTGTGAGAGTTCAGGTCAGTTGCCAAGTGCAGCCTTTATCACTGGAAAGGCCCGGTTCCTTCCAGAAATTTCCAGTGTTCATGCTTCCAGGGCTCCTGGGAGACACCTCCAGAGCTCTAACCGTTCGGAGAAGCAAGGCCTCCACTTGCATTAGGGGGGAGTTCTCTTGTTTTGAAAGAGGCCACTCTGCAATCAGAGCCCTCATGGCTGGAGCAGAGAAGAACCCGGGAAGGGATGCTAATCAAGGCGCCTCAAGGACATGCAAATCAAGAGAAAGCTCAAGTGATTAGGGTGTGAGGGGGCCTGGGGTCCAGCCTTTACTCGCTGTCTGAGAAGAGGGGACCAGAGGCCAGGCTGGGGGCAGCAGCCAAGGGGCCTGACGGGGGCCGGGGACAGTAGACTGTGAGCCAGGGGAGGCCGAGGGAGAGGCCGCGGGAGACACAGTCACGCAGAGGGAGCCAAAGGGCCCTGATGCTGACACAACGCCCCTGCTGACTTTCTACCTCCCCCGCAGCGCACGCGGAAGTTCTTAGGCCAGGGATGCCACCCGCACTGAGCAGTGACCATGCCAGGTCCTTAACCTACTAGGCCCCCAGGGAACTCCGGGCCACGCCTCTAATGATCAGAGAATGGTACCTTGGGAGAGATGGGCCCAGGGCAGGGAAGACGGCCATCACATATTATTCAGTGATGGGGAAAAGTGCAGGTGGGAAAACACTGGATGGTGAAGCCCATCTTTGGGGAAAAATGAAAAAAGACACCTAGAAAAATCTGGAAGGGAGGGTAGTTCCAGAAACACCCACAGTACTTAAGACAGAGAGAGTAGATTTCAGATCATTATGATTTTCTTCTTTTGTATTAAATTTTTAATGGTGATGAGTGTATATATTACATTTATAATCAATGAAGCTCTTTTCTCTTTTTAAGAAAACTGCTCTGGAGTTCCCTTCGTGGCTCAGTGGTTAACGAATCCGACTAGGAACCATGAGGTTGCGGGTTCGATCCCTGGCCTCGCTCAGTGGGTTAAGGGTCCGGCGTTGCCGTGAGCTGTGGTGTAGGTTGCAGATGCGGCTCGGATCCCACGTTGCTGTGGCTGTGGCATAGGCTGGCAGCTACAGCTCCTGTCAGACCCCTAGCCTGGGAACCTCCATATGCCGCAGGTACGGCTCTACATAAAAAGGCAAAAAGACAAAAAGAAAAAAAGAAAACTGCTCTGCTGCTTGACCTCACCTCTTCTCCTCAATCCCTTTCCTATGAAATCAAATATCCTAGTGAACTATGAGAGTGGCACTCACGCGGCCCCCTCCCCGGGGGACCAGTGAGTCCCCTCCCTGGCACAGAGCAGCTCCCACCAGGTAAGGGACAGGCAGGCTGGTAGCTAGGGTCTTTGTCAGAACTTCATCTTCTTTGGATGATGCAGAAAAAAACAGAGTAATCAAATATCTAGTCATTATGTTGTACACCTGAAACTAGTAAAATATCATAATGTCATGTGTCGATTTCACTCAAAAAAAAAAAAAAAAGCACATGGTGACTTGTCCCATACTGGGTGTAGATGAAAGTCTTGTGTGGTTCCAGCTCCCTTCTCCTAATCCCGTGGCCAGAGGTGTTCAGGGACTCAGAGCAGTCCCCTTGGAAGAGCAATATGGCACGTACCGTATATAGTAGGTGACACCCAGCAGGGACAGCCCCCACAGTCAAACCCATTAATATCTCTGCAACAAGGTGTACAAATTAAGCCATAAATAGCTTCCCGTGGGTTGAGGTCAAATTAATTGTGCCTCCCAATGAATTTGCCACCATCTTACCAAAGAACTTTGGGTTTTCAGACCTCTTGTTAATTTCAGATTTCCAGATGAGCGGTGGGGGCCAAGGTCATGATCGATCACGCTTGGGTCCGCTGGTTTGGCTGTCTCCCCGCAGGGCCCCCCAGCAGCAGGCAAGCAACCTGCGCCGTCGCTCAGGGTCCCTGCTTGGTTTAATCCATCTTCTAACTCTAAACGCGTCTTGGGCAAGGCGCCCCAATTTTCCTTTTGCACAGAGCCTCGCACATCACGAGGCTGGTCCTGCCTGAGTCTAGAATGCGGCCCGACACAAGGCAGTCGCTCCATACAGGCTGGTTGAATGAATGAATGACCCGTTATCCCTGTCTTTTCCGATTTTCTCCACTCCGATTTCCCAGCCTCCATCAGGGTCCCAAGCGGCCCACTCACCGGAGAGCTAGGTGTCCATGCAGGTTCTCGGGGTGCCCAGACCCGCATTCAGAATCTCAGAGGGAGGCCTCTGAGTTTCTAACTTTCACCCTGAGTGATTCAGATCCACAATGCGAACCCACCATGTGATCCGTCTGGGGCCAACCTTGCTCTCCTACCTTCTTCTGGCTGTGTGATCTTGGACAGGTTGCTAAACCTCTCTGAACTTCCTAAAATGGGCATAGGGGCAACTCCTACCCTTGAGCCCTACCAGGCCAGTTGTCCTGACAGGTATGGGGAGCTCCCCAGGGGGTGAGCTGGCTTATCTTGGGTCCTCCTTGTCCCCCGTACACCCCGGCACCCAGGCTGGGGGGTGGGGTGGGGGCTGGGCACGTGGAGGGTTCAGGAAGTGTGTCTGTGTGTGTGGACCCCGCAAGCAGGATGGTGCCCCCATCTTGCGGGGCTGTGTGAGGGTGGGGGAGGGCCAGCAGCGGGTTCACAGCAGGTGCCACCGAAGTGGAGCTGTCTTTTTGGGGGGGCTCGCGCTGTCCTCCCGGGGCTGCGGCAGCAGGTAAGCCCTGCTAGGGGTGGAGGCCCGCAGGCTGGAGGCGGCAGCAGGAGTGAGGAAGGCAGAGGCCGGAGGCCGGAGTCCAGGCACGTCCTGATACCAATTAAGGCGGCTCTGTGGCGCAGGGGGGCCTCGGTCGGCATTTATCAGCCTGCCGGGGAGGGGCTGGCAAGCTGTCCTCCGGCTGACGGATTAGACAGCGGACAATTAGGTTTCAGGCGGGCTCTCTCTCTTTCTCACACGCACACACATACACACACACACACACACACCCCTTTCTCCATCAGCCTGTAAGGCCTGGTGACAGAGCCCAGCTGGGTCCCTGCCCAGCCACCCCCACCCCGTCACCACCCCCACTTGGTGGCAGGGACAAAACAGACACAGAGTCCCCACTCCGAGGAGGTGAGAAACATCCCTCACAGGGAATAACCAGGGAACCGGTGACCCCAGCCTGTACCCCTGAGGGTCACGGCTCAGGACCCCACAATTTCCACCCCAAGCCTCCCTCTCCACTGATCAAGAATGGGGTTCTTCTCCAGAACCCGCATATGGGGGATGGTGGCAGTGAACGTGACTTTTAAAGCTGAGTAGGGGTAGGGGGTGAACCTGAGCTGCCCCGGGACCCCCTCCTCCCCAAGGAATAGCCTCTCTACGTCCCCAGTTGGCACCTTTGATCTCTGGGTCCCAGGGGAAGGAAATGCGTGGGAAAGGAGGGCTTGGCACCCCAGGGAGGAAAAACCTTCAAGACTCTAGAATGTTTCATACTGCAGATGCTCTGGGATGATGCAGGGACACCAGGAAAGAAGGATGGCCCCGATTTTTCTTTAGCAAAGGGCAGGATCTGATGAGACCCCCTGGTGGCTCTGGCTGCTGGTCCTGTCTCGGTCCTGCAGGTCCTGACCTCCGCCCTGGGTCTGGGATGCTGGGGCCACCCCGCCCCCCGGCCCCGGTAGGACCCTCCGGCTAAGACTGTCTCAGGCTCATCAATGCCAGGAAGTGACTTCCTTGTCACTCCAAGGCCAGGTCCAGAAATCTGGTTCAGCCTCATCTCACATCCCTCTGGGTCCCCAGCTGTAATCATCCAACCCCGTTCCTTTTCCTGCTAGAGAGCTTTTTTTATTCTCTTTAGGGCTGCACCTGCGCCTATGGGATTTCCCAGGCTAGGAGTCGAACTGGAGCTGTAGCTGCCGGCCTACAGCACAGCTCAAGGCAACGCCAGAGTCTTAAATCACTGAGCAAGGCCAGGGATCCAACCCAAGTCTTCAAAGATGCTAGTCGGGTTCTTAACCTACTGAGCCGCAACGGGAACTCCTCCCTCCTAGAGAGCTTTCACATCCGCCCTCTCCTCTCTGTCCTATGGCCACCATCCAGTCCCAAGCTACCACCCCTTGCCTGGAGAACCCCCCTGGCCTCTCCCTGTAGTCATCTGCCCCAGTCTCCAGGCGCCACCTACAACACCCTCCAACCACGCCTCTCCCTGCTTTGGGCCTCCCGCCTCCCAGCGCCCTGGAGAGAGAGGCCAGCTCCTGGCTGCAGCCCCAGGTACGGTCTCCCTGCCTCCCTGCTCTGCCGGCCTCATTCATTCACTCTTCACCCTCTGCGATGATTTTATTTCATCCGTGACTTGGTTGATATTTGCTCCGCTCTGTCTCCTACCGAAATGTAACTCGGGGGAACAGGGACCAGCTTGCTTTTGTTCATTTTGTCAGCACCTGTCACCTGGCAGGGACACTGAGTGACTGTGGAGAGAGAGGGACATGAGACCCGCCCAGGAGGCCCCGCCTGAGGACCGGCTGTTTGCCAAAGACCACGTTTGCCCCACCTTCCATCCCTCTGCCAGGAACGGCCAGCTTCCCGCGCCTCCCTCGGCCGCCAGCTCCCACCCTCCTTAGTGGTATGGATGTCCCTTCTTCTCGAGGACTCCCCCCGACGCTCCAGCTGCATGGCTCTCCTCCTCTGGGCTGATCCGAGTCCGGACGACCAATCACCAGGGCAGGCGGGGTTCACTTATCTCCGTCTCCCACTGCGACGTGGGCTTCCTGGCGGCCGTCTCACTGACAGCGTCTGGCACACAGCAGGTGCTCAATAAACGTTGATCTCACAGGTGAATGAGTCCCGAACGCTGTCTCCATCCCCAACACAGCCCCTGCCTTCCCTCTGGCCCCGTCTCCCCTCTGGCTGGGGCTCCGAATTTCCTGGGGCTGGAGCGGACGGACGTGACCAGGCTGAGCGACACCAACAAAAAGTACTCTGAAGGGGAGTTTCCTGGCGGTCTAGTGGGTTAGGATTCGGCTTTTACTGCTGCGGCCCAGGTTCAAGCCCTGGTCGGGGAACGGAGATCCACACAAAGTCGCTGCACGCCTCCACCAAAAAAAGTGCCCTGGGGACCCTGGGATGAGGGACTCTGCCCTGGAAAGGGGGCAAAGGCTTCTGGGATGACAGGGCTTTGAAGGGCAGGAGGGGCAGAAAAGGAAGCAATATAAACTGTATTAATGAAAACTTGCAAGCCAGACGCCAAGCTGGGTATTTTAGGCAGGTTCCCTTGTTTATTCTGTGTTATGACCTTTAGGATAAATTGTTTTGCCCCGTTCTTCAGAAAACACATATGTCCAAAAAAGACCTGAAGCCACTCACCCAGGATCACACGGCTACATGCAGGGGATCCAAATTCAAACCCGGGTGTGGCCGGTTCCAGGGACCGTGTTCTTGTTCCACCTAGCACGCCAGGGACGACTGTCCAGCCAATGCGCTAGCGTCTGAGGACAGGGGACCCGCGTGACCAAAAGCCTGGCAGCTGGTTGGAACAGTGGAGGCAGCAGTCCCGTGAGAGGCCTGTGAGGACCAACTCCTTCACCCCAGAGGCCCTCAGGGTAAGCAAGTTACTTGGCCCCTCTGTGCCTCAGTTTCCTTGTCTGCAAAATGGGGACATAACATCCCCTGCTTCGTACTGAGGATAGATTAAGTCTCAGAACAGTGCCTGGCACAGAAAAAGCGTGGTGTAAATGGCTTTAAATCAGTAAATGAGGAACGAGGCAGATCTGGGTCCTCGAGGTGGAGGAACCCCCGTGATTCACAGCACCAGGAGGCCCCGCAGGGCCCTGGGGCAGCAGGAGGCAGGGATGACGTGCTGGGGCTGGGGTGAGAGGTCGCGGCCTCACTTTCCCCAGCCAGTGGCCGAGGCCGATCCTTGGAGACCCCTGGGATGGCCCAGTGTTGCCGGGAGAGCTGCGGGCCGTGGGCAGCCCTCTTCCCTGGCCCTCGGGGGCTGAGCGGCAGGGAGCCGCGGAGCACAGCTCCCTGCTGGGTCCAGGCCGGGAGAGGGAATACACGTTCTTCTCTCCTTCACTAAGCGGGCACCGTGCACACAGGCGCCTGGGTCAAACCCCGAGGAAAGGCGAGGCAGGGAGACAGTCCCCCGAGGGTGAGTCAGATGGCGGGGGAGAGGAGCGTGTCCTCCATCAGCACCCGTCACAGTGAAAATGGAACATCACGGAGTTCCCACCGTGGCACAGTGGGATCGGGGCCGTCTCTGCGGCACCAAGGATGCAGGTTTGATCCAAGACCCAGAGCAGCGGGTCAAAGGATTTGGCATTGCCGCAGGTGCGGCGTAGGTTGCAACCGCAGCTCGGATCTGACCCTTGGCCTGAGAACTCCATATGCCGAGGGGCAGGCAAAAAATAAAATAAATAAATAAATAAGACATAAAGACCCCTCGAGGCAGAGGGGTGGCTGCAGTTCTTGGCCGCAGTTCACGGGCGTCACAGCGCTGGTTGGTTGTCCGTTCTGACTCCATACTTCACTCTCTCATTTACTCACTCATTCAGTAAACGTATAATAGGCACCCACCAGGTGCCTGGTGCTGGGGTATAAAGCTGAGCACACGGACAGAGCACCTGCCCTCAGGGGTCACACGGTCAGGGTGACGTGCTGAATGGGCTCATTATCACTGTCATAGACGCTGAGGGAGCAAAGCGGAGCTAGGCCAGGGCCCCTGAGCTCATCCAGGGGTCAGGGAGGCCCTCCCTGGGGTCAGGGTGGCCGTGCCCCAGCCCTGAGGGACGCGCGGGCTCTCTGGAAGGCTTGGGGAGACCCCCGCCCTTCTTTGAGCCACACTGGGGAAGAGGGAGTCTTACGGGAGCCGACGCACTGCACTTGCTTGGGGGATCGATGATTCTATCAGATCAAAGAAAAGGACTTCTGTCCTTTAAGAAATCCCTACTGTAGGGAGTTCCCGTCGTGGCTCAGTGGTTAATGAATCCGACTAGGAACCATGAGGTTGCGGGTTCAATCCCTGGCCTTGCTCAGTGGGTTAAGGATCTGGCGTTGCCGTGAGCTGTGGTGTAGGTTGCAGACGCGGCTCGGATCCCGCGTTGCTGTGGCTGTGGCGAAGGCCGGCAGCTACAGCTCCAATTAGACCCCTAGCCTGGGAACCTCCATATGCCGCGGGTGCGGCCCTAAAATGACAAAAGACAAAAAAAAAAAAGAAATCCCTACTGTTTTACTCTGTTAATTCCTCAGATGGGGAGGGACATTGTTAAGGCCAGCAGGGTCAGGGACCCATACCCAAGACGGCACTTGCTCAAGGTCAGGGGGCAGAATTTTCGGCAGTCGGCTCCCCGAGAGGGCCTTGGCCACGCCAGCTGGCCCTCCGTGTGTGTCCCTGGGCACTGCTTCCTGACCTCGCTGCCCCCCCATCTCCATCCCTCTCACTCTCTGAAGGGACGAATGGCAGCCGGGAAGGGCCAGAGTCCCCGTGGTCTTGGGAAGTCCCCTCTTGGACTGTGCGTGTCATTCTTGTGTGATCACCCACACACACACACACACACACACACACACACACACACACACATCAACCCCAAATACGGAGCCTCCACAAAGCCCGTTATTCAGAAATTGGTCAATTTCCTGCTAATTAAAATAAATACTCCGCCACATTAAAGGCCAATTAATTTTCCGAGCTGCCAGGGAAACATAGCCAGGAAAATGTGTGCCCCCCCCCCCCCCCGCGCCTACCCCCCACCCCCAGAGGAAGGGCTGGAACACAGCAGGCAGCGAGGGGAGGAGCCTGGGCATCTGGCGGGGGAGGGCGGAGGGGGAGGGAGGGACAGCCAGCTGTGGACCAGGGGGCAGGAGGGGCTGCCAGGCAGGGCGCCCCTCTCCTGGAGGGACGGTGCTCGCTCAGCCTGGGGGCTCCGGACCCCATCCCTGCCCAGGAAACATAACCCCGAGACCAAGTCTCCCAGGCCAGTCCCACAGCCGAAGGCAAGCCCCTTCTCCACTAACAGGTATCCTTAGTTTGTGAAAAAGATGGGGGTCCGGAAGGCTTAGTGGCCACCAGGCCCTGTACCCCTGAGTTAGCGCACTGAGCCCCACTGCAGTCCTCGGAGGGAGGTGCCCCATTTTACAGATGAGCAGGCTGAGACCCAGAGTCAACAGGTCCGTCCCTCTCCTGAGGTCAGAGCAGGATGTAGGCCAGGTCCTCCCTGACCGTCCCCGGGTAAACCAGCAGCCGTTCCTTTTACAACATTAAGGCTTTTTCCAAAAAAGGGGAGGGGGATGGCTACGTCCACATAAAAAGCAAATTTCATCCGTGGCATTTTTTCAAGGTGAGGTTTACCTGCTCCCTAATCCTCCGAAAGCTCCTGTTTATTGAGAGCTTGATCACTGCCAGGACACCTGCTAGGCCCTACACAGTTGTCACCTCACTGAATCCTCACGAGAACGGGAGGCTCAGAGAGGTTAGGTCATATGCCTGAGGTCCCACAGCCTGCCCAGGTCTTAGCCATGGAAATCTGTCTCCCAGGCCCAAGTTTTTCTGTTTCCTCAAGGTCAAAGCCAAGGTCTGCAGGTCTTCTTTCCCGGCAGGGCAGTGAGCTACAGAAAAAAAAACACTGGCTTCACTGTACGACCTCAGGTGCACCCCTTTCTCTCCCAGGGCCTCAGTTTTCTCATCTGCCAAATGGGAGAGCCGCACTCAGTTCTCCCCTGGACTCCATTCGACTTGAGCTCGCAGAGGCCCCGGGTCGGGGGCAGGTGGCTGGGAGTAGAGCGTCCGGCCAGGGCGGTAGAAAGAGCCATCCCCCTCTGCCAGGACAGGGACACCTGGCTGCCTTGCAGGGAGGGGCAGGAAGAGGCCTGGTGGCCAGACAGGGACACAGGGAGAAGAGTGGGAACGAGGACCCAGCCCGGCCTGACCGCAGAGCACCCCGCCCAGCTGCTCCCACTATGCAGAGGGTGGTGAGAGGGTGACCTCGCCAACCCCAGCAGCTCCTGTGGGACCTGGGTTTCTGCTGCCTGTCTTCCCCTGCTCTCCATTCCCAAGCCAATCCTGGAGATCAGTCAGTAGAAGGCACTGGAGACAACGGGGAGGGGCTGGGAGAGGGGCAGGGGGGAGGGGGGAGGGTGGGGGGTCTCTGACTCTTACCCTATGGGCGGAGCTTTAACTTGGAGGCCCCAGCATTTCATAGGACTGCTCCCACGGGAATCATCCTGCTGTCCTTTGATAAGGACGCAGGAGCGGGCTGTGGTCTGTGTCCGCTGTGCGAGCTCCCAGCTGGGGCGACGGGCTGAAGCAGGGGGTTCGGATGGGAGGTAAACCCGGACGCCACACCAGGGCCGCTGCCACGGGGCTGCGTGTGCACAGAGCTCTGGAGGCACAAGGGGAAGCCGGGCAACTGGCCAGGAGGGTGGTACCCAGAGCAGCTGACCCCTGACTGGGGTCTGAAAGCAGCGAGGAGCAGAAGGCATTCCCAGCAGAGGGCACGGCACGAGCAAAGGCCCAGGGGCGCGCCATGAGAGAACACCATGCAGAGTTCCTGCGTGGCTCAGCGGGTTAAGAACCTGACATTGCGACTGCGAAGTTGCAGATTCCATCCTTGGCCTCACTCAGTGGGTTAAGGATCTGGCGTTGCCAGGAGCTGCAGCATAGGTTGCAAATGCGGCTTGGATTCGGTGTTGCTGTGGCTGTGGTGTAGGCTGGCAGCTCTGATTCGACCCTTAGCCTGGGAACCTCCATGGGCCGTAGGTGCGGCCCTCAAAAGGAAGGAAGGAAGGAAGAGAGGGAGGGGAGGTGGGAGGGAGAAAGAAAGAATGGAAGGAAGAAAGGAAGGAGAGAGGGGGGGAGAAAGAAAAAGAAAAAAGAAAGAGAGAGAGGAAGGAAGGAAGGGAGGGAGGGAGGAAGGAAAGGAAGAAATGGAGAAAGAATGGACACAGCGTGCTGGGGGCACAGAGCAGCTTGGCGTGGTCGGCGTGGTTGGAGTGGAGTCTAATCACTGGAGGTGAGGAGACGGGCGAGGCAGCCTGGGGTTCACGCGGTCGGTCAGGGCCTTCGGCATTGTGCTCTGCAAAGTCCTAAAATCAGCGATGACAACAACGCCATCTGCTACTGAACAGTTCGAAGGTGTCCGGCACCTGCTCAGCGCATCTCCGGCACTGAGGCTCCCTGACTCCTCCAGCCATCCCCCGTGTGAGTGCTGCTGTTACCCCCATTGACAGAAGAGGTGCTGAGCCCTGAGAGGTTAGGGAAGTTGCTGGTGGTCGCACAGCTGAGAGCAGCTGGGTGTGGACTTGGATTCGGGCTCCTAGCTCTCACCCAGATGCGTGGGCTCCCTCTAAGGAATTTGGAGTTCATCTCGGGGCAACTGGGACTGGGAACCGTGAGGGACTTTATGGATTCTTTTTATTTTTGTCTTTTTAGGGCTGCACCCGCAGGACACGGAAGTCCCCAGGCTAGGGGTCCCATCTGAGCCGCAGATGGCAGCCTATGCCACAGCCATAGCCATGCTGGATCCGAGTCGCGTCTTTGACCTACACCACAGCTCAAGTCAATGGAGGATCCTTAACCCACTGAGCGAGGCCAGGGATCAAACCTGCCACCTCATGCTTAGCCGTTGGTTTCGTTACCGCTGAGCCACAATGGGAACTCCACAAGGGATTTTAAAGGGGGTGGGTCCCAGAGTCTCAGTGTCCTAAACCCCTGAATCAGGCTCACGGAGCCCTGGCAGGTCTGTTTTCCAGGTTCACTGGTGGCTCCGGGCCTTCCAGATATCTGCCTTCGTCTTCCTTATGCTCTTTGCTGGCTTGCTCTGCTCTGCTGAGGTCTGGCCGGCGGCTTCTGTCCCAGGGACACAGACCCCCAGCAGGGAAGGGTCTCAGCCCCTCCAGCCCTTCCCCGGGGCCCACACTGCCCGCTCTCTTCCCTCTTCCCTTCCTTGCTCAGGGGCAGCATCTAGAGGGTGCCCCCGGGAGGTGATCCCCAGCGGAGCCGAACAACCCTCGGAAAGAAGCCAGCAGAGGTGGCCTCCCCTCGCAGCGGGCTAGTCACAGTCCAAAGGGCTCCTGTCTGCAGTTCTTCCTGTTCTTCAGGGTTAAGGCCGGCACGTTTTTGGCTTTGCTTCCCTTTCTGTCCTCATGGCAGACATGACAAATTGATCACAGCATTCTTTTCCCTCTAAGCCTGGATGCGGTCTCAGAATCCTTCCTAACACAGGCTTCTCAACACAGACTCTACAATGTGTGGAGCTGACAGCCAAGGTGACACCTGTTCACCACTCTTCCTAGATTGTAGAATCTAGTCTGATCTCATATCTGCCCCAACACCTGGTCCAGCCCTCTGCCCCAGCCCCACCCCAGCTTGCCGTTCTCTCTGAGCCAGTCGGAGTAGACCTGGGCCTCCATCTGGGGACTTGGAAAGTGCTGAAGGCAGGTCCTAGGGATCAGGGTGGGAACAAGTTAATTAGGGGTTTCCTCACCCTGCAGAATCGGGGAGATCACAGTACCCTTATTTGTATGGGCTGGGAGAGACTGACCCCGAGGGGGGTGACCTGCAGGTCACCCAGAAGGTTTGGGTGAGGTGGGTCTGCAGAGCCCAGTCTCAAGGGTCCCCACGAGGCCCTCTCCTCCCGGCATCCTCTTTGTGCATAGCTCGCTGTTTATTTAGTGTCTTTGTTAGAATGTGAGGTCCTTGGAGGAAGGGGCCCTGGGCAC
>PVHT021183634.1:3399156-3413376 GCA_004024745.2 Catagonus wagneri
GGATGGATGGATGGATGGATGGAAGGATGGATGGATGGATGGAAGGAAGGAAGGGCGGATGGATAGGTGGGTGGATAGATGGATGAAAGGAAGAATGGGTGGACTGAGTGATGGGTGACTGTCCCCTACATGGAGAAGCAACGAATGACTCAGGGCAAGAGGGCTGACCCTGACACGAGAGCAGGCAGTTCACCCGTCCCCCTCCCCAGCATTTTCATTAGGACGCATCTGCTGCACCTGCTCCTTGGCCCCTGCCCTGGGAAGATACAGGCGCCTCTGCTGGCTTTATTAAGGACCTATTAACCCAGTGTCTCTCGGCTCTGGGTTACAGAAGCAACTCTGGGCTGGGCTAATGATGCTGTCCTGTCACTGCAGACCTTGGTAGAAAGCCCCAGAGGGGTTCCAGCGGGGGAGGGCCGGGAACCTGGGGTTACAGCGAGGGCTTTAGAGTCACACAGACCTGCCTGGTTTAATCCCGGTCCCTCTGCTAACTTGGCTGCGTAGCCTTGGGCAATTCACTTGCCTTCTCTTGAGTTGCAGCTTCTCTGCCTGTGAAATGGGGTAATAATGTGCCTGTCTGAAAATTCATTGAGCTATCTGCATGAGTGCACCCAGCAGGGAGCAAGCACTTGCTATAACCAGTAATATCCCCCCCAGGACCCTCTGAGAGCCAGGCAGGCCCTCTGAGAGCCAGGCAGGGCTGGGCGCTCACACACATCCGCCCCCTGCTGGGACGGGCAGGTGCTCTGACCCCGCGGAATTTATGGAAGAGGAAACTGGGGGTAACAGATTAAGCGCTTGGCCAAAGCCACACTGCGCTGCTGCTGCTGCTG
The DNA here is from genome assembly GCA_004024745.2 of Catagonus wagneri. NCBI lineage: Eukaryota > Metazoa > Chordata > Mammalia > Artiodactyla > Tayassuidae > Catagonus > Catagonus wagneri. The sequence continues at coordinate 3,399,990 of PVHT021183634.1, forward strand.
CTGCTGGGAAGGGACAGGGCCGGGATTCAAATGTAGTGGACGCTACAACTGGGCCATTTCCTGCCTGGCTGCTGAGCAGGGAACAAAGCCTGGGGCGGATGGGCGGGGCTGGCGGGGCGCCTTGAAGTGACAGCATGGCAGAGGGGAGGGGGAACTGGGACAGTAACGGAGATTTATGGCTTCCAACTCGATTAACTGCACCATCTGGATGCCACACATCCACCTGAGCGTATGAGGGACCCCAACCCTTCGGTATAAAGAGCGTGTGCGGGGTTGGGGGGGTGGACAAAAAGGGCAGGGGAACTGGTGAGTGCTGCCAGGTTGACCGCAGGGCCTGTGGGGGGCCCACGCAGCTCTCCCCAAGCCGCCCCTGGTGACCCTGAGGGTGTCTCCCATGGAGGGTGCTGGGTCCCTGCCATCTCAGGGACGGTTCAGAACGGCTGCGGCCCAGGCTCCAGCTGCAGGGTCTGAGCCGCACACAAGAAAGTTCAGAGGATGAGCAGGAAGGTGGGGAGAGCGGCTGGAATACTGATAACACCATGCTTGCTCTAGGGTCCCGGGACGAGCCAGTATCTGACATTCTGGGCCACCTCCTGGCTGTGTGATCCCCAGCAAGTGACTTCACCTCTCTGAGGCTCCGGCCCCTCACCTGTGAAATTGGGATCTCTCGAGATTGTTTTGAAGGCTGAATCACATAAGGAAATGCGCAGACCTCTGTCTAGTGCCTGGCACGGGGTAAGTTCCCCGTTAGTGGCTGTGATTATGGTACCCATCCGCCCGGATGGGGAGACTGAGGCCCCAAGAAGGTAGGTGACTAGTTTCAGTTGTACAGTGGGTTGCTGGAAGTGGTGGGCCTCAGGGCTCTCAAGGCCGCGATCTTGGGTCACACCAGGGAGAGTGGCAAACCCGCTCCGGCTCCAAGAATGGCTGCCATGTTCTGAGCACCTGCAAGAGCTTCTGGGCATCGCTTTCCCAGGTACACACCACACTGTCCTCACTGACTAGGCGAACAAGCTTTGGTGGGGTCAAGGGGGACATACCCACCAGCGCTGGTTCCGAAGCCCTGGTTCCCAGCACTGTCTACGGCCCTCTGGACAGAGGTGGCAGCTTGTCTTTATTGTAACAAACACTCCCAGCTCTCTTCTCCCCATGTCTTTCTTTCCTCCTCCAAGAAGAAGAGAGATAAATACGATGCCAAGTGCCACGGTGGACCCAAAGTCTTCTGATCATCAGTCAAGCTTCCCCTTCAGGGCCGCCCCCCTACCACGTGTCAAAAGGGGGAGCGAGGGGGAAGGAAGGAGCATGGCTGGAGCCCCTCCCACTTTCCTTAGCTCTGTCCGCCCCTCAGCCTCCACAAGGCCACACCAGGGAATGAGGCTGGCTGGTGGGAGGAGATTTGAAGCAGCAGACCCCCTTCTAAGCGCTCAGGCTCCCTGCATCCCCATCTGGTCAGCCTGGATGCTGAAAATCTAAGTCTGCCCCATGCAAAAAACAAAAGCTTCTCCTCGTTTCCATTACAGAAAACCCCAGAGACCTGGGCTGCTCCGCTTGCCTTCTCCCTCCGCCAACATGGCCAAGGCAGGGGCTGGGGCAATGACAGCTGTCCCGGCCAGGGGAGAAACATCCGTGTCCTTGGATGGGGCCCTCGCTGGGGCCATACGCTGGGGAGAAGCCCAGAGAGCCTGGCACCTAGGAAGCCCCCCTGCCTGCCAGGGGCCGTTCCAGATGGGGAGGCTTTGGCTCCTGGCTTCCGCCCCAGTATGCAGATCCTCTGACCTATCCTCCTGAGACCTCCTGGCCTGTCCATCAGAGGCGACCCTTCCCCCTTCCCCACGGAAGCCCAGACCTCTGACCCTTATTAAAAACAAACAAAATCTGAAGAGAGAAAAAAATCCTGCACAAACAGCCTCAGAGACTTTCTCGTGTCCCCTCCCTCCCGCCCCCAACACACACACACACACACACACACACACACACACACAGCCTCAGACGTGCAAGGCTGCAGCCAGGCTTCCACATAAACAAGTTGTTGCGGAGTGGCTTTTGTTTATGAAACATTTAGGTTTTCCCTCAACTTTTTTTTGGCGGGGGGAGGGGTGCGGGGGGTGGACGGTTCCATAGTTTTTCTGGTGAATAGGGAGTGGAGAGGGAGTCCTGGCTTTGGCAGGATTTCATTGCTGCCTGTGTGCTTGCTGTCTGCCAGTTAGAATCTGGGGAAGGTGATACGAGGGGAAAGGGACCAGGCAACACAGGACGGTGTGGGGACCTCCGGGCATCTCCTGGAGGAAGCTCCCCCACCCCCACCCCGCGCGCCTGCCTTCCGTGGGGAGGCCAGGCTTAGAAAGGGCTTCAGGAGGCCAAGGTCAGCCCCTGGGCCTGGTTAGACCGTCCCAGGCCGGGCCTTCAGGAAAGCAGGGCCGGCCTCCCGCGTTCCCTCGGCGTCTCTCGGATGCGACCCGGTGCCTGGCGCTCAGAAAACATTTGGGATCGCTGGCTGATAGGTCCCTGCCCCCTCGGCTCCACGCCTTAGACGCCAGGAAACCCAAGAAGCCGTCAGGAACAAAGGCGGGGCCGCTTTCCAAAGGCAAATAACAAACACTTTGACATTTTTTTATTTTCCACCTAAACGGGCGGCCAGGCAACTTCGGGGTCCACGCGGCGCCGGGGCTGCACCAGCTGCCCCCGCGTCCGCCGCGCGGGGCCGCCCCTGGGCGCATGCGCAGGCCGGGGCGCAGGAGGCCGCGGCCGCCCGCGCAGCCTCGCTCGGGCCGGTCTCCGTGGCAACGGGCTCGCGGGGGGAGGGGCCGGGCGCGCGGGCCGCGGCGGCTGCTATTTCTGCCGCTTCCTGTTCCTCGCGGCCACGTCGCCATGGCAACGGTGTTACTCACCGCGGCCGCTTCCCGGCTCGGCTGGCGCGCGTGACCCCGGCCTCCCGCGCCCCCTCGTCTCTCGCTTGCTGTGCTCTCGCTCTCCCCCCCTCGGCGTCCTCCTCCTCCTCCGGCACCGGGCCTCCTCCCGCGCGCCCCGGTGCCCCCTCGCTCCCCTCCTTCCCGCCCCGCCCCGCCGGTGCCCGCGGCCGGGGAGGGAGGGAGATTGATGGGGGATGCTTATTAAAAAACATTGTAACCGTTTCCGTTTTTATTACGTTGACAAGGGAGCGTTATTTACTGTTATTGTTTGCAGAGCCGGCCTCGCCGGAGCGCGGGCGGCCACCCGGGAGCTCACCTTTCGGGGCGGTCCCGGGGAAGTCGCGGGTGGGAGCGGGAGGCGGGGGCTGGGCAAGGACCGGGGCGTGGGGGGCGAGGCAGTCTAGACCCCTGGGTTCGCTCCTCGCCCCTTCCCCGAGCCGGGAGCCCGGCCGAGCCCCTCGCGGGGAGCGTTTGCGCGAGGAGAGATCGCAGAGGCCCGGTGAAGGAGAAAGGCAACAACAAAAAAGGGATCAGATGACTTAATTCTCTGGAAGGCTCCGTCCTACGTGGACCAATTTCCTGGGGACTGTGGTGGAACAGCCCCGCCGCTGCTGGAAGCACTAGAAACCAAACCAGATAAAGACCAGAAAATTCTCAGCCTTGCCCAAACCGAGCCAGGGCAGGCCGGGGGGGGGGGGGGTGCGTGAGCCCTGGGTGTGAGAGGAGGAGACGAATTTCTCCACGCGCGCTGGGGCTTGGCTTCTAACAAACCTCCCCACTTGGACTCCTGAACCCTGAGAGGGTAAGCACCTGCCCCAAGGTCACACAGCCAGTTTGCATTCCGCTCAAACATCTGCAGAGGCAAAAGCAGCAGAGGCCGGGGAACGGAGCCAGTGGTTGGACTCGGCCTTGGAAGATGGCGAGGCTCAGCTGGAGGCCCCCGCGAGGGGAGATTAACTCGGCAGGTATAAACCCTGGCTGGTCGGACTCCTGCTTAACCCAGCGTAGCCTGAAGCCTTCCTTCGGCTGGAGGGGTTTACAGGGGGTGTGTCCGCGGGGATCCGCGGGACCTGAAGGACGCTCCACCTTCAAGTCCCTGCTGGGATGTTAGTCTCATCCTCCTAATTCAAGTTTGCAGTCTGTCCCTACCTTAACTTCCTCCTCCATCTTTAGCCAAAATGCAAACAGTTGTGCTCTGGACAGAGAAGCAGAGGAAAAAGCCGGAGAAAAAAGGCCCAAGTTCACACTCTAAAAATGACGTTTAAAAAATATTTATGCTTATAAGCAAACGACTCCTAATGAACAGACCAAGTTTTGGAAACTGAACTTTCAGTGACTCTCCTTAGCCTGCATTTTTTTTTTTTGTCCCCTTCCAAGGGCAAGAGCCTCCGGTCACCGTGGCCTCTCCCAGTCTTTTGGCCTTAGATGATCAAAGAGGGCTTTTGCAGCCTCTTCGGGCTCCCTGGAGTCTAGCCAAAGGGCCAGTTCCTGGCTAAGCCCCCCCACCCCTGGGGGGTCTGGGGCGTGGCAGCAAGGTCAACTTATCTTTCACTCTGTTCCCAGCACCCAGGCAGAGCTCTCAGCTTTGGAGGCCTCCCTGAATGTATGAACCAAAACCTTGGGCTCCAAGAGAAGAGAGACCCCTGCCCCCCAGTCCTTCCTCAGCTTGCTGCAGGCCCTGATATGGGGGGTCAGTAGGAGAAGTGAGAACCAGCCCCCCCACCCCCAGGCCAGCCTTCCAAGCAAACCCATCTCTGGCAGCGGGCAGCAGTTTTCAAGAGCTGAGCTGGTATGAGACCATGCTCCCGGGGCAGTGTCTGAATAGGACCCCGTTGACAGGTGACACCCAGCATCATGGAACTTCAGAGCTGGGAGGACCTTGGAGATAGATTATCCAGACCCACAGTGCGGCTGCTCTATTTTACAGATGGGCAAATTGAGGCCCAGAGAGGGGGCAAGACCCGCCCAACATCTGCCACTAGTTAGATCCAGATGCCTTACCTCCCATTCGGGTGCTCATTGCCCCACCTCAATTCTCCTCTGGGATCCTCTGTCTGATCAGAAGTTCGGGAAAGGGAGTTCCCGTCGTGGCTCAGTGGTTAACGAATCCGACTAGGAACCGTGAGGTTGCAGGTTCGATCCCTGGCCTTGCTCAGTGAGTTGAGGATCCGGCGTTGCCGTGAGCTGTGGTGTAGGTTGCAGACGCTGCTCAGATCCCATGTTGCTGTGACTGTGGCGAAGGCCGGTGGCTACAGCTCCAATTCGACCCCTAGCCTGGGAACTATGAATGTGCCCTTATTCAAAGGGTCTTTGTAGATGTTTAGGATGTTGCTATGAGGTCATTCTAGGTTACTCAGCCGGGGCCTCAGTGTCAGCCTAAGTGTCCTTACAGGAGACAGAAGGCAGGGACACAAAGAGGAGAAGGCGGTGTGCAGGCTGAGGCAGAGATGGGAGCGATGGAGCTTCAAGCCAAGGGACACCTGGAGCCGCCAGAAACTGGGAGAGGCAAGGAAGGATTCCTCCCAGAGTCCTGGAAGGGAACACAGCCCTGCTGACACCTTGAATTCGGCTTTCCAGCCTCCAGAGCTCTAAGACTTTTTTTTTCCTTTTTCTTTTCGGCCAACCCGTGGCATATGGAGTCCCTGGGCCAGGGATCAGATTCGAGGTGCAATTGTGACATACACCGCAGTTGCAGTCTACACTGCAGTTGCGACGACACCAGATCTCTTAACCCACTGTGCCAGGCCGGGCAGCGAACCTGCATCCTGGAGCCGCAGAGACGCTGCCGATCCCATTGCACCACAGCAGGAACGCCAAGAATAATCTTGTTTTAAGGCCCCCAGGTTTGTGGTAATTTGTTCTGCAGCCACAGGAAACGAAGACAGTGGCTCTGATGCTGCGGAGATGGTAATGGCAGTGACCGCGGTGGTGACGTTGGTGCTGAGAGCGGCTGCCTAAAGAAGTATCGCCAGCTGGGTGCTAGGCAAGGAACCATTCTAGGCCTCTCCTCTGGCTTCAGGTAGCTCGGACAGCCCTTGCAAGCCTCCGATCCTCTGTCTTCTTGCTTTACATGGTCTTCCCTCCGTGCGTATCTGTCTCTGCACGGACGCTTTTCCTTTTTATAAGGACACCAGTCATATCGGATTAGGACCCACTTTGCAGACCTTATCTCGACCTGACTACCTCTGTAAAGACCCCATCTCCAATGTGAGAAACGTGTAAGGAATATATATGTATGTATATGACTGCGTCGCTTTGCTGTACGGCAGAAATCGGCACAATATTGTGAATCGTCTACACTGGAATAAAAAAAAATAAATGAAAAACACGCCCTATCTCCAAAATGGTCTCATTCTCATGAACTAGGGGCTAGGACTGCATCATATCTTTTAGGGGGACACAGCGCACCCCATAATGGTGATGGAGAGGATGCTGGTGACGGAGACGAGTGTGACAGCGATGGTGACAGTCGCAGGCCTCAGCCCTGGATCCCCAGACTCTGTAGCAGCTACTAAGGGAGCGGCAGTCAGTTCCCAAGATTTCCTAGAGGAGTCTCTGTTCCGCGTGAAGACCCGGGTGGAAGCATCCAGCTGAAGGAGAAGAGAAATGAGGAAGATGATCCCAGGACACCATGGTCAAGTGAGGGCCGGGGAAGATCCAGACACACTTCTGCAAGCTCCGCCATACCAGCTGCGAGGCTTCAAGTAAATAAACCCTTTAATCTCCGGGCCTCGGGTTGGAGTTTTCTTTTTTTTTTTTTGCTTTTTTAGGGACACACCCATGGCACATGAAGGTTCCTAGGCTAGGGTCGAATCGGAGCTGTAGCTGCTGGTCTACACCACAGCCACAGCAACGCCAGATCCAAGCCGTGTCTGTGAACTACACCTCAGCTCAGGGCAATGCCGGATCCTTAACCCACTGAGAGAGGCCAGGGATCGAACCTGCATCCTCATGCTCATGGATCCTAGTCGGATTCGTTTCCGTTGACGGGAACTCTTCGGGTTGGACCTGATTCTGTTTTCTCTTTTTGGCCTCCCCATGGCACATGAAGTTCCTTGTCGGGGATCAGATCCGAGCCACAGTTGTGACCTACGCCACAGCTGCGGCAGCCAAGGATCCTTTAACTCACTGTGCCGGGCTGGGTATCGAACCTGCATCCTGGCGCTGCAGAGACAACACCCATCCCATTACTCCACAGCAGGAACTCCCGGCCCCAATGTTACAGAAGCTGCCCCACTCCAGGGTGCTGGGAATCTGGGATTACAGTGCTGTGGCAGTAGCTCGGCTGGCCCCAAGCCAGGGGTGTGTGTCAGGGTGAGTGGGCAGCGGGGAGAAGGGGACAGAACTGCCCTGTCACCGGCCCCCTGGATGCCTGCCTCCTCCCTTCACGTAGAAAGCACTTGCTGTTTTTATATACAGCTAAGCCGGGTTCTGGTCTCCTGTCCCCTCCCAGCTGCCAGAAACCTCCCTGAGGGCAGGGACCTCGGGCTGCTGTCCTGTGAGTCCCCTGGGAGCCTGGCCTGGTCCCCAACACGAACAGATTGGGGGGGGGGAGCGGTTCACACAGCAGCTAGCTCCGCCCCCCCTCTTTTCATCAGGCACAATGAAGCCAAGGCGAGGTGGGGGTGGCCACCTCTATTTGAATGCGATCTTTCTCCACCAGACCCAGGGCCACTCAAGGAAGCTGTGCGACAAACTGAGCAGAACAGGAGAGTCAGCCTGGCCTTGCCTTTCTCTCAGAGCCCGAGGTGCATGGTAACCATAGCAGCAGGCGGACTGAGCCCAGACCACAGAAATCCCACTAGTCTCTGGCAGAAGACAGGCAGGGTCAGGCCACTGGATTTTCTCTTCTTAGACACGATCACGTTAACTCCCTTCTCCGCTTCCCTTTCTCCAGCTTTTGCAGAGCGAGAACCATCACAACAGCACACACTTCTTCATGGGTTCACGTGGCCATCAATAAGCACATGCTCTTGGAGTTCCCGCTGTGGCCTGGAGGGTTAAGAGCCTGACTAGTATCCATGAGGATTTGGGTTTGATCCCTGGCCCTGCTCACTGGGTTAAGGATCCAGTGTTGCCGTGAGCTGTGGTGTAGGTCACAGACACAGCTCAGATCCCGCGTTGTTGTGGCTGTGGTAAAGGCCGGCAGCTGCAGCTCCCATTCAACCCCTAGCCTGGGAACCTCCATACGCCATTGGCGCGGCCCTAAAAAAGCAAAAATGGGAGTTCCCTTCGTGGCTCAGTGGTTAACGAATCCGACTAAGAACCATGAGGTTGCGGGTTCGATCCCTGGCCTTGCTCAGTGGGTTAAGGTTGCAGACGTGGCTCAGATCCCGCATTGCTGTGGCTGTGGCGAAGGCCGGCAGCTACAGCTCCTGTTAGACTCCTAGCCAGGGAACCTCCATATGCCACGGGTGCGGCTCTATATAAAAGGCAAGGATACAAAAAAAAGGCAAAAATGAACAAACAAAACAAACAACGAAATGTGCATGCACTGTCCTGGGCGCCAGGCACTCTCCTGGGCACCAGGAGGCAGAGGACATCAAGACTCAGTTCCTATGTTTGCGCAGCTCACGATCCAGGAAAGATCAAAACAAAGAACAAAGAAATGGGCCAACACCAAGAGCCAGGAAGTGAGACAAGTTAGAGAGAAAAGAGGGGGAGGGGCTGGGCTAGAGGACAAAAGGCTGGAGTTTGGAAAGAGAGGTCAGGGCGGCCAGGAGGTAACAGCCAGGAGGTAATGGGAGGAAACCTGGTTGAAGGGAGGGAGTGAGCCCTGCAGAGAGCCAGGAGAGGCCCTGGGCAGGGGAACCGCAAGTGCAAAGGCTCTGAGGTGGCCCATCCTGGTGCCACGAGGGCTGGGGGTGCTGTGCACACAGCCTTATTAAGGATCAGATTTTCTCTAGGTGTTGCTTAAGCCAGTGTGGGGAAGGGGTGCGGGGAGCGAGCCAGGAGCTGATTTGTGTTTTTAAGGAATCTTTCCGGTTTCTGAGTGGATCACACACTCCAGAGGAAAGGAGCCAGCGGGAAGCTGGGAGCGGCTCAGTGATGAGCTGATGGAGTCGTGGCGAGAGGGTGGTGGCCTGGGTGGGGACAGCAAGAGTGGGAGAGAGAAATGAGTGGATCCGGGGTTTATTTCAAGTAGAGCCATCAGGATTTGCTAAAAAATAGGATGTGGATGTAGAAGAAAGAAAAATGTCAAGGATGACTGCAGAGTTACCAACGGCGGGGAGGTAATGTTTCCTAAGAAGGAGAAGAGTTCCCTTTGTGGCTCAGAGGATTAAGGACCTGACTAGTATCTATGAAAATGCGGGTTCCATGCCCTGGCCTCCCTCCGTGGGTTAAGGATCCAGCATTGCTGCGAGCTGCAGCATAGGTCGCAGATGCAGCTCGGATCCAGTGTTGCTGTGGGCATAGGCCAGCGTAGGCCGGCGGCTGGAGTTCCAATTTGACCCCTAAGGCGGGAATTTCCATATGCTGCAAGTGTGGCCCTGAAAAGAAAAAAAAAAAGGGACTACAGAAGAAGTGGAGGTGGGGCGGGGTGGGGACTTAAGAGTTGGCATTGGGACACGGGATGTCTGAAAAGCCCATCTGATACTCACACGTTGTGCACCAAGAGTTAACAGATGCTGTCATTTAATCCACACCACAGCCCTATGACATCATCACTGCTGTGAACCCCATTTAACAGATGAGGAAACTGAGGTCCAGAGAGGCAACTGACCCAAGGGCAGGAGCTGGTGAGGATATAATCCCAGGCGGTCTTATTTCAGAGTCCATCCTCTTATTTGTCCAATTGGAGGCACGTCTGTTTGTCCATTTCTTTCCTGCAGTCTAAGCCCTGCTTTCAGGTCTGCTGATGCAGTGATTCCTTCACGCTGCACACCGCAGGCACTGGGGAGGTTACAGCGAGCAAGCCAGACCCTGGCCCAACGGGCATGGAGCTGACTTCCCAAGGAGGAGACAGCCAGGTGACAGCAAAGAGAAACACTGTGACAAGATGCTCACATATCCTGCTAAGGGCAGCAGAGAAAAACAGAAGAGCAGCGGAGTGACTTGGCCCCACACTGCAGAATGGCTGGGGCTGCCTCGCAGGACAGGAGGCATCTCAGAAGCAGCCAAGCCAAGAGTAAGAGGAACAGCATTTCAGCAGAGGGAACAGCAGGTGCAAAGGATCTCGTGGCTGGGAGAGTGGGGAGGGCTAGGCTGGCAGCACCAGGCATAGCCAGGGGGCCGAGTGCCCACAAAAACCAGCCTCAAAGAGGAGGCAAGCTGGGCCAGAGGCAAGTGAAACTAGGAAATAAACTCGAGGGGAGAGTGAAAGGCTCTGGCCTCACAAGGCAAGCACCCAGGGGGACCCAGAAGGACGCGGAGGTAGCAATGACCGCCAAACCTGAAACACATGAGTGTGGGCTGTGACTCTAGTGGACACCACTAGAGTGGGGTGGGGTGGCCAGGCCCACAGAGGGTGAAGAACACCCCGCTCCCCCAGCCCTTCCCACTTCCTTTATCAGAACTTGAACCCAGTGCTGACTCCACAGCAGTGCCCTAAAGCGCCAGGCTGTTCCATCCCCACCCCGCCCCCGGGAGGCCACCTACGGCCTTCAAGGAGACCCAGGGCCCAGCAGCATCCGCCTTCTGGCACCAGTGATTCTGATCGTCTAAAAAGAGCCAGGCTGACCCCCGGGGCCACGCAATGAGTCATTCATTGACTTGCTCACCCACTCACTCACTCAACAACCATTAGTCACTTCTCAATGCACCAGTACTGGGGACGCAGCAGAGCGTAAGACCAAGTCCCTTCCATTGAGGGGCTGGAGGTTTATATACAGAAGAAAAGCCAGGTAGAGGGGCAGGTGTGATGATGAGGAAGGAGGCCCCAGTGGCCCAAAGAAGAAAGGTTTCACTGTCAGAGCCGGACCTGTAACCCCAGCTTTGGGGACCAAGCCCTGCTGTATGCTCCTTTAGTTCTCAGAGTCCCCTGCCCTACCCCCCGCGCCTGCTTGAAATGATGTGGGGGCTCCAGCATCATGAAGGAGGAGGAGGGAGCGGGGCTCCAGGGCTCCTGAAAACACCATCCCCCCGACACACCCGCCCCTTGGTCCTCTCTCGAACCCCAGCACCTCCTTTCCTTGGTCACCGCCAACCTGGGGACAAAGCCAGGCCCACAATAAAGCAACCTCCCAACACCCAGGGGCCTGTGTCTGAGCTGGGGAGGGACTCACAGCACCGGCCCCCGCCCCCCCCGGCCGTGGGGGGGCGCAGGCTCAGCTCAGACAGGCCCCTCCCCCACCCTCCCCACCCCGACCTCTGCCTGTGCACGCACAGCGGTGCGGGGACAGACACTGAACACTTCATGCGGGCGGGAGGGCTGGAGGCAGGGCTTAGGACAACAGGCAGCAGATAAAACAGCAGCAGCCGCCCCCATCTGAACCCTTGACACTCACAGAGCTAAGAGTACCGTTGGGGGTTGGTTGGTCATGAGCCCCGTTTTATTTTGGGGAAAACTGAGGCTCCATGGACCCGATGACTTGCTCAGGTGGTAGAGCCAGGGCTCCAACTCAGGGCTGACCATACTCGGCTGGCACTGGCAGAATGGCGGGAAACCAGCTCCCGCAGGTACCGACGCCCGCCTGGGTGCCCCACCAGGTCCTCACCATGGTCCTGAGGGCGGGCTGCTGCATGATCCGTCTATTACAGCGGAAGAAACAGGCCCCCGGGACAGGGAGTTAGTCACCCCCAAAGTTACACAGCTAGTAAGAGGGGGTGAGATTCGAACCTAGGACTGTTGGACTCCAGGGCCCAGGCTCCCATGTATCTAAGGAAGGGGGGAAGAGTGCGGGACCAGGGGGTGCCGGAGCACTCTGGCATGGCAGGCCCTCCACGCAGGTCTGCCGCGTCCACGCCCCCCCACTCCACCCCGCCTCGCAGACCCGAGCACGAAGGGCCAGGCGCCTCCGAGGCTGGTGGCCGCCCAACTCTCTCTCCTTTGCTGTTACCATTTCTGCTGTCCCAGCAAGGACCTAACCCCTCCATCCTCGGGGCTGCCCTCAACTGCTGGGTCCCTGAAATATGGTGACCACTCTGGGGGAGGACACACTGGGGATTCCGCTTTCCAGAAACTTCGACATGGTCAGGGGTAAACCATGGCCCCCAGAGCCTCAGAGAATGCAGCTGCCAAACCACTGGAGTCCCCCAGCCCAGAACCTCACCCGGGCCTTAGCTTAGGCTGAGCCGGGAGGTACCTCCAGGGGTGGGGACACAGGGTCCCCTCTCTCTGCCTCCTCTGGGGGCCAGCTGTCCCCCCACTACTGCTGCAGGGACGATGGGCGTGTGTGTGTGTGTGTGTGTGTGTGTGTGTGTGTGTGTGTGTGTGTGTCTGGGGTGGGCAGAAACAGAGGATGGGAGAGGGAGGGAAGGAGAGAGAGAGAGAGAAAGATCCAGACTGAGCAGAGCGCTGGGTGACAGAGACAGCAACGCAAATACACAGAGAGAAGGAGGAAGCTTGAAAGCTGGGGAGAGGGGGGACAACAGAAGGGACAGAGGGACACCAGCGAGGGACCAGCCTGGCAGAATCATGAAGGCAGAGCCCTGCTGGCTGGATGGGGAGAGACGGGGGCGGGGAGGGAGCCGGGCCCAGAGTGCAGCTGGGGGCCCTGAGCAGGGGTGGGGGTCAGGAGGGTCTTAGCTGGGCCAGTGCTTTCTCTACACGACATGGCCAATCAGCCCAGGATGGGACTGGACGGGGCAGGGCCCGGGGCAGGGCCGGGGGCGGTGAGCAGAGGACCGAAGTGTGGCTCCCTCAGGCCCCACCTGCCACCTGCCCCGCCCCGGGGGTGGAGGGGAGAGAGGACAGGCACCCGAGGGTACCAGCCCAGAGGCTGCTGTTGGGGATCCCTCAGTGCCTCAGGCTCTCTGCCCTTGAGCCCCCAGCCCCCTCTTCTCCCTGCGTCAGCCAAGGCTGTGTGACCTTGGGCAGGGCCTGTGCCTGTCTAGGCCTTGGAGCCCCTCTGAAAGCTGCTGAGCTCAGCGTGGGTGGAAGCGCTCAGCGTGGGTGGAAGCGCTCAGCGTGGGTGGAAGCGCTCAGTGTGGACGCAAGTGCTCAGGTGTTGGGAGTCCTCCTGCCTCTTCCATGGATGAGAAAATAGGGCCTGTGGTCCACAGCTGCTGTGTCACCGAAGAGACAACTGTGTAAGCTGTAAAGGGCGATGGACAGAGGGTCGTATGTCTTAAATGGTCATTCACAAAAACAGGCTTTTGAGACGACTCCGGAGGAAGACACAGCCGCCTGGACCGCACCGTGGGGCAGGGCTGTTCCAGGGCTGCGGGTCCCACTGGGGCCAGGCTGAACCCTAGGGAGTCCTGGAAAGGCTTGGGCATCCAGCACCCCACCACCCCCCGCAGTTTAACTCGTGAGAAGGGGGCTCCAGGAACCGCCAAGTCCCAGGGTCCGTTCACAGACACCCCCCCCCCCCCCC
>PVHT021183634.1:3414376-3435666 GCA_004024745.2 Catagonus wagneri
CTAATGACCCAGATGTGCAGCTGCGAGCGATGACTGCTTGGGGAACTGCAAATCACCGCCCCGGCCGGCTCTCCCTTGGACGGGGCGAGGTGGGGAGGAAAGGGCTGGAGAGAGAGAGAGAAGGAGCGAGGCAGGGAGTGCGAGGAACCTGGGGAAGAAGGAGGTCTAGGCGGGCTGGGCTCCGAAGGGCAGGGGTGGGGATGAACGGGGAGGGGGGAGGAGGGAGGGAGAGGGGGAGGGGCAAGGAGGGGGGAGCGCGGACCGGAAGTGGAAGGGGTGGGGAGGGGGTGGCGACCAACCCTGGGGTGCTGAGGGAGAGACCTCCAGCTCTCTCTGCCCTAAATCCCAGCCCTGGAGTTCCCCTTGTGGTGGTAATCAACGCCCACTAATATCCATGAGGGCGCAGGTTCGATCCCAGGCCTGGCTCAGTGGGTTAAAGGATCCAGGGTTGCTGTGACCTGCAGTGTAGGTTGCTGATTGGGCTGGGTTCTGGCGTTGCTGTGGCTGCGGTGTAGGCCTGATTCGACGCTTAGCCTGGGAACTTCCATATGCCTCCACGGCAGCCCTAAAAAGACAAAAGTAAATGCATGAACCGCAAGCGCAGCCCTGGATTTGGGGAACTTTGGGGACTTTGGCTGGGAGTGTCTGCGTTGTGGCGCAGGCCTGTGCCACGTAGCACCCCCGTCTTTGGCCAGGTCATTGGAAGAATGCGCCCAAGGCTGGGTCTTTGGAGAAGACCTGCTAGTTATGTCACCCAGTCTCAGCTACGATCTGACATCGGCTGAGTTAACACTCAGGATACCCTAGGGTGGGAGGGACCCGCGCCGTCCCTGCTGGTCAGATTTACATGCTCATTCAACAGCATCCACTGAGGGCCAGCCTGTGCTGGGTGCTGGGGAGAACGAGGCAGGAAAGTGCCTGCCCCGCAAGGACAAATGTCCTTGGACCCCCGTCCCCCCATCAGCCCTGAACATCTCAAGAGCACGCAGGGAAGGGAGAGAACACGAGGACGTCCGCAGGGACAGGAGCGGGCTGGCACGAAGGCCTTGCCCAGCAGATGGCATGGAACCCGAAACCTGAATGCTGAAGGTACAGGGCAGGATTCAAACCCAGGCCCAGGCGACACCAATCCAGGAAGGTACCCGGGACTTCAGGGCCAAGGTTAGCCAGGATGAACCGGGGAGGCCCGGAAGCCCGGGGACCCTGGGGCCCCGGAGTTACAGAAGGAAGATCTACCCGTCCTTGCTTCCTTGGCAACCTGGGATCTCCCAGTCCCAGTGCACTGGGACCTGCAGCTGGCAGGCCATCCTCGTGGCAGTGAGCAGGCACGCCAGCATCTGGGACAGACACTGCCAGGCCTTGCTTAGCCCAGTGACACCAGGAGAACCACCCACCCTCTCTGTGAAGCAAGACCTTTTCTTTGGTTCCTCAATCCCTGTCACCTGCATCAGGAACTGGCCATGGCCTTAAGGGGTCAGGAAGGCTAGGCGGGCCGGGGAGTGAAGCATATGGAGGTCTGAGGCCCCAAGCCGCTCTCCTTGGCCTTCAGAATCCAGGCCTGTCCCTTAACCTCCATGCCTAAGCCTCCTAATCTCTAAAATGAGGCTCCAGGGAGGTCCTGGTGGGTTGCCCGGTGCCAGGACTAGAGCAAACATTCCGGGCGGGAGTTCCCGTTGTGGCACAGCAGTTAACGAATCCAACTAGGAACCATGAGATTGTGGATTCGATCCCTGGCCTCGCTCAGTGGGTTAAGCATCCGGCGTTGCCGTGAGCTGTGGTGTGGATCACAGACGCGGCTCAGATCTGGCGTTGCTGTGGCTGTGGCGTTGGCCCCTAGCCTGGGAACTTCGTGGCGCAGTGGTTAACGAATCTGACTAGGAACCATGAGGTTGTGGGTTCGATCCCTGGCCTTGCTCAGTGGGTTAACGATCTGGCGTTGCCGTGAGCTGTGGTGTAGGTTGCAGACGCGGCTCAGATCCTGCGTTGCTGTGGCTACGGCGTAGGCTGGCGGCTACAGCTCCGATTAGACCCCTAGCCTGGGAACCTCCACATGCTGCGGGTGCGGCCCTAAAATGACAAAAGGCCAAAAAAAAAAAAAAAAAGCAAAAAACAAAACAAAACACAACAAAACATTCTGTCAGCCCCAGCTCATGAGCCCCTGCCCAGAGGGGCCCTTCCTAGGCGCCCTTCCAGGTCACGGTTACTCTGCAGCCTGGCCCATATCAGCTCCTGTCCAGTAGGTTGACTTCTGGAGCTCACCCCGCTGTGCTGCCGAGGAACGGCAGTCTTGTTTTTCTTCATGTTCTCTCTCCTGACAGAGTACACACAAAACCCCACCCCGAGATCAAACAGAAGGACACCCGGATCCTACCCACCCGCTTCCGGTCCGTCAACCCCTCTTCTGCCATCGTCAGCTTCTGCCTAGCTGAGCACCTGCACCCCCCCCCGCCCCCGACACTGCCTCCCCGCCCCCACCTTGGACCACCCTGGACCCCGAGGGCGATGGCCGCCTGCAGCTGGGGACCCGTGCATGCACAACAAGGAGAAGGGGTGTCACCCCAAGAGGGACAGAAAGAAGGAGGAGGATCAGAGAGACCTGGAAATGCATCCTGGGAGATGCTGAAGCTGGGCTTAGTTATACGCATTTGGTCTTTCCTTGTCTTTCCTTAGATTTTTATCCTCCTGTCTTGCTCACCATTGAATGCAGACTTTGCTTCTTAGGGTTCTCCCAGCATCCCTGGCCCCACCGGGCTCCTTGCTGTGGCTCTGGTGTGTGTGTGTGTGTGTGTGTGTGTGTGTGTGTGTGTCGGGGAGGGGGGCTGGGGAGTCGAAGGAGCAGAGCTTCCTCTGGGAGCTCAGAGGGGACCGGTGGTTTTCACCACAGCCGAGCAGGTGGGACAAGCCCTCCCCCTCCCCCAGCCCTCTGGCACCCAGGGCCCAGCGGGATTTTGCCAAGGTGTCGAGGGCTGGCAGGGCCATGTGGCTGTTTGATTTCCCCCCCAACTTCCAAACTAGCTGAAATTACACACCAAGCATCGATTTAATTAAGTTTTCCGGTGTGTGGCATAATTAGGAAGACACACGACTGGAACAGGGTGGGCGGGCCCATCCCAGCTCCTGCCTGTTAGAATTCTCAGCCCTCAGGCCACAAAATATGGCAAGCCGTAAGATGGGGGATGCGGGAGACGAGAGCCAGCCGGAGATGCCACCTTGCTCCGCCAGCTTCTGTCTCCATGTGATGGGAGACAGGCAGGTGGCCCTGCCTCGCGCAGGGACCCTCCCCCACGTCTGGTGCCAGACACTGAACTCAAGTGAAGCCCAGGGAGCCTGTCACCCTCACGGGGACATCGGAACGGACAGTATGGAGTCAGGGAGGGGTCTCGCTGTCGCAGCGGGATGGGTGCTTTATCTAGAAGGGCGTGTTCCCAGGACAGAGTCACTCGGGGCCTGTTTGCCATAGGGACTGCCAGCCTCTTGGCCATGACCTAATCGCAGATGGACAGTCCCACAGGCACAGAGCCCTGTAGGAGGCCGTGGGATGTTGACGGCTAATACTTCCATCCCCGCCACACATTTGGGCTGGACCACGGCAGGGCAGAGCTTCTTTGTCCCTGTCAGGAAAGACAGGCCGTGGCAGGCACCCTCCCCAAGGAAAAGCGAGCTCTGTCTTATCCAGCCACCTGGATAAGGCTCAGACTGTCCCCAAGTCTGCAAGCACCTTTAGGAAGGACACCTGCAGAAACTGAGGTCCGAGGGCGGGGGTGGGGGGGGAGACAGGTCCCAGATATTGACTGAGCGAGGGAGAGAGAGCTGGAGTAGCCCCCTGGTTTAAAAGCACCTCTCAGAGTTCTACTGTGGTTCAGTGGTAATGAACCCAACTGGTATCCATGAGGATGAGGGCTTAATCCTTGGCCTCACTCAGTGGGTTAAGGATCCAGCCTTGCCATGAGCTGTGGTGTAGGCCATCAGCTGCAGTTTGGATTCAACCCCTAGCCTGGGAACCTCCATATGCCGTGGGTGCCACCCTTAAAAGACAAAAAAAATAGGTAAGTAATTAAAAGCGCCTCGGATGGCTCCACCTTGTCCAGCCCATCTCTTCCCTGCATGAACCACAAGCGCCTCCTCACCCCGGCTCCTGGCTTCCCTCCTGCCCTGCCTTGGCGCCCCCAGAGCCGGGCCCTCTTCTACTTCGCCTGAAACACTCGGGGACTGCCCACACCCTGAGCCTGTCCCGAGCCCCCAGGGACACAGACCCCCCAAACCCCGACTCCTCTCCGCCCTCCCCTTCTCTCCCCTGACTCAGGCCACCCTGCGGGCCCCTCCTGTGTCCACCCCAAGGGGCCCTGCATCAAGATCCATCACTTCGCCCAGGGCACTCGAGCCTCCAAGGGCAGCCTCAGCAGTTTACTCACCACCGCGTCCCCAAGGCCAAGTTCGGGACACAGATTGAAATCGAGAGCATGAACATTTATTAAGCATTTACTGTGTGCATTATAGGTACGGGCACCCCGTTCACTATTCCCTCTACCAACAACCCTGCCATCCACCCTCCTGTCTGAAACACTGAGCCACAGAGAGGGGACAAAACTCGTCCGAGGTGGCATGGCTGGTAAATGGAACAGCTGGGATTTGAATCCCAACACCCCACTCCTCACCCCGCAAGCTTCGCCACTGTGGGAAAGCGCCCTTATGTCCCTCCTCCGGCCCAGGCTTTATCAGACTCAAGCATCCGCCAAACATGTCCTATCCAACCTCCCATCAGCCTCCCATCCGTCTTCCCATCCATCCATCCCCATCTGCTCCTGGTCCAGCCCCCCCACCCATTTCCCCTCCTTCATTGGCCCAGCCACTCGCACCTGCCTGGAGCCTCCCTTCGTCCGCTCCCGCCTCCTCTCCCTGCGCACCTGGCCTTGCCCCTTCAGTGCCAACTCCTCTGCCCCCAGGAGGGCGCCTCCGTGCCCACCCCCAGCCAGCCCAGGACGGCGTTGCTGGTCCAGCATCTCATTGGGCTCTGCCCTCCCCCAGCTCACTCTCTGCAGTGGAGGGAACGGAGCCACCTCAGGGGCGTACGCGGTGGGATGTGCCTTGGGGACCCAACTAATTTTAACAACAGCCTTAGGAAAAAGACAAAGGTGTCCTTTTTCCCTCCTTGAGGGGAAAAAAAAAAGGTGCGCGCGCATGCTCAGGCCTGTGCATCTGCGTGTGTGACACATAGCATCGGATGTCAGAAACCCGCGCCTCGGGCAGCCTCTGGCCACATCTGTGGCTGCCCCGTGTGCTGATCTCTGACACCCAGGGCCCCGAGTTTGCTCAGATCCCCCCCGAAAATGCTTGGCAGTGCCCTCACCTGCCTGCCTTGGTGCCCAGCAGCATCTCAGTGACCTCTGACCCACCTTGGGAGGCAGAGCCGAGCAGAGAAGGGGGAGGGAGAGCCTGGCCATGGGGAACCAGGCACCCTTGGGTCAGCTAATGACCCCTGTGGCCCTCAGCCGCTTTCCCTGACAAGTGGGGAGGCAGACAAGGCTGGGAGAGCACCGCGCCCACTGCCGGTATGTCCCCTCCTCCCCAGAGACAGGCTGACACGCCCAGACTGGCTGCCATGGGATCCAGTTCACTCTCCACGGCCCCACCTGGGGGTCTGGGGCGCCCGTGGTAGCACGGAGCATTTGGAAATTCTCTCCTGTCCTCCCTCCCCATCCTTTTCCCTTCCTAGGCAGGATCCGGCCTCTTGAAATTCTGCACACTAATAAAATTGTAACTAATTTACATCCGAGATGGGGAGTGAGTGGCAGCGGTTGTCATGGAGACCATCTCCAGGGCCCCGGCTGCCTCCGCCTCTTGGTGCAGCCAAGAGATCAAGAGATTCTGGCTGCAGCTCCGCAGCTGGGGCCAGGCCTCGTGCCTCCTGGGCGCCCTGCCCCCTCCCCACCCCCGACACCAGGCAGTCCCCCAGGGGATGGGACGGGGCAGGCACCCTCGAGCACACACCAGACTCTGCAGCTGTTCTCCTAAGCTGCGGCTGAGCTTCGGCCCCGTCCCTCCTTCTCGCACCCTGTGGGCCCTGCTGGCTTTTCTCACTCGCAGTGGAGGTCCCGAGGGGCACAAGGCCCTTTCCCGAAGCATGGTCAACGATGGCCCTCAGAGTGGGGACAGTTTCCAGGGAAGGGACAGAGCCGCAGAGCCCTGAGTTACCAACCAATCTGTCCTCTGGGGTCCCTCTAGACCATCCTGGGCCCCTCAAGGGTCCAAAGATGGGGCAATTCACTCCTCCTTCATCTCCTAGAACTTGCCCAATGTCAGGAAAGGTGTCATAATAACCAGTCTGTAACTCTGTGCTAAGCCCCTCGTGTGGGTGATGTCATTTAATCGTCAAAGCAAGCCCAAGAGGTGATATTTTAATCTCTGTTTTATCAGTGATGAGCAGGTCTCAGAGAGTTGGGCAGACAACACCCACGTTCAGACCCCTGGCAGGCATCTGGGCCAGAGGCAAAACCAAATCTCTCGATTCTAAAACCGTCATGGCACAGATGATAAACTGCCTCCGGGGAAGCAACCAGACAAAATAATTATAACAAAGCAGGGCACGTGCGACCAGAGAAGTTGGAGAGGGCACAGAGTGGCCCTCGGGTGTCATGGAATCTAAATTGGGTTTTGAGGGATGAATAGGAGTTTCCCAAGGGGACAAGCGGGAGAAGAGCATTCCAGGCAGAGGGAACGTGTACAAAGGCACAGAGGTGATAAGCTGTGCCAAAGATCATAAGCTGGATGCTGGACGGTCATGTGGAGAAGGGAGGAGATCAGGACTGAGCCAAGCTAAGCCCCCTGAAGCTTATCCTGCAGATGAGGGAATAAGGAGCCGAGATCCAAGCAGGACCACCCCTGGCATTTGTGGGTCCCAAGGCAAAATGAAGGTCCATGTACCAAATGTCTAGCCTTTTACAGGTTAGTAATCTAGCTTGAAAACTGCTCTCTGAAAACCACTTCAAGGGAGTTCCCGTTGTGGCTCAGTGGGTTAAGAACCTGACATAGCTTCCATGAGGATGCAGTTTTGATCCCCGGCCTCCATCAGTGGGTTAAGGATCCTGCGTTGCTGTGAGCTGCGGTGTAGTTCACAGATGCGGCTCAGATCTGGCGTTGCTGTGGCTGTTTCATAGGCTAGCGACTCCAGCTTCAATGCGACCCCTAGCCTGGGAACCTCCATATGCCGCAGGTGCAGCCCTAAAAAGAATTTTTCAAAAATGAAAACCTGTTCCAGCCGTCTTCCTTGACGACACACCTTTGCAACACTCTGGAAGGTCAGGTTCGCATTTATATCCTTGTGTCCTCTGGGCTTTGAGCCAGAATGTGAGAGTGTGAGCAGAGCCACACCCCAGCCCCTGTCCCCCGGGGCCTGATGGGCAACTTGTGAAATGCAGGTTCCTGGACTGCTCTGAATGCGCCACTCCAGACCCCACCCAGGAAATCAGCCTCTTGAGGGACAGGTCCCCGTGTGGCTACATCTTAACACGATTCCCAGGTGATAATTGTGACTAAAAAGATGCAGAGGCCCCTGCTGAAGAGAGTGAGGATCTGGGGGGGAGGGGGCGAACAGGATCTGATTTGTTCTAGAAAGTTATCCCCAGAGCGATCCAGAGTGAGCAAGACAGGAGAGAGGGCGGGACGAGGGTCCGGGTGGGAGAGGCCAGCGCCAGGGGCAGGTTGCTGGGAGGGGCAGTTTGAGATCCAGGGCCTGGACTGGACACGGCCGGGCGTTTATGAGGTTTGGGGGTGAGCAGCGATCCAGGGTGGCTCCTTCTGGATCATAAAACCGAATTAGGCTGCAGGAGGTCTGGGCTCTGGGAAGACTTCATTAAGCAGGAGCCTGCTCCCCTCTGCCTGACCCCAGCCTCCCTGGGGCCCCCTCAGTGTCACACTGAGGGTCAACTCGGACTTTGAAAGGGGAAAAGAATGAAAAGCTGATCCCTCTCCCCTCCCCCACCCAGCCCCCAGGAGCTCCCGGCCACCCTGCAGCCAGCAGGGGGCTGGAGGGAGCTGAGCTGAGCCAGCAGGTGGGGTGGGCTTGTTCCAGGCCCGGGGGGGGGGGGGGGGGGGGGGGGGGGGGGTTTCCAGGCGTGGGGTTGGGGCAGAGGGGAGCTCTGGAAATCACCTTGGAAATGAAAATAACATCCCCCCCAATCAACAGCAACTCTTCCCATTGATGATGGAGAGGTTTTTAGGGCCGAACCCAAGGCATATGGAGGTTCCCAGGTTAGGGGTTGAATCGGAGCTGTGGCTGCCGGCCTACACCACAGCCACAGCAGTGCCAGATCCAAACGGTGCCTCTGACCCACAGCTCACGGCAACACCGGATCCTTAACCCACTGATTGAGGCCAGGGATTGAACCCACATTCTCATGGATACTAGTCGGGTTCGTTACCGCTGAGCCACCACGGGAACTCCCTGATGGAGCATTTAAGACATGCCAGACTCGGAGCCATCCAGCAAGGAGGTGGCGGAGGCGGGTCCCCGAGCCCCGGGCTGGGAGCCAAGTCCTCTTTGCTCAGCAGAGGGGATCAAAACGCTGGTCCCTGCCCTCAGAGTGCTCACAGTCTGCTGGGGGCTGAGACTGCTCCCAGATGCATCTCTGGGTGCATCTAGAAGGCTCTAGAAGCTATGCTGCCAAACGCCAGCTTCTCAGACATATGGGACTAGACTGTATTTATCAGCAGCAGGAAGAGGGAGAACTCAGAGGAGCTGCTGGGGAAGGCGTGACTTGAGCTGAATGCTGAAACAGCAGTCATGTTTAAACAAGTCAGAAGTGGAGAGGGCGTCCTGAGTAGTGGGTACGGGCTGGGCGAGGGGTGGGGGAGGGGAAGCGCCAGGAACAAGGAAGAGGCCGATGGGCTGGAGCCCAAGTACAGAGGGACAAAGATCCTGTCGGCCCGGGCCCGGCAGGCACCCTCATGCTCATGCATCCAGATATAGAGAATGGGACACGGAGGCGTCTTTGTCATCAGGCCTGCAGGATTCCCACTGTTGGGAATAGGGGGAATGCGGTCCTGTCATCTCTCCAGAATCCTGGGAGAAGAGCTCAAATGCCCCCCCACCCCGAACCCCATGCCCAAAGCCCCCTAACCACGTGCTAGATCAACGGTGTAGCTCCAGCCATTGGCTTGAGCCAGCTGTGCCGTGACTGCCCCCGGCAGAGGTCAACGCCCCAGCTTCAAACCTTGCTCCTCCATTGGCTGTGTGACTTTAGGCAAGTTTCTTAACCTCTCTGAGCTCAATTTCCTTATCCATAGAGTGGGCACAGAGACACCAAGGCGTCTAAAAGTTTATTGGTTTGTTTTAGGATCAAATGAGATGATACGAAGAAAGCATTCAGTGGACCACGTGGTGCAGGGTTCACGTTTGCTAAATCTTGATTCTTTCAAACCCTGACCAGGTCAGGTGTGGCCACTTGACTTACTGTTTATTTTGCATAACTCTCACCACTCCTCTTCATCTGACAGCGCAGCTTGGCTGAGAATCTCCTATGACATAAATGTGGCTGCTGGTGGCACATTTTTTACGTTTAAATTTACGATCCACTGAGAGTCTTTTTTTTTTTTTTTGTATAAGATATGAGATTTAGGTTAAGATTTTTTTAAACCTTTTTTTTGTCCATGTCTGTGGCACAGGTACTTTCCCAGGCCAGGGATTGAAGCCATGTCACAGCAGCAACCCACACCACAGTGATAACAGCTCCAGATCCTTAAACTGTTGAGCCACCAAGGAACTCCAAGATTCATTTTTTTTTAAGTGAATGTCCAGTGGTTCTAATATCATTAAAAAACCCTTTATCCATTAAATAGTACACAGTCTTTTTTTTTTGTCTTTAGTTTTTTGTCCTTTTAGGGCTGCACTCGTGGCATAGGGAGGTTCCCAGTCTAGGGGTCCAATCAGAGCTACAGCCGCTGGCCTACACCACAGCCACAGCAACCCCAGATCCGAGCCCCGTCGTGACCTACACCACAACTCACGGCAACAGCAGATCCTTAACCCACTGAGCAAGGCCAGGGATCGAACCCACAACCTCGTGGCTCCTAGTCGGATTCGTTTCTGCTGCGCCATAATGGGAACTCCAGTACACAGCCTTGATCTTTCCCATTTTGCTATAGGCTTACTACCTGATCCTTTGTGCTTCTCCTACATCAATTTAATAACTACGGTGGGACACATGCAATAAATAAATAAATAAATATAAAAATAAAAATAAATCTTGGTGTTCCTGTCATGGCTTAGTGGTTAACGAACCCAGATAGGATCCATGAAGATGTGGATTAGATCCCTGGCCTTGCTCAGTGGGTTACGGATCCGCCGTTGCTGTGAGCTGTGGTGTAGGTCGCAGATGAGGCTCGGATCCCACGTTCCTGTGGCTGTGGTGTAGGCCGGCAGCTGTAGCTCTGATGTGACCCCTAGCCTAGGAACCTCCATATGCTGCGGGTGCAGCCCTAAAAATACAAAAAAAGACAAAAAAAAAATGAAATCTTGACCCTTCCCTCACCCCATACTCAAAAAAGAATCAACTCATAGTGGGTCATAGAGCAAATCTCTAACATAAAGCTTTTGGAAAACATAGGAAGAAATATGAAATCTTTGGGACTGGTTTTAGGCAAAGTGTTCTTAGATATAATAATAAAGTACAATCCATAAAAGAAAAAGCTGATAAATTTTACTTCATCAAAACTGAGGTGTTCCCGTCATGGCACAGCGGAAACAAATCCAACTAGGAACCATGAGGTTGCGAGTTCGATCCCTGGCCTCGCTCAGTGGGTTAAGGCTCCAGCGTTGCCGTGAGCTGTGGTGTAGGTCACCGATGCGGCTCGGATCCCAGGTTGCTGTGGCTGTGGTGTAGGCTGGCAGCTGTAGCTCTGATTCGACCCCTAGTCTGGGAACTTCCGCATGCCGCACAGGTCAGCCCTAAAAAGCAAAACAAAAGCAAAAACCATCCAGTTTAAAAATAGGCAAACAGATTCTTCCCTTGGAGCTCACAATGTAACGACACGGCATGGCTGCTGCAGTGGCTGTGGCTCCATCCCTGGCGTGGGAGCTTCCACGTGCTGCAGGTGCGGTTGCTTGTTTAAAAAAATTAATAAGTGAATAAAATAAAAACAGGCAGAAAACTTGTATGGATATTTCATCAGAGATCTAGAGATGGCAAAGAAATGCATGAAAAAATACTCGCTATTTCATGTCTCCCATCAGGGACATAAGCATCAAAAGTGCAATGCACTACCACTCCACACCCACTGGGATGGCTACAATAAAAATACCGACAACACCAAGTGCTGACAAGGAAGCAGAGCAACCGGAACGCTCATACATTGCAGATAAGATTGCACAATGGTACGGTCACTCGGTAAAACAGTCTGGCAGGCTCTTAAAAAGTTAATCAGATTCTTGCCAAAGGATGCAGCTGTACCATTCCCGGGCATTTATTACAGAGAAATGAAAACTTAGGTCCATACAAAGACCTAAATGTTCGTAGACCCAGAGGCATGGATGATGACAGCAGCTTTATTTGTAAAAACCTTAACATGGAAACAACCCAAGTATCCCTCAGTGGGTGAATAGATAAGCTGGTACATCCAGACTGTGGCCTATTATTCAGCAACAAAAAGGAACAAACTATTGAGACCTGCATCACCCTGGATGGCTCTCAAGGCCATTAGGCTGAATGAAAAAGGCCAATCTCAAAATATCATATACAGCACAATTACATTTTCTAAAAGACAAATAACGGAGAACAAATCTGTGATTGCCAGGGGTCAGGAGCTGGGCGAGGCCTACGAAAGGACACCAAAAGGGAGTTTTGGAGGGGGGGGGTTGATAGAACAGTTTTATAACCTGCTTGTGATGGTGGTTATGCATGATAAAAAGTTATACGCATGATAAAATTCATAGAATGGTACGCTTAAAAAGAGGTCAGGAGTTCCTATCATGGCTCAGCACAACTAGTATCCATGAGGATGCAGGTTCCATCCTTGGCCTCTCTCAGTGTGTTAAAGTTCCGGCATCGCTGTGAGCCGAGGTGTAAATCAGATCCCCAGTTGCTGTGGCTGCGGTGTAGGCTGGCAGCTGCAGCTCTGATTAGACCACTAGCCTGGGAACTTCCATATGCCTCGGGTGGGGCCCTAAACAACAACAACAACAACAACAACAAAAAAGATGTCAATAAAAATGCAATTTCAAAAAAACAAAACAAAACAAAAAACTACGTCAGGCCTGGAGTTCTCAGCATCTTTCTGCAGCCCATGCTGGCCACAGCTCTCCCCTCGAGCTCCTTTGAACGGCTTAGAAAAGGGCACCACCTCCTGCGTGGAACGCAGCCTGGGAAGCAGAGGGCTGGCTGAATGGCAGCTCCACCTGCCCCCTGAGCAGCACCTTTTGTGCAGTGAACAACCTACACAAACGTCCATGTGGGCCCTAGAACCGCGCCCGCCCCCATGTTTTCTTCTCAGCCTCTGTTCTCCCTTCCAGGGATGGGGCTTTAACAAGCAGCCCCCCGGGGAGTGGGGTGGGGATGGGGGGGCGACGGGCCAGCTGTGCATTCGCTTTGACTGGCCTGACTGGGGCCTCTCGCTAATGGCTGCGAATGCACTTAATGCTGAGGCTGCAGCCCAGTGCTTTCAGGGCCTGACGCTTAATGGCTTACCTGCCAGGGAAAAAGAAGGATGGCCAGTTAGCCAGACACACAGCCAGAATCTGACAAATAAGAGGCAGCGGGGGCAACTCGTCCTGGTCCGGAACCCTCCCTCAGACAGGGGTGGGTGGGTCGCGAGCAGGTGCAGGAAGGACTTGGCTGGAGAGACCAGCTTTGCTTGAGCTTGAGCTGGGCTGGGCTGGGCCTGACTCACCTGCTCACCTTCTCTGCTCGTGGAGGTGTCACTGCTCCGGGAAGAGGGCTTTGGGTGGGCCCAACCACATCTGCTCCGCCCCAGAGAGCTTGGGCTAATGATCACAGTCGCAGCAAGTACTTTCCGGGCACCTGCTGGGTACCTGGCCCTGTGCTAAGGGGCACAAAGTGGCAATAATGGAGCTCCCGCCGTGGTGCGACGGGACGGGCAGCGTCTTGGGAGCCCTGGGACTCAGGTTTGATCCCTGGCTCAGCGTGGTGAGTTGAGGATCCGATGTTGCTGAAGCTGCGGCTTAGGTTGCAACTTCGGCTCGGTTCTGATCCCTGGCCCCAGAACTCCATATTCCGTAGGAGTTGTTTGAAGAACAAACAACAATGGCCAAAAAACCAAAGTGACAATATCGACAAAGTCCCCACCACCAGCAATATGAACAGCAAGTAGTTTTGTGAATGCACGTGAAGGATGCGCATTTTTAACTCTACTAAAAAAAAAAAAAGCCACCCCCCCCCCAACCGCCGGAGACTGGTCTGGTCTGTTGCTGCCTTCATTTCACAGTGAGCAAGTTGAGGGTCAGGGAGGTGAGGCCAGCTTGCCCGAGGCCACACAGCCGGAGGGTCTGGCCTCAACCCAGCTGTGAAATGGGAGCTTGACCTGTTGAAGGTCGCGCACAGCGGCCCCTTCAATCTCATGACTTAACTTTTCTGACACAAGTTTCCATAGAGGTGAAAGGGCACTTTGCTCTCTCATACATAAAAGAGACCCCGACTCTTCCAACAGGTGGTTCTCCAAGATCGGCTCAGGCCCCACCTCCTCCAGGGAGTCTTCTTTGATTCCCTCCAGGCTGAGTCAGATTACCTCTGAGAAAGACGATTTCTCTCTTTTACTGAGAAAAGACAAGAGCGAGCTGACGCTGCCTCCTCTGACGGTGCAGTGTGAGTATAACATCTGGGACCCCAGCAGCCATTGCTGTCACCCTAAGTGGACCAGTTGACACATGAGGAGGACAGAGGAAAAAAGAACTGCGGAGAAGCCAAGCCAGAGCCACAACATGAACCTCTAGATCAAACCATACCTGAAACCCGCAGCCACATCTGTACTACTCTCTTACATGAGCCCATAATTCTTATTTTGATTGGATTTTCTGCCCTTTGTAGCTGAAAGAGTCCAAACAGATACAGGAATCCACCAAACGTGGGCAGTAGCTATTTCTGGGGGCAAATAATGATGGAACTTCCACTCTTCAATGTGTACATTTTACATCATTTGTAGGTTTTGTTTGTTCATTTGTTTGTTTGCTTTTTAGGGCCAGACCCTCGGCAAATGGAGGTTCCCAGGGTAGGGGTCCAGTAGGAGCTACAGCTGCCGGCCTGCACCACAACCACAGCAATGCCAGATACAAGCCACGTCTGCGGCCTACACCACAGCTCACAGCAACGCTGGATCCTTAACCCGCTGAGCGAGGCCAGGGATCGAACCCGCAACTTCATGGTTCCTAGTCGGATTCGTTAACCACTGAGCCATGATGGGAACGCCCTCATTTGCAGTTTTGCAATGAATATGCAGCAAAATCAATGCTGCTATTTCTACCCTGAGCAAACAAGTTGGCCACGAGCTTGCGGGCTGAAGAATCAGTGGGTGGTGACATCAGTAACAGAGGAGGAGTGACTTGGCAGGAAAAATGGCAGTTTTAACTTGGGGCCCAAGGGGCTTCTGTTGGGCCCCCAGGTGGGGAATTATAGGGTTTGGCGCTTGGAAGCAAGAGACTGAGGCAAAGGAGAGTCAAGGTGGTGGGGGCAGGCTGAGCAAGGTCGCACATCACGGCCCACGGTCAAGGCCTTCCTCATCAGCAGAGTGGGTGATTCGTCTCCTCCCAGTGTGCTCCCTTTGGGGGCTGTTCCAGTGCCTCAAGCACCCCTGTTGCTGGAACTGACGAGTGAGGCCAGCTGTGAGTGGCAGAACCCATCAGGCAGAAGTACATTTCATGGAAGTGGCCTTCAGCCACCTTCCATTAGCACAGGTGGCAGGGACCCCTCAGATCCAGTTGACAAGTTGATTCCTCAAGCCTGAGCTGAAGCTCTGAGGATGGTGTAAATTACAGCAGCAACGTGCTTTCATCTGAGGCTTTTCACTGCTTAGAATGACATCTAACCCACGGTCTGTTTTGCCCACCCAGGGTCCTGACGTGAAGGCCAGACAGCCTTTTGGCCTCAGCTTCGCACAGAAAGAAGTTTAGGCACAGAGAGGCCAAGCGACTTGCTCTCAATCACACAGTGAGGCAGAATTTGCTGGAGTTTGAACACAGTTTTCTTGCCTCCTGACCTGGTCCTCTTTGTATTGTCTCCTACTAGTTCTTACAGCAGGGGTTGGGGCAGGGAATTGTTTGTTTGTTAGTTTGTTTTTATTAATGATTTTTATTTTTTCCATTATAGTTGGTTTACAGTATTCTGTCAATTTCTACTGTAGAGCAAAGTGACCCAGTCACACGTATATACACATTTTTTTTTCTCACATTATCCTCCATCAAGTTCCATTCAGGGAATTGTTTTGGGTGAAGTTCAGCCAATGAGGCCTCGAGAAGACTCCCGCGGGGGGGACTGGGGAGATGGGTGCTGAGGAGGGACCCCAAGCAGGAGACTGGGCTTGTGCCCAATCCCCACATCTGCCATGGGCCCGCCGAATGTCCTTCCCTGTGACTTAAGTGCCTTATATTGGTCATCACCTAGAATTCTCAAACATCCTATTATGAGCCCATTTTACAGGCAAGGAAATGAAGGTTCAGAAAGGTTAGGTAATTTCCCCAAGGTCATGCAGCTGGGGAGGAACGGAGTTCTCCAGCCCACTGGAGTCCAGAGCCTGTGCAAAGGCCCTGAGGTGGGCCTCAGGCCCAGGGTGCACTAAAAGCGCTATAAGGAGGCCAGCCCGCCAGGGACAGGAGAGAAGCAGAAGAGATCCAGGTCCCACTCTCTCAAGCAAAAGGCTTCAGCCGCCACAGGATGTGGCTTCCTGCTTGGTGAGGCAAAGCTCCATCCATCTTGGCCTTGGTTTCCTGTTTGGAGGGGAGAGGACACAGAGAGGCCGCTGGAGTCAGGAGAAGCAGCAGCAGCTTCAGGAGCGAATTGCTTTTTTTTCTTCTTTTTTTTAAAGGCACACAAAGTGAGAGAAGTCGGTGAGGGTGGAGGGGGAACGCCTGCACGGGGACCGAGCGATGCGGACCGGCCTTTTTCCCCGTCTGCTCCACCAGGGGCACCCCCCCACCCCCGCGCCCCATCTCCCAACGTAACGCAGGCTGGGGTGCAACTGGGGCCGAAGGAGCCGCGGGCAGGGCTGAACCGGAGGCGGTCGAAACCGGTTCTCAGGCTCCCGCAGGGCGCAGGGCGCAGGGCTGCTGGGCCACGTTGCCCTTGATGCCAGACGGCGGGGACCTGGCGATCCCCGAGCGCCCTCTCCGCGGGCCGGGGGCGCGTCCGCCGGGAGCCTGCGGGCACGCGCGCGCGCGCACACACACCCGCACACGCGCTCACGGAGCCGGCGGAGGAGCCGAAAGGAAGCAAGAAGTGAAAGTGAGCAACCTCTAGTGAAAGAAAAAGACATGCACAGACAACTCGGGAATTTATGCCGGTGGCGGCGGCCCGGGCGCGCGCACGCGGCGCGTCCCCGGCTGCCGGGCTCGGGCTTGGCGGCCCCGCGGAGGCATCGCCACCCGGGGCCGGGCCTTCCGACGGCTCGCTCGCGTTCCCGAGGCCCCGCAGCGACCAGGCTTCCTCCTCCTTCCCATCGCCTGCACGGACTGCCCTTCCCGGCGGCTCTCCGGAGCGCCAGGACCCTGCAGTGGCCGTGGCGCCGGTGGCCTTGGCGAGAGCCGGTCTCCCAGAGAGGGACCCTCCCAAGTGACCGCCCGGAGAGGCCAAGGGCCACTTGGTTGATGAGAGCAGCCCCCAGGCAGAGGCGTTGGGCCTTGGAAGCCCCCTTCCCCATCCTTCCCTTCCAGAACCAGCTTTTCCAGCTTGGCAGCAGAGTCAGGTTTCTGGCGTGTGGATTATTTTCCACCCCTGGGGCTTGGGTGGGAAGAGCGAAGACAGGGAAGCGGTTGCCCACGTAGTGTGTTCTGTCTTTCCCGCACCGCCTCCTCCAGAAGCGCCCCGGGGACCCTCATAGCTGCAACAAACAGAGAAACCGGGCCGTCTTAACAAAAAAGCACAGATGCTGGGGCGCTTAGCAAGTCGGGCCCTTCATGAACGGTTATTGCTATTCGCTGGAGCTCTTGGTGAGCGGTGAATAAGCACCCAAGTGTCTCAAGACCCAGAGAAGGGCGTGGCTTCCTCGCAGTGTTGAGCAAACTGGTGGGAGAGTTGAGAAAGACCCATCGCAGAAGTGTTTCGGTGGGGTGAGGTCCCGGGGGTGGCGGTGCCCGGCAGAGTGTCCCCCACTGAGCTAGGATGCAGAGAGAAAAGGCCAGTCCCAGGCCTCTCGGAGGAGGATCCCAGAGATAAACAAGCAAAATGCGGTGTGCTTAAAGCTGGGAAGGGGCGGGGAGCCAGGGAGACACAGCAGGGGAGGCCTGAGCAGGCGCTGCGGCAGCAAAGGCAGCAAAGGCAGGGCTGTGGGAGCGCCGGCGGGGCAGGCGCCCAAGGCTGCAGACCCCAGGATCCCCACGTCCCCAGGATGCGCAGACCACCGGGTTACAGAGTCTGAGACACCACTGAAGCGGGGCTGAGGGTCCCTTGGAAACTTGGGGCCGCCTTGCACTCTCCAAGGATGGAGACACTGAAGTGGAGCGCACAGCCCCAAGGTCACTCAGCTGGCTAGACTGCGCTGAGCCCCAGCAGCGCAAAGTGCTAAATAAATGGAACTGGGAAGATTGGATCCCAGGAGCCAGGCCCCGTCCCTCCCTTCCTTCCTGAAAATCTTTGTTGAGTACATGATATTTATTTATTTATTTATTTATTTATTTATTTATTTATTTATTGTTTAGGGCCGTGCCCACGGCGTATGGAAGTTCCCAGGCTAGGGGTTGAATCAGAGCTGCAGCTGCTGGCCTACACACAGCCACAGCCACATGGGATCTGAGCCACGTCTGCGGATCTACACTGCAGCTCCTAGCAACGCTGGATCCCTGACCCACTGAGCGAGGCCAGAGATCAAACCCACATCCTCATGGATACTAGTCGGATTTGTATCAGCTGCACCACAGCGGGAATGCCGAGTACATGCTTATCAAGACACAAATGTGTTAAGATAATTTTAGCTATTGGTAAGTGGTTTAATAGTGAGTGACTCTGTGTGCGTGTGTGTGTGTATGTGTGTGTGTGTGTGTGAACTGGGGAGGGGGCCTCTGAGCTGAAGGACAAGAAGGGGCGGGGGGGAAGGTGATTTAAAGACCAAATGCACCAGGCAGAGGGAATGGCAAATGCAAAGGCCCCGAGGCAGACCCATGCCTGGTGTGTCAGTAGAGCAGAAGGACAGGTGCATGGCTGGAGCGGGCGGGGTGGGGGGGCGCAGGCCACCGAGAGGAGTTTGGGTTTGATTTCAAGGACGTACCTCACGCGTGATGGGTGTGGAGCAGCTGGAAGTGCTGCTGTGGGAGAACCCTCTCCCCGACTGACTGTCGTGGGCCAAGGAAACCGCTCCAGGATGAGCTCCTGGACCGCACGGCTGCTCTTCATTCCCCTGGCGCCTTCCGCTGCAGCGTCTTTCTGGGAGCCCATGGCCTGGGGAGGGAGGGCGCTGCTTTGTTACCTTTTCCTTGGCGGCGACTCCTAAACCGTGCATCCTCTGGGTCACCCCGGTCTGCTGCCATCAGAGGAACGTCTCGCCGTCATCTGTCCAGCACAGTTGCCCGGCCAAGCCTATGATGTGTGTCTGCGAGCTTGGTGCCCACTGAAGAAGAGGCAAAGAGGCAAAGGCATCCAGCCAAGGCTGATGCTTAATTTGCCCTGAGTCAGGTTCAAGTTCCAGGGAATAAATGGGCCCTGAGTGCTGCGGGCTGGGATGTCAGAGCTGAAGCCCAGCTAGAGCTAGAGTCTTCGCTGGGGGTGGAAGAGGTGGGGGCTGGGACTGGAGGCTGCAAAAAGCGAGAAGCAGAAGGTAGGCTGCAGGTCACAGAGAGAGAGCAAACATGAGTGAAAGATGCTGACACTCCTCCAGCTGTGAGCAAGAAGTAGCAAAGCACAGGTGATGCAGGTGAGCACACGCGTGTGCACATGCCTAAACACACACCCGCACGGACTGGCATGTTGAAAATGCATGGATCCAAGTACATGTGCACGCATTCGTCACACACACACACATGTGCAAGCCCCGAGGGCTTTGTGCACACATGCACACGCACACATACGTGCTTGCACACACGGATGTGAATGCACCGTGCTCACACGTGAGCACACCTCAGCGCACGTGGACGCAAACTCAACCCGTGCTCACAGCGCCTCATAATAGGCCATCTGCACACTTCTTTTCTTAGCAGTTATCGTGGTTCATTCATTCATGCAACAAACATATGTTGAGCCATTTTCAGTGCCTGGCCGGGGGGTGGGCACAGCACACCCAGACGAGAGGACCCACAGCCCCAGCCTGACGTCCAAGGCTGAGAGAAGACAGACAGGAAGTAGCGGGCGAATAAAATCTTTAGGGACATTGATCCGTGGGGCCCTGGAGGAGAAGCGAGGGAGCTGGGGGGCTTGGGGGGAGGGACCGTGCGGACTTTCCTAGGGAGGTGTGTTTCCATGAATGAGGGGACTGGGCTTTGGTCAAATGACAAGTCGGGAGGGAGTCTGGCCTGAGTGAAGAGGCGAGGGGGGGAATGGCCAGGACAGGCTTGAAGAAACTGGGGTTGGCAGGTGGTCTGCTGACCCAGACAGGCCAGCTCCCGCCCAAGAGTGACCGCACACCAACTCCCTGCCCCCTCTGGGAGTCCCCAAGGGTGGGTCCAAGGCTGCTGTCACCACTCCGTGCCCCTCGCCCCAGCACCCGGCACAAATGCGTGCCAGCCCCTGAAACAGGACCCTGGTCTGAGGTGCCCCCCGCCCCATCTCTCCCTCTCTCTCTCTCCTTTTGTCACACGCCCAACCCTTCGTTTCTCTGTCTGGGCAATGGGTGGGCACCAGCACCTTCCTCTCAGAGTCGAGGAGAGCCTAACACAGAGGGGGCTCGGACCCCTCCCCATTTCTCTAAGCGAGGATCGGCCCTGTCAGGGGGGCCCCAAAACACCCCTGCCCTCCCCTGCGCCCTGTGGTGCCCCTGCCTGGCCCGCCCACACACACAGCTTTTCTACACCAGCTCCCACACCTGCCACGCCCCCAACACACATCCACACCCCCATCACACCCATCCTGCGCCACTCCCCACACAGACCACCTGCTAGACACGCGCGTGTGCGCACACACACACACACAGCCACTTTGCGCAGCCCAGCCAGGCTCACCCTCCCCCGCAGCCCACCTTCCCCTCGGGTCCTGGGCTCAGGGGCAGGGCGGTGACAGCAGCCCGCGGACCTCCCCTCCCCACCACACACACCCCCGACCCTGGCTGCAGGGCTCTCTGCTCATTGATCCGGAGACGCTCTCTCCTCTTCCTCAGGCGCTTCTCTGAAGGATGGAAAAATCGATGCCCACGGAAGAGCGGGAGCAGCGCTGGGGAGGAGAGCAAGGGCAGCAGGGGAGGCGGCGCGCCCGGGGTCCCGGGGCTGTGGCGCGGGCTGTGCCCCACCTCCCAGGACAAAGTCAGAGGCGGGTGTGGTCAGCAGGGGCCTGGCCATGTGGCTGTGTTTTTTCTTATTTTGTTCTGATTACCGACCCTCTCTAGGTTCGGAGAGAAAATCAAGATCAGTGAGTCCATCCTCAGAGGTACCCACCCTGTTCACGTGCATAGTAAATCCTTCTGGCCTTTTTCCTCTGCACACTGAATGTGCTTTTCATTTTTGCAAAAATAGGACGTGCTCAACTGCTTTTTTTTTTTTTTCCACCCAACACTCTGCCACCAGCATCCTTCTGTGCCGTTACTTGGTAATCGGATGGCTGCACCAGGAGTCAGCTTGCTGCGTGGTTGACACGTGCGCAGCGCGGGGCTTGGGGTCCGCATCTGGGTCCCTTGGCTGCGTCACATGGGGCAGACGACCTCCACCCTCTGACCTCGCCATCCTCGTCTGTGTGGTGGGCCTTATGGCCTTGTCGTGGGAATTACATGAGACAAGAGGCAGAAATTACTCTTTCCTTATGGAATGTATTGAAAGCCTTCCATCACTGTGGAATTTTTGTGGGTTTTTTTGTCTTTATCTTTATACACCTAAACCATCATTTACGTAGCCGACCCTTTATGGTTGAACATTTAGGTCCTCTATTCAAACTCCCTTAGAGAAGGAGTTGCCGTCATGGCTTAGTAGTAACAAACCCAACTAGTATCCGTGAGGACGAGGG
>PVHT021183634.1:3435766-3469941 GCA_004024745.2 Catagonus wagneri
GATCAGATCAGAGCCACAGTTTCGACCTATGCCATAGCTGCAGCAATGTCAGATCCTTAACCCTCTATGCCAGGCTGGGGATTGAACCTGTGTCCCAGCACTCCAGAGACGCCACTGATCCTGTGGCTCCACAGCGGGAACAAATCCTCATTTATTGATTTTTGACTAATTTCTAGGAGGGAAGTTACGCATGTTAGGAAGTTACGCATGGTCTCGTTTTAGGACCAGCTGTCTGTGTACAGCCACATCGCCCTCCTGAAGATGTTTTGGTGGCACTGTGTGAGTGTCCTAGGACTGCCACGAGAAATGATCACAAACTTGGTGCCTAGAAATAACAGGAATTTATTCCTTCATGGTTCTGGAAGCTAAAAGTCCAAAATCAGGGTGTCGACAGGACACCCTCCCCGTAAAGGCTCCAGGGCAGAATCCGTCCTTGTCAATTTCAGCTTCTGTCAGTTGCCTGCCTTCCTGGGCTTGTAGCCACATCACGCCAGTCTGTGCTTCTGCAGTCACATGGCCTTCTCCCCTGTCTCTTCCCCATGTGCCTCTTGCAAGGACACTGTCCTAGGGAGTTCTCTTGAGGCACAGTGGGTTAAGGATCTGGCACTGTCACTGCAGTGGCTCTGATCACTGCTGTGGCATGGGTTCGATTCCTGTCCTGGAAACTTACACTTGACATGGGCTCAGCCAAACAATAAAAAACCCCACAAGGACACTGTCCTGTAATCCGAGTTGATCTCTTCATCTCAGCGTCCTTAATTTAATTGTATTGGAAAAGACTCTTTTTTTCCCAAATGAGTTAACATGAATGGTTTCTGACTGTTAGGAAATATTCATAGCTTTGGGGGGCTACCATTCAACCCACTGCATGCTCCCTAGGAATGAGGGTTGTGTAAGATTCCTTTTCCCCTCATCGTCTAGGATATCCCCATCTTTTTTGAAATGTTGGGCTAATTTGATAAGGAAAAATTTTCTCTTAAAGTGCATTTTTTCATTTGTTTTCCTTTCTCATTCTTTCTTTCTCTTTTTTTCACAGTACGTGGACGTTCCCTGGGCCAGGGATTGAACCTGAGCCACAGCTGCAGCAACGTGGGATCCTTAAACCACTGTACCCAGGCCGGGGATCCAACCAGTGCTGCCACAGAGACAAGCTGGATCATTAAGCCACAGTGTGGAACAGTGGAAACTGTGCCACTGCGGAAACTCCTTCATTTGTTTTTCTTATTTTTTATACTGATTCATGGCCTTTGCCCATTTCCCTATTAGGTATTAATTGTCTTTTTTGAGTGTGTGAGAGCCCTCTGTACATTAAGGATATTGAATCTTTGTTATATTTTGTAAATATCTTCCTAATTGGTCACTCTTTTTTGTTTTTTTTTTCCATAGTTCCTCAATGTACATAACTTTTCAACGTTTTTGTAGTCAAAGCTTCAAGAGAATTTTACCATCAGTTGAATAATTAAACAGGCTTTTCTCACTATGTTATTTTCATCTAGGACTTTTACAGTTTCACTTTTATATTTAAGTTTTTGCTATCTCTGCAGTTTATTTTAGTTATGGTGTATATTATAAGGCTAATTGCCTTCCCCCTTCTAATTATTGAACAGTTGTTTTAATACCGTTTAATAAATAGTCCATATTTTCCCTATTGACTTTTTTTTTTTTGTCTTTTTGCCTTATCTAGGGCCGCACCCGCGGCATATGGAGGTTCCCAGGCTAGGGGTCTAACAGGAGCTGTAGCCGCCGGCCTTCACCACAGCCACAGGAACGTGGGATCCGAGCCACGTCTGCAAACTACACCACAGCTCACGGCAATGCTGGATCCTTAACCCACTGAACAAGGCCAGGGATGGAACCTGCAACCTCATGGTTCCTAGT
Organism: Catagonus wagneri; assembly: GCA_004024745.2. NCBI lineage: Eukaryota > Metazoa > Chordata > Mammalia > Artiodactyla > Tayassuidae > Catagonus > Catagonus wagneri. The sequence continues at coordinate 3,437,645 of PVHT021183634.1, forward strand.
CGGATTCGTTAACCACTGAACCACGATGGGAACTCCTCCCTATTGACTTTAAATAATACTTTATAATATATTCAGTTTGACTTCTGGTTCCAGTGACCAGCAGATGAGCTAATGGTCACACTTCCCTCACTCCTTTTGCTAAGGAACATCAACAAAATTCAGCAGCAGCAACAAGAGTAATTTGTCCTGAAAGAAAGAATAGGAGATGCCCAGGTCCTGGAAGCTGAGAGGGGAAAACCAGAGCTAGAAACTATTCCATAACTGGAGACCCCCAAAAAGCCAAGATCCTCAGTGGAGAGGTGCAGACAGCTAAAAATAGAAACCACAGGATGAGATGATCTGCCACAAGGGAGAGTTAGCAGAGCCTAAAACTGAGTTCATAGCCCAGTCTGAAAGAAACCGTAATACAAGTGTTCTATAAATTATTAAAAGAAAAAAAAAGCATAAGAAAATAAAAAGACACCTTAAAAAAGAGGCGTATTTGAAGGAAAACAAAGCTCTAAGAATGAAAAATTTCAGTGGGTGAGTTAAGTGGCAGATTAGATACAGCTGAAGAAATGTTCATGAACTTAAAGACAGAACTGAGGAAATTACGCAGAATGCATCCTACAAAGATAAAAAGACAGAAAGACCAAAAAAAGAAGCAAATAGGATAGAGTGAGGCAGTGTGACATATGTCTTAGATTTATGGACTTACACTTAAAAGGAGAGAGATTATGAGGAAAACGGAAGAGAGATCATATTCAACATGTTACTTTCTGAGAATATACTGATGAAAGACACAACTCCTCAGGTTAAGAGCTGTCTCAACCCCGAGAATTATAAATAACTGTAGATCTATTCCTGGATATAGAGACTAAATATGTAATACTAAAGACAAAGAATATGATTTAAGATGACCAGAAGGAAAAGCAGTGTTTTTAGCATTTTACATATTAACTCTTTGAGTCTTTAAAACAATATTCTTAATATTATTATTATCCACATTTTAAAGGTGGAAAATCGAAAGTTTAGCTAATCTTTATTACTTCATGTTACTTCAGTAATTTTTTTTCTTTTTTTTTTCTTTTTTTTTAGGTCTGCACCCGCAGCATATGGAGGTTGCCAGGCTAGGGGTCGAATCGGAGCTGAAGCCGCCAGCCTACACCACAGCCACAACAATGCTAGATCTAGATGGCAACACCGGATCGTTAACCCACAGAGCGAGGCCAGGGATCGAACCCGCAACCTCATGGTTCCTTGCTGGATTTGTTTCTGCTGCGCCACGACGGGAACTCCACTTCAGTAATTTTTGTTACAGTAATTGCCCCTGAAAAATCACACCCCCTTCTCAGCACCCTCTTGTGATGTGACTTTGCTGTTCCCCCCTTTAAGAGGACAGTGTTGCCGCAAGGGAGAATCTGAGACTTTTTGCCCACCCTGGAGCCTGGTCTGGCCTTGAGACCTGCTTTGACCAGTGGGATAATGCTGAGATGATGTCGTGAGACCTCCAAAGCCAGACCTTAAGGAGCTTTGTAGCTTCTACACTTGCTATCTTAGATCACTTCTGCCATCTTGTCAAGATGCCCAGTGTAGACTTCTGGTGGAAGAGAATCAAGATGACCTACCCGACAGCCTTCACCAACTGCCAGGCCTTTTTTTCCTGAACACTTTTCCCCCGTCAAGCCCCAGAGGAAAGCAGCCGCATGAGTGACCCTAGGCAAGACCAGCAGAAGAACTTCCCAGCTGAGCCCAGCCCGAATAGCAGAATTGTGAGCAGGAGATAACTGGGTACAAAATTACACAACGATTAATGGCAGGGCCGGGATGTGGACCTAGGCAGCCCAGGACTCCAGGTCATACACTTTCACTACGGTTCCACGCAGACCACAAAGAAACAACAAAAATGATCAGAAACAATAAACCCAAAAGACAATGCCATACTAATATCTTCAAGATGATAGAAGAGGAGTTCCTGTTGTGGCGCAGTGGATTAAGAACCTGACACTGTGTCTGCGAGGATGTGGGTTTGATTCCTGGCCTCACTCAGTGGGTTAAGGGTCTGGCATTGCCACAAACTGCAGTGTACATCACTGATGCAGCTCAGATCTGGCCTGGCTAAATAAGAATTGGCTGTGAAAATCAATAATATTGACAAATACAGGCTCAAAACAAGACAGACACAAGATGGAATAAAAATACTAGGCAATCAAACATGGAGATTGGGAGATATGATTGGAGTTAAATCACTCTAAGATTCTGTACTGTCTAGGACGAGGTGGAGAATGTTGATTTAGATTATATCAAATCAATTATGCATGATTAAAATGTAAAGACAGGAGTTCCTGTTGTGGCACAGCATAAACGAATCTAACTAGTATCCAAGAGGAGGCAGGTTCGATTCCTGGCCTCGCTCAGTGGGTCCCAGATCTAGCATTGCCATGAGCTGTGGTCTAGGTCACAGACGTGGCTCAGATCTGGCATGGCTGTGGCTGTGGCGTAGGCTGGCAGCTATAGCTCCAGTTCGATTGCTAACCTGGAAACTTCCGTATGCCGCAGGGGCCCTAAAAAGATAAAAGGCAGAAATGGAATGTGTAACTTTTAAACTGATAGAGGGAAAAGGGAAATAAAGAAAATGCAATCGGGCCAATAGAAAGCCAAAAAGAGGAGGGAAGGAAGAAAGCTACTTATTTTTTGTAGTTTATTTTATAACTGACCACTTTTGTAGAACTCTCCTAATATCTGATAGCTCTTCATTTGCTTCCCTTGGGTTTTAAAGTAGACAGTTATCCACAAATAGGATAATTTTATCTTCTTTATAGTGATTGTCCTTTGGCTTATATTTCTTGTCTTATTGCATTGTCTAGAGCTTTCAGAGTCATGTAAAATTATAGAAGCCTTATTAAGCATCCTTGCCTCATTCTGGACTTTGCTCAGATGCTTCCAGTATTTTACCATTAAATATGATATTATTGGCTTTTGGCTTGAGATTGATATTCTTTGTCATTGAATTAGTCAGGATAAGTAGATTATGCTGCAGTAACAAATAATGTCAAAATATCATGGCTTGAGAGAAGCTTATTTCTTGTTCCTCTTAAGTTGGCTGTGGGTTCGGGCAGTGCTCTAGGACAGCATTGCACTTCCACATCACCAAATGCTCCTGTGTTTATTGAAGCAAGGGTTATGGAATTGGAGAGTCTCGTATGAGCAATTAAGTGTCTCTGCGCATTAGCTCCCATGACCCTGCCTAACCCCAGTGGGAAGTACCATCCCAGCCTGGAGGGAGGACGGCAAAGACTGGTCAGCATCGCAGGTATCACCATAACCCTGTGAACATCAGCATCCTTTCATTGCTAATTTTAGACTTGGGACCCTGAAAGACCCCCACAGTCAACTTGAAAAGCCATTCGGCCTTGACTCTTTGATGAGTAGCAGAGGAGGCTAGCATAAAGAAAAATGTGAAATCAGGCATTTGCAGGCCCTGATATCTTCTGTCTCCGTTGGTGCTTAGCTGTGCACGTTTCCCTCTTTAATTCTTTGAGGTCTCAAAATCCTTATAAGGAATCTTTCCCCTTTTCTGAGTTCATTTGAGCAGATTTCTATTTCTTGTGCCCCAAAGAGTCTCGCCCAGGGTAATTTGCTGGTGCTTTAGTTAGGATTCTTTTTCATATCCCTAAGCGGGATTGGTCTATAGCTTTGTGTTATCTACCAGCTCTTTGTTTTAAGGTTATGCTACATTCTTAAGATGCTCGGGGAAGTTTTCCATCTTTCCTGTATCCTGAAACAGAATGTTTGAAATATTTGAATGTTTGCCAGTAAAAGTATTGGGACCCAACTCTTTTCTAGGAAATAGTTCTTTCCTTACTTTTCAATTTATACTGTAGTCATAGTTTTTTTGGTTTTCTACTTGTTCAATTGGCTTCAGTTATATGTATTTTCCTATAAAATATCTACTGATTCTTTTTTTTTTTTTCCTGGTCTTTTCAGGGCCGCAACTGCACCTTCAACATATGGAAGTTCCTAAGCTAGGGGTCAGATTGGAGCTGTAGCTGCCGGCCTACTCCACAGCCACAACCATGCGGGATCCGAGCTTCATCTGCGACCTACACCACAGCTCGAGGCAATGCTGGATCCTTAACCCACTGAGGGAGACCAGGGATCAAACCCGCATCCTCAAGGATGCTAGTCTGATTTGTTACAGCTGAGCCACAATAGGAACTCCCTGCTGATTCATATTTATTTTCATAAGATTTTACTCAATATAACTTAGTTTAAAATTTTTTGTTCCTGTTATTGGGCATTCATTTCTCTCTGCTATTATCACTGTATCTGCTTGAAATTTTCCTAATTTATTAGACTTTCCAAAAAAACAAGTCATAGATTTAACTTTCATTTCTATTTTTTCTATTCTCTAACTTATTAAATTCTGCTTTTTAATGTGTTTTTACCTTCCACTCTTCCATGTTTAAAAAAATCACATCATTGAGCTATGAATTTTCCGCCTTGTTTCATTTTAACCACCTTCCCAAATGTTTAGATAACGTGGTATTTGCAGATATGCATGGTATTTTATCATTTTAAAATATGGAGGTCCCGTCGTGACTCAGTGGTTAACGAATCCGACTAAGAACCATGAGGTTGTGGGTTCAATCCCTGGCCTTGCTCAGTGGGTTAAGGATCCGGCGTTGCCGTGAGCTGTGGTGTAGGTTGCAGACGCGGCTCGGATCCTGTGTTGCTGTGGCTGTGGCGAAGGCCGGCAGCTACAGCTCCTGTTAGACCCCTAGCCTGGGAACTCCACGTGCCGTGTGCGGCCCTAGATAAGGCCAAAAAAAAAAAAAGACAAAAGAAGTAAAATAAAATAAAATAGCTTGTCATGTAGGTTTTATTTATTTATTTATTTGCTGTCTTTTTGCCTTTTCTAGGGCTGCACCTGCGGCATATGGAGGTTCCCAGGCTAGGGGTCGAATCGGGGCTGTAGCTGTCGGCCTACACCACAGCCACAGCAATGCAGGATCCGAGCCGCGTCTGCGGCCTACATCACAGCTCACGGCAACTCCAGATCCTTAACCCACTGAGCAAGGCCAGGGATCGAACCTGCAACCTCATGGTTCCTAGTCGGATTCGTTAACCACTGAGCCACAATGGGAACTCCCTATTTAGAGTTATTTATAAAAGTGGTGTTTAATTTTCAAATGGTTGGTTTTTAATTTAAACTTTTTGTTAATAATTTCTAGCTTAATTGCACTGTGGTCAAAGAATGAGGCTTTCACTATATCTGCTTTGGGGATTATATTGAATTTTTCTTTATGGTCTAATATATGATCAATTTTCATAAATGTTTGATGGGTCTGGCGAAGAAATGAGTATCTTTTATTTGTAGGTACAAAGTTCAATTATTAAATCAACCTTATTAATTATGTTATTCGAATCCTATACACACATGGGAAGAGGAGGATAATATTTAAATATGTCAAAGACAGAAGTATGCTAAGCCTCCTCCAGGGCTTTTTTTTTGTTGTTATCTTTCTTTGTACCTAAGTCATTGCTTCTCCTGGTCCAATCTGATGCAATATAGGGTAGAGAAGATGGTGACAATCAGATCTTTATTATAACTTGTACTCTTTATCAATACAGAGGAATGTTTTCTATCTCATGCTTTCTGCATGTGATTCTTGGTCTGCAATGAATATTACTACCTTCGCTTTCCTCTTTTATTTATTTTTTTTCTTTCTTGGCTGCCCTGCAGCAGATGGAGTTCCTAGGCCAGGGATCAGATCTGAGCCTTACTTGCGACCTAAGCCACAGCTGCATGCTTAACCCACTGTGTGGGACCAAAAATTGAACCCACGTCCCGGCACTCCCAAGATGCCGCCAATCCCATTGCACCACAGCAGGAACTCCTATTCTTGCTTTCCTTTGACTTGAACTTGTCTCATATAACTTTGTCCATTTTTTTTTTTTAGTCATGCCTACAGCATGCAGCAGTTCCTGGGCCAGGGACTGAACCCATGTCATAGCAGTGACCCCAGCTGCTGCAGTAACAATGCTGGATTCTAACCCTCTGCACCAGAAGGAAACTCCTCAGTCTTTTATTTTTAACTGTTTCATGTCCTTCGGTTTTAAGTGTATTTCTTATAAGCACCGTATAGCTAGATTTCCATTTTAGTTTTAGTTTAGTTTTCCGATCTGAGAGTCTTTGGTATTTTACCGGGAAAGTGTCATGCATTCACATTCACTGTTAATCTTGACCCTGTGAACTGGAATTCCCTGGGAAGGCCAGGCCTTTTCCTCTTTATTCTCTCAGCTGCTTCCTTTGGTTCCTGCGTTTTGCTTTAGGGATTCTGAATTTTCGCTTTTGTCTTTAGCAGACTTGGGTGAGTAGCTAGCCATTTCATTTCTAATTGCACTCAGAGTTATCTTACATTGAGAAAAGTCTTTCATTTGGAGCTGCCTGATCATCCTCTTGATGTGATTTAAAGTTCTAGATCCAGATGGTTAGATCGGTATTTTTCCATCCTATGATTTGTCATTTAAGAATAATTTTTGACATTTGTATTTAGTCTGGAAATGATATATACAGCACATCTTTAGACTCGCTTTTTTTTTTTTTTTTTTTTTTTTTTTTTTTTTTTTTTTTTTTTTTTTTTTTTTTTTTTTTTTTTTTTTTTTTTTTTTTTTTCCTTTTTTTTTTTTTTAGGGCTGCACTCCTGCATATGGGAGTTCCCAGGCTAGGGGTCAAATCGGAGCTGCAGCTGCCAGTCTACACCACAGCCACAGCAACACCAGATCCAAGCCACGTCTGTGACCTACACCACAGCTCATGGCAACGCCGGATCCTTAACCCACTGAGCGAGTCCAGGGATCGAACCCGCGTCCTCATGGTTACTAGTCAGGTTCGTTACCGCTGCGTCACCACATTTGGAACTCTGAATGTCTAGACTTTTTAAGCCACAGGGGTTGTTATTCTTAGACTCCCAGCTGATAGGAGCATACCTTTTAGTACTAAATCCTGGCTATTTCCCCCAAACCCCATAAATACGGCTCTCTTATCACTGAGCATTCAGTATGACACAATCTAAGCCTGTCTGGGTTTGTTCTTTTATAAGTAACTCACTTTCCTTCCTGCGGGCATATACATGTTGTCATTATTTGTATAAATTGCATTGTTTTCTAGAACATATTTCAGGAGAAGCCTGTATTTATTTCCATCGGAATGCAGTGAGCTTTTGACCTACATATTCAGAACTTTTTGTTTCTTTTTTGAGGTGCAGGTGAGTTTTCCGCGGTTATCTCTTATTCTAGGCTTTCCTTCAAGAAGCCCAGTTCTGCGGTCGCTGTCCTCTCATCCTGAGCACTTTCTCATGCTTGGTTTTCGTCTCTCGATTTCTGTCACACTTTTTCGAACACATCCCAAGGCCGAACTCTCCATCGCTGATTTCATTTCCTGCAGTACAATTTCTGCTTTTTACTACCTCCAGCGTGGATCTGAATTCTGCTGCTGTGTTTTTTTTCCTTTCCTGGCAATCCTCCCTAACACCCATTTGCTGCGTTTCCTAGGGCTGCTGTACCAAATTCCACAACTGGGGGGACTTAAAACAACAGAAATGGGTTCTCTTGTAGTTCTGGGGGCCAGAAGGCTGAGGCCCAGGTGTTGGCAGGGTTGGTTCCTTCTGGAGCTCTGAGGGCAGATCTGTTCCAGGCCCCTCGCTTGGCTCGTGGTGGCTGCCAGCCGTCCTTGGCTTGGAGCAGCATCACTCTAATCTCTGCCTTCTCCTGTTCTCTCCTCTCTGTCTTCCCTTCTTCTTATGTGAACACTTATCTTTGGATTTAGGGCCACCCCATTAATCCAGAACGATCTCATCTTGAGAGCCTTAATTATAACCACAAAGACCCTTTTCTCAACGAAGTTTACTTCACATAAACCTGGACATATCTTTTTTGGAGACCACAATTCAATGCAGCACACCATTCACCGTCCATGTCCCCTCCCTTTTTTTTTTTAATATCCATATGCTGCCTTTTCGCATCAGTCAGGGCTGCCCTGTGGTTTCCCGTTTCTGTTTGGCAGAGCATGTCTTTCTGTCAAAGTTGCCACATGGTTTCCCAATGTCTTCTTCTGGTTCCTTGAGGAAATCGCTGTCAACCGCCTGCTCTTCACTGTTTCAGAATGCCACTTCTCTTTCCCTCTTCGGCAGTGCTTTTTTTCCATCCTTTGTTGGGGACACTTTTGCCTCTGAGTTGTCCCTCAAACACAGAAACATTAATCCACCCTCCGCAATTAGTAGTAGGCGGGTTGTGTAGATGGCCTCTGGTCCTGTCTTCTTACTTGTTTGATGGCCCCATCCCAGTCTCAGTGTTTGCTCTGGGCAACAGAATCAAGTGGGTTTTGCTCAATCCACGGCCCAGTTTCCAGAAGGCTCTGCCAATGGTGGCTCTGACGAACGAAGTCCACGTCCCCTCCTGCCCAGCTAGATGGTTCTTGAATTTTCTGAACAGGTGAAATAAGCAAAAGCCCCAGCATGCACCACAACTGGGGAATTTCCTCTTCTTCCCCCCCCCCACACCCTTCTATGATCATCACGTTTGCTTCCCAGAATACTATGTACCACGAAAGCCCCCCTGCCCTGCCCACTTTCTCTGAATGACTAGGGGACGTTACTCCAATGGCATCTATGGGAGAGGGACAACTCTCCCAAGTTCAGACTGCCAGAGATTCCAGATCTCTGATGGAGCAGGTTCTGAGCATCCTGCCTTTGTCCCTGGTCTCTGTGTCCTGAGCTTTCTCTCCAGCACTGCCCCGCCCCCTCTTCTCATCACTATGGCTCCTCCCAGATTCTGTCATGAGGTTGGCAGCTGTTTCCCACAATGAGTAAGGTTTCATCTTTCCCTGTGCCTTCACGGGTATTTAGTGGAAAAATAAGGGTGGCTGTATCAGGGTTTCTAGTTACATGCCATTTTATATAGAACTCTCAGGGTCTTAGTGCTTTTCTTTTTTCTTAAGCCCAGATCACTCATTCATTCATATTTATTTAAAAAGAAAAAAAAAAAGTAGTGCCTTCACTGCTTGTCAGGATAAATCAGCTAATGATCTGCGAGAGTCCTGCAAAGATGGAGGAATAGGGCGAAGCCCCAAGCCCCACCCCTTCCTCCTTCTGCTGTGCGAAGCTGACTTCCCCAGGAGTCTCTCCATCTCCAAGACTTGTTCTGGTGTTCCCAAATTAGCAGTTTGTGAAATCAGGCACATTTATTGAGAAACTCCTTTTGCTCCAGGCACCAGGTAGTCTAGAGGAGAGGAAGATAGAACCACTAGGATTCCTGCCCTCATGGTGCTCGATTTCTGTCTCCCTGCCTTAGAGCATGGCTGTTTGTCACCATGGTTTGCGATGATTATTTGATGACTCACCTGGCCGGACTCCTGTCAGACTGGCATCCCCCATGAGGGCAGGGACAGTGTCTGTGTCCTTGGTTGTGAGCACAGCCTGACTGGGTGGGACTGCCTGAAGGATGGGCCATCTGAGCTGGGCTCTGAAGGGTGGATAGGAGTTCGGTGTAGATAAGACAGGTGAGAGCCAAAAGAAGAGTGAAGTCTCTCTCTCTCTCTGGGGTGACCTCAGCCCAAACCTGACCCTCTCTCTTGGCCTTGTTCTCGCTGTGGTTTCTGCTGCTACATGGAGAAAATTCCTCTCTGGCTTTCTTTAGAGGTTTAATAGCCCCAGGTCTAGGCAGTGCTCAGAGGAAGATGGGGTCTATAGGAAAGACACCCAAGTCACCTAGACCTAAAAGCTAAGCTGGGGGAATGGACAGAGGCCCGTGTTTGCCTCCTCTGGGCTTCCTTCCTTTATCTTTTCAAAGCAGCTACGTGGTGCCTGTCCCGCTGTGGCTGCCTTGGGTTGGCATAACCGACAGGCACATTCATGGCTGGGTCTCCTGGATGGGAACCAAAAGCCATTTGCTACGGAGGCAAGATTTGAGTCAGGCCCAGCTGGGTCTTCCCAGCCTTCACTTGTTCGATCCCATTAATAATTAACGGTACAGTAATGAGAGTTGCTTTTAATAGAATCTGCTGCCATCACCGCATTCGCCTCCCCACCAAGGGTTTCCCCCAAAAGGATTCACGCTGACTTGGCCGTGCTTCCTGCCACCGCTCAGGGGCAGACCTCCTGCCAGTGTCCTTCCCAGCCCCTCCTCTCTTTGGGCCCAGCCCCACTCCCCACTGACCTGGAAGCCCCTCCCCTCTACAGTTTCCATCCGCTCCTGAAGCCCCGCCCACCACCCCCTCAATGTTCCCACAGCGGAGTGAGGCTGCTCCAAGCACCCAGGCTGGCCGGGTGCTGTCACACCTCATCTGTCACCAGGGCAAACTGGTCCCACTGGGCAGGGACAGGGCCGGCCAGAAACTGTCATGCGCCCAGCCTGGGGCGGGTGTGAGACCCACACTGTGTCTACAGGAGCTAACAAAAAACTCACTTAGAGCAAAGGCCAGTAAGCCAGGGGTGGGCCGGGTTGTGTCCCCACTATTTATGGGACCATGGAGAGAGTAGTCACCCCTGCCCCCAGGCTTAGTTTATTCACCTTCAGAATGAGCATGAAGATGGCCCCTACCCCCAGAGAACGTTCTGGAGAGAAGGGGAGAAACGGCAGGGGAGGCAGAGCTTAGGCCCACTGCTTCATACTCGCTCCTGGAAAATACCCACACTGTGCCCAGGGTTTTGACTATCGCGAGGCCATTCGCGGTGGCCTTATTTATGATATCACAACTTAGAAGCCACCTCTTGTGTTCAATGACAGTGGATTGGTTCACACAAGGGCGGCTCTACCCACACTGCGACACTTAGCTGCTGTTGGAAAGGGGGCTTTGGGCCTGAGTCTGTGCCTAGAAACCTCCTGGGACTCCTGGGGAAGTGCAGGTTCTGGGGCCCAAGGTTGAGAAAATGCACTTTTTTGGGGGGTGGGTAGCTCCTATGGTTTGCGGAAGTTCCGGGGCCGGGGATCGAACCCACGCCACAGCAGCCACCCAAGCCAAAGCAGTGACAATGCCGGATCCTTAACTCGCTGAGCCACCAGGGTACTCCTGAGATCCCGCGCTTCTAACAGCCGCTGTCGGGAGTCACTCCTCTCTGGGTGCCAGAGGGTGGAGGCCTTGGGTGGCAGAGAAGGTTGAGCAGCGAAAGGAAGGACCCAGGTTGCAAACTGCAGTGTGCTGTGTCCCTGTCCCTGGGCTCAGAGCAGAGCTGCTGCTGCCCGCCCGGCACAAAGTCTGGAGGCTAGAGGCACAGGCGCTCAACAAGAGCTACAAATGAGGGAGGAATGAGCGAACATTTCAGATTTTGTCTTTGGTTTGTCTTAATTTCAAAATTATCCACAGTTAACACGCATTACTTTTGTAAATGGAGAAAAATGTTACTCTTTCTTAAAAAAAAAAACAAAAAAAAAAGTTCTCTTCCTTTCCCTACAACACAGTCAGGGTAATATTCAGCCTGGAAAGACAGGGACTCTGCGGAGACGAGGATCGGTGTGGATTCTGGCCTCGCTCCAGAGCCTGCGTGCAGAGCTAAGGGTGCCCGGGGCTCTTAGCGCAGGCTGAGCCCTCTGCACCCAGCGTCCGTCCGCCTTCCCCACGCCCCCGGGAGGACACCAGCACAAGGCACTGGTGAGGATGCAGAGGGAGCCCCGGGAAGCCCCACCCAGGGTCACCCAGCGCCCTATAGAGAGTGGGGGAGGGGCCCGGGGGGGAAGGAAGCCCCTTCCTCCTTGCAGTTCTTTTTTTGGGCCTCTAAGTCCAGAAAACTAACTGATGAAGCCTTGAAAATGAGCCGGAGTTTTTACTTCCTGGGGGAGGCAATGGGGAGCCATTGAATGTTCCAGGTGAGGACAAAATGGCTCAAGTCGTGGGCAGCTGGGAACAGAAGGCTGCAGCGACAGGAGACCTAGCCCCGGGCCAGGTGGTGATTACAGCCGGCCGGCTGGGTGACACAGAGCAAGGTCAGGGGCACCAACGGTGGTGGGTAACATCCGCTGAGCTTCTGTGACGTCTAAAGACATGACAGGTGCTCTTCACTTAATCCTTCCAACAGCCCCCCAGGACCGTCGTGCTAAGGTTCTCTCCATTCTGCAGGTGGGAGAACTGAGGCTCTGCACCACGAGAAGGCACAGGCAGGCTGGGGACCCAGAGGGTGGGACTGCAGAGACGAGGATCGGTGTGGATTCTGGCCTCGCTCCGGAGCCAGTGTGCAGAGCTGAGGGTGCCCCGGGGCTCGAATCAGGGGCCCACGGAGAGCACGGAGGGAAAGGCAGATGGCTCCAGGGAGAGAGTGGGGCGCGAGGATGGAGGGGGGCTGGGTGCAGCAGGAGCGAGCTTTCCTTCCACCGGCACTAGTGACCTCGCCCCCCAGGCAGACCTTGAGTCAAGCTGGAGGGTTAGAGACAAACGGGACACACGGCCCCTCCCAGACAGTCCAGACAGACAGACAGACAGACATTGGCACAGGGGCCAGGAACACCTCCCAGGAGGAGAGGAGGCCCCAGCTGAGTCCCAAAGAATGATCATGATCTGATGACGTAGAAGAGAATTCCAGGAGCTCCCACTGTGACTCAGTGGTAATGGACCCGACTAGTACCCGTGAGGACTGGGGTTCAATCCCTGACCTTGCTCAGTGGGTTAAGGATCTAGCATTGCTGTGGCTGTGGTGTAGGCTGGCAGAGGCAGCTCTGATTCATTCCCTAGCCTGGGAACTTCCATACGCCTCAGGTGTGGCCCTAAAAAAAGCAAAAAAATAAAAGAGAATTCCAGTCCTCTGAACAGCATGTTCAAGGGCACAGAGGCCCATGAAGTTGCTGATCTGGCTGGAGCCGAGGTTCAGGTGGGGAGGGGGCGGGTGGGCAGGAACCTGGTGTTTGGAGCCTTCAAAGCCAAGGGAAGGAGCTGCTTCATAAGGGCCACTGGAGTTACTGTGTCATCGTGAGCTGGGGCGACAATGCGCGGGAACTGCAGGGCCCTTTATGGAATGGGAGTCACTGGGGGCCACCCGGAGGGGGTCCTGGAAGAGGCTGGTGCAGAGTTCCAGGCGGGAAATGGGGAGGGAGGGTGACCGTGTCAGGGGAGGTGGGCAGATGTGCAGATGTGCAGTTCCCGGGGGGCGGAGGCAGGGGCGGGGGGCTGCAGGCAGTGGGAGGTGAGAGGAAGCAGGGATGGCCGTGTGCAACCCGTGGGCAGTGGTTCCCAGGGGAGACGATGAAGTTTAGGGAACTCACTGGCTCTTGGGGTAGAGGACCACTCTCCAGGGTGCCCTGGACACCCCACGCCCTTGCTGTGGTCCTCCGATGGGGCCGCTGGGAAATTCTGGCCCCTCTTCCTGTGGCTCCAGGCCCCAGACTCCCACTTCAGGGCTCAGGCTGGAATATCTGATGGGGTAGAAGGCACCACAGCCCAAATGATGCTAGAGCTGCCCTGAGCTGGGGCAGGGACAGCGTCTCGTCAAATCCTCCCTCCAGCCTCTCTCGGTCATTTTGCAGAGATGGGGAAACTGAGGCCAAGGACACACATCGGGGGGGGGGGTGATGGGATCCACGGGAGAGGCTCAGAGACTGTCCCCAGGCACTTTGCTGGTCCAGACCAGGCAGGTGGTGGTGCTTTGGCTCTCTGGAAGCTGGCCCTCCCTGTCTTCCTCTGCCCGGGGACATCAGATAGCGGGGCATGGCGGTCCTGGAGCCTCAGCGGCGGGAGCTGGCCCTGGACCAGGAACAGGAGAGGGAGGGGGAAGCAGCCAGCGAGCGGGGGAGGGGACAGCCTGGCCTTCCTGAGCAGCGCGCTCCGGCTGCCTGGGGAGCACACAGCCCACTCCACACAGGGTCACGTAGGCACTGCACCGGCCAGATGCAGCCTGGGACCGTGGCGCTGCCCACTGGCCCCTCTCAGCCAGCAGCCAGGACCGCAGAGATTGAGACCTGAGGGCTAGAGAGTCTGGGTCTCTGTCTCTCGATGCCATGGCTTTTACTGGGTTAATTCTTACTGAAACCATGGCTGGGCACTATTGCTGTTCCCATTTTACAGATGAGGACACTGAGGCCCCGAGGGAATGACTTGAGCTGGAGCCTGAAACTTGCAAGGTGCAGGGCCCGCCTACCCAGTAGACAACCAGTAAAGACCAGCGCCTTGAGTGGCGTCCTCACACACAGCTGGTGAGAGGGGCCTTCATCACACACACACACGCACGCATATGCACACGCATGCACACGAACACGCACGCATGCACCATGAGTGAGCTAAAAACAGGCTTAGCCTGGGTGGAGACTGGGCTGAGGTCACACAGTCAGGCTGCAAGGTCCCTTCCCTGCCCCTGCCACCCATCAGCCTCCCCACCACCCACCGTCACAGAGGGGAGTGCCAGGAGGCCCAAGAGAGGAAGCTCCTGTCTCAGAGCCAGGAGGGGAGAAGAGAGGTAGGTGACCCAAGGTTCTGATCTGAGCTGGTGTGGCCTGGCCCAGCCTGGTGGCCCTGGCCGGCAGACCTGGGCAGTTCACCACACACCCAGACGCCCCAGGAAGGTGGCAGCAGCCAGAGCTGGCTTCATCTCATCATATCCATGCATGGTACCCAGGAAGCCGGACCTGGAGCAATGTTCCAGACGCACAAAGAGGCCTCAGTCCTCCAGCCTCCCTGGTGAGGTACTTGGCCCCCCAAGATGAGACCCACCCTTGGCAGTGAAATCCACACCATCTGCGAAGAGTTCCTGTCGGGCCTCTGTGGAAACGAATCTGACTAGCATCCATGAAGATGTGGGTTTGATCCCTGGCCTCGCTCAGTAGCTTAAGGATCCAGCGTTGCTGTGAGCTGTGGTGTAGGTCGCAGATGAGGCTCGGATCCTGTGTTGCTGTGGCTGTGGCGTAGGCCGGCAGCTGTAGCTCCGACTGGCCCTCTAGCCTGGGAACCTCCATATGCCGTGGGTGCTGCCCTAAAAAGACCAAAAAAAAAAAGTGAAATTCTACAAATTATCTTCCCTGTATTGGAGCCCAGCCATCCACATCAATGCGTGAAGGCACTGAGAAGTTTCTCAAGAAAGAACCCTACTAGATTTTGGCTAATCCAGCCTTGCCCACTATGTATTTGACCATGAACTCTTTCCATGAGTATGTGTTAGCGTCTGTGCCAGATTAAACACGGGACTCCTATCACGGAGAGGTGGGGTCCGCTCTTCCCTCCCTTCAATCTGGGTGGGCCACATGACTGCTTTGACCCATAGAGGATGGCAGAAGTGACACTGGAACGGTTCTGGGAGAGGGCCTTAACTGGCCTGGCAGCTCTGCCCCCTGCCTCGTGGAGCCCTGAGCTTTGACACAAGAAATCCAGTCTTGGTTGATGGAAAGGCTTTAGGAGGCAGCAAGATGAAGCCGTCCTGGGCACCCAGCCCAGTGGCGCCTTCAGATGACCCCAGGCCCAGCTGCTGTCCGCCTGCAACGGCGGCGGGAGAGACTCCGAGAAGAACCGCCCAGCTGAGCCCTGTCACCCCCAGCATCACCGGGGAGACTGATGAGCTATTTGAAGCCACCGCACTGGGGGTGGTCTGCCCTGGGGGTGGCTTGCCACACAGCGGTGGGCAGCTGGAACAGAGTCCTGTCGATCCCCCTAGGGTGCTGATGGGCCTCCGCCCCCACCTCCTCGCCCACCCCACCGCACCAGACCCCTCGGGCCTCACCACATTGGGGCACTCGGCCGCACCACGCCTTGTTCAGGGCACACCCTCCGCCTTCTTTTTATTTGGGAAGACCTTTCTAGACTGAGCTCTTAGGAGGCCTCCACTTTGGGGTTGTTTGTTTGTTTGTTTGTTTGTTTTTTCAGGGCCACAGGTGCAGCATATGGAAGTTTCCAGGCTAGGGGTCAGCTGCTGGCCCATCCCATCGCCGAAGCAACACCAGATCCAAGCCTCGTCTGCGACCTACACCACAGCTCAGGGCAACACGGGATCCTTAATCTACTGAGCAGGGTCAGGGCTCAAACCTGCCTCCTCAGAGTTCCCATTGTGGCTCTGTGGTTAACGAATCCGACTAGGAACGTGAGGTTGCGGGTTCGATCCCTGGCCTCGCTCAGTGGGTTAAGGATCCGGCGTTGCCGTGAGCTGTGGTGCAGGCTGCAGACACAGCTCGGATCCCGCGTTGCTGTGACTGTGGCTGTGGCCGGAGGCTACAGCTCCGATTAGACCCCTAGCCTGGGAACCTCCATATGCTGCAGGTGCGGCCCTAGAAAAGACAAAAAAAAAAAAAAAAACCCACATCCTCATGGATACTAGTCAGGTTCATTTCTGCTAAGCCACAGTGGGAACTGGAGGCCTCCACGTTGAATACTTTTCTAACAACCATCAAGGCAGGTGCAGCATTCCACGGCTAGGATCCAGCTGGGCTCACACTTGCCAGGCTCTATGAACTGGGTCGGGTTTGGGCCTCAGTTTCCTCAACTGTAAAATGGGGACAATAATGGTAACCAGGAGTTCCCATCGTGGCGTAGCGGAAACAAATCCAACTAGCAACCATGAGGACGCGGGTTCGATCCCTGGCCTTGCTCAGTGGGTTAAGGATCGGCATTGCTGTGAGTTGTGGTGTAGGTCACAGACGCGGCTCGGATCCCATGTGGCTGTGACTGTGGCGTAGGCTGGCAGCTGTAGCTCCGATTCGACCCCTAGCCTGGGAACCTCCATATGCCGCATATGCGGCCCTTAAAAAAAGCAAAAAAATAAAAATAAAAAATAAAAAAAATAATGGTAACCAGTGCTCGAGGCTGTCGTACAGACTTAAGATAACGGGGGAAAGCCCTTTAGGTGCTGTATAAACGGCCGCGCTTCAAACTGCTCAATACCCCTGTTGGCAGAGGGCCTGGAGCTGGGAGAGAGGCAATTGCACTCTGGCTCCCCGAGACCAGGCACTCATTCTCCAGAGACCGGGGCCCCGGACACCCCCAGACCGCCTCGCCCAGCACAGCCTTTGTGAAGTCGCCGCCGGCGTGCCAAACGGGTTTGGTGAGGGATGAAAGGCTCAGAGGATTCTTGACGGTTCCACCTGGGAGGAAACTCAGAAATCAGGGAACAGGGCTCCCTTGTCGTCACGGAGGCCCAAAGAGAGAGTGGGCCTGGGCTGGGGTGGCACAGTCGGGTCTGGAGCTGGACCCCAGGCCTCAGCGTCCCATCCTGTGCCTTGTCTGACGTGGCAGCCGGGGGGGGGGGTCCCCGAGTCTCAGAGACTGGTCCTCGGGGACTCCTCTAAGCCCCCTCGTGCCGTCCGGCCCCTGAAGCCCCCCAAAGTGCAAGCTACCCCACAGCCTGACCCCTGGCTCCTGCAGAGACCTGCTGGCTGCAGGGCCAGACGGAGGCTCCCCCCCCCCGCCCGTGTCCTTTCTCCATCTCTCCACAGGTGCCATCAGCCAGGGAATGGGAACTGGGCACCCACAGCGTGCCAGGCGGAGATGCAAGCCGTCCTGCCGACCCCAGAAAACCACGGGGGAAACCCCAAACCGGCACTAGGGGAGACTTGGCTGTCAAATGCCCCCAGCCCCCCAGCGTGCACGAATATGCGAGAGCCTGAGCCCCAGGCACATGGCTTGAATCCCGAATCCCAGCCACTCCTCTCGCTGGCGCTGGCGGAGGGAGGGGATCTTGGGCGTGTTGCTGCTCCCAGCCTCACCTTCCCCACCTGTACCCCGGGGGAGTCAGAATCCTTCCAGCAAAGATGAGCTGCAGCGTGGAGGGCCAGGGGACGCCCCCTCCTTTAAGATCTGACAGCCCCTGCCTCCACCTCCCCGCCCTTTCTTCCTGTCAGTCCCCAGGTGGGTCCAGGTTCTAAACCCACTCGGGGGTCCTGCGGCTCTGGGGATAGGGGGCAGAGAGTCCAGCACCTTTGGGGAGAGCCGTAGAGTTCTAGAGAAATCCTTGCTGCAGAGGAAGAGTGGCTGGCGTGGGCAGGCCAGGCCTTGGGTTAGGGACGCACTGGTCTCGGACTTGCAGGTTCAGTGTGGGAGCTCTGGGGTTCTCTCCCAGTGTTTGTGAGGATGAGTTTGTGTGTTTGTTGCACAGACGTGTGTGTGTGTATGTGTGTGTGTGTGTGTGGCATTTGCCTGATGTGCGTGTGGGGGTGCTGGGGACAGGGAGGGGGCGGCCCTGCAGCTGCCTCCAGCCCTGGGAGAGCTCCACAAGCCAGGCGCGTCCCTGCCTCTGCAGCAGCAACTCCAGGACCCTGGTGTAGAAGGATTCCTGCGGCTGGATTAGAGCTGAGAACTTCAAACCCAGCCCGCCTGGCAACAGGCCTGGAGCTCAGGCTTAAAGGGGCCGCTAAAATGATAAATAGCCATCTTACCAATGACCCCTCACCGGCCCCGCCACCATCTTCCTGTCCAGCCACCAGCCAACTCCTGGGAGGGAGGGCGGGCAAGGGCGAGGAGGAGCTGGCACCTGTCGGAAGGGTTGTGCTCAAACAAACATGCCCGAGTTCTCCTATCAGATGACACGCTGGTTTTAAGCTGCAGGGAGCGAGGAGTGTGTGCCAAGAGACCCCTCCAGCTGGTGACCCCGAGGACAAGGCCTGAGGATTCCTCCGTTATTAACAAATTGTTTCGCCCTCCCCAGCTCCCACGCTCCTGCGGCAGGCTCAGAAATGGCTTAAGGGAAGGGGCTGGCATTCGTCTCCAGGGTCTAGGCAACCATCCAGCCAGCCTCTCTGGAACTCAGTGGAACTCTCTGGAACTCAGTTTCCCCAGGAGAGGGGAGGGCCGAGGAGGAGAAAGGGAGCAGGCAGTGCAAAGCCAGGACCCATTCTGGCTCAAGCACCAAGCCACCAGGTGCCGTCAGGGGTGAGATCAACTCTGAGTCCAGGTCCCAGCTCCCAAAAAGCATGTCCCAGGACATCAATTTTGTTGAGCTTGTTTTTGTTGTTGTTTTTGTTGTTGTTGTTGTCTTTTTAGGGCCGCAACACCCATGGCATATGGAAGTTCCCAGGCTAGGGGTCAAATCAGAGCTGCAGCTGCCGGCCTACACCACAACCACAGCAACGCCAGATCCGAGCCATGTCTGTGACCTACACCACAGCTCACGGCAACGCCGGATCCTTAATCCACTGAGTGAGGCCAGGGATCAAACAAGCGTCCTTGTGGTTTCTAGTCGGGTTCATTACCACTGAGCCACAGTGGGAACTCCTTGTTGGGCTCGTTGAATGGCTAGTAACATCCCGCCCTGGGTCATTTCCTTGCCCATCAGGTACCTCCCCGCAAGGGCCTCCCTTTGCCACCTGTGAATTAAAGGATGAACAAGGGCCACCACGACAGTGACAGGCGTGGAGGGTTCGCCTGGAGGCAGATGCCACTGCAGCCCCACTGCGCAGACGGGAGAGACCGAGGCCGGCTAGGTGTGCGGGGACTTGTAGCTCCAAATCACGCAGCCAGGACAAGGCCCAGGTGGGACTAGAACTCAGCTCTGTCTCGTTCCACACCCTTAAACTCTCCGGTTGCAGGGGCCCGCAACTGACTTCTCCACCTATTGATTAACTGATTGATTACCTGCCAAGGCTCCTCCCCGCCCGGCCTTCCTGTCCCCGCCACCTGGCCAAGGACCTCCGACCACCCATCTGCGTGCGACCCCACAAGCCGCGTGGGAGGGGCGGGGCCGGGACGGGGCTCCCGCATCTTCTCGTCCCCGCCCACCGTCCCTGCCCACTGGGAGCCGATTTCAGAATCTGCAGCCCCTGGGGCGCTGCCAGTCGCCAGCCCCGTTGTCAAGGAAACGACCTCTCCCCCTCAGAGCCTTCAAAGGGCTCCCCCCACCCTTGCGGGCAGGAGCTGGGGGTCCACGGATAAGAGGGACTAGGGAGAGAGACACCCAGAGACACCCAGAGGCGGAGAGACAGAGCTGGAAACGCGCACAGGGAGGGAGAGCCGCTGGCCGCAGGGAGAATGGAGGTGGAGAAAAGCGAGACACATGCGGAGACAGGAAACATCCCGGTCCCCAGCCCAGGAAGAGGCGGCGAGGAAGAGACAGAGACAGGGACAGCCGTGTACAGAGACAGAGAGAGAGCTCGCGGGAGAGGCAGAGTCAGCCCAGAGATGGGGGGGGGGAGGTGGAGGGCCCCCCAAAGAGAAAAGACTCGGGCCAGCCAGGGGGAAGAGTCGGGAGGGGGCGAACTTGTGAAAATAAATATTTATAAATTGAGAGATTCTAAATTCTTTTTGCATTTCCGTCGTAAATTATTCATCTGTGCATCTCCCTCTCTCCTAACTGCTTAGGGATCTGCCCGGGAAGGGGGGGGATGGCTTTCCGTGCCCCCCCATCCGTGTCTACCCTCGATTTCACCCCCCTCTCCCCCCTCCCTAATCCTCTCCTTCCGGCCCTCCTTCCCTCCTGCTGCCACTGACCCCTCTCCCCCTTCGCTCCTCCCGCTTCCCAGCACCCCCACCTCCCGCTCAGGTGGGAGCTGGGGACCGAGGCGGGCAGGCAGGCGGGGAGGGGCCGCCGCCCGGAGGTGACCGGCTGCCAGGCTCTCGAATTCCTTCCCCGCCTCAAATAAGAGTAATCTCTAAGTCAGCGGGGCTGGGATTAAAAAAAACACTCGTCGCTGGCAGTCTGGCACCCCCAACCGGGACCACGGAAATCTTTCTCCAGAGAACTGGGGACCCTGGAGCTGGGGGCAAGGTGGGAGCTTGGCCGGGGTGGGGGTGGGGGGCTGCGGTCCCAGGAGGGCTCCGGCTGGAACCAGAGGCCACACTGCTGCCAGGGGGTCCGGACAAACCCCTCAGCTTGCTGAGCCTCGGTTTTCTCCTCTGCGAGATGGGGCCAGGGGCTTCCTGTTCTCGGGCCAAACCGGCTCTCAAATCTGTATGAGAGTCTAGAAGTTTTCAAGGCCCCTCTGACCAATCCCCACAGCTTCTCAGGCACAGAGCAGCAACCGGAGAACAAGTCTTGAAGATATGAAGGGAGTTCCTACAATCAGGGAACGGGGGGCGGGGAGCGTGCGGCCCCCAGTCATAGCAGGCGGTTCTGCTCTCAGTCTGGCTGTGCGTGAGCAGAGGGCCTCAGCTCCTTCATCTGCAAACTGGGCCGGCAACGCTTCCCTGCCTTTGACCAAGGTCCAGGGTCCTAGCCTGCGAACTGCTACACGCTGCACACATCAGAGGCTATGCAGCGGTTGTTCCCTGCTCCACGTCGCCTGTGCCCAGCTACCACCCCCATCCCAACCTCCCCACACCCTCTCGTCTAGGGCTCAGTGGCTTCTGCCCCATTTTACAGATGAGGAAGCTGAGGCCCAGAGTGGGGACTTGGACAGCAGGTGATGGAGGTTCTGGCTTTGGCGACACAGAGAGGTGTCCTCACCCAGCTCCCTGTGCGGCCCACAGGGACAGCCGAGGCCAGGTCGGTGCCGCCCGGAGGGAAGGTGGCCCTTGGGGTCAGAGGTGTCCGGGCTCCCCCAGCCTGGTGGCCTCAGGCCCAACAGGACCCTCGGAAACCCTGGTCTCTGATCTGAAGACTTCCCTTCTTTCTCTCTTTTAACATAAGCACAGCGAGAAGTACTTGGGCAAATGACACCCCTTCTGGATGTCTGTCTGCCACCTCTACCTCCTATGACCAGTGACACCTTGCTGGCCTATGGCAGTGGCCTTCAAGCCTCCCAGGAACCCCTAAGGAACACTGGGGGAGGAGACAAAAGGGTCAGGGTGGGTCCTGCTTCATTCAGGATGAATCACTTGGGTAAGATTTCCTTTTTTGCTTTTTTTTAGGGCCGCACCCATGGCATATGGAAGTTCACAGGCTAGGGGTCGAATCGGAGCTGTAGCCACTGGCCTTCACCACGGCCACAGCAACACAGGATCCGAGCCACATCTGCGACCTACACCACAACTCAAGTCAATTCCAGATCCTTAACCCACTGAGCAAGGCCAGGGATTGAACCCTCAACCTCATGGATCCTAGCTGGACTCGTTAACCCCTGAGTCACGAAAGATTTCTTTCTGTCTTTATTTCTTCTTTTTATCTTTTTGCCTTATCCAGGGCCGCACCTGTGGCATGTGGATGTTCCCAGGCTAGGGGTCTAATCAGAGCTATAGCCACTGGCCTACGCCACAGCCACAGCAACGCGGGATCCAAATTGTGTCTGCAACCTACACCACAGCTCACGGCAACGCCGGATCCTGAACCCACTGAGTGAGGCCAGGGATCGAACCCGCAACTTCATGGTTCCTAGTCAGATTCGGTAACCACTGAGCCACGACAGGAACTCCCCAAGGTTTTTTTGAAAAGGAATAAGGTACAAGGTTGAGACAGGAAAGTGCGTGTGAAAAAACAGTTGGAAACCCGGTGTTTCGGCTTCCTGAGGTCCCCCTACTTACCTAACCCAGCTCTCCCCGGCCGCCACCCCAGGGGTGAGCAGACATAAACGAAACTGCAAGCACAACCTCATCAGGCCTCTCCCAGGACTCAAGGGCCCAGAATCCTTTGCGAGGCCACTGCATTCAGCCATTCAAGCAGGCGCGCCAAGTGGGTGCCGCAGTCCTCGAGGTGCGGTGTGAATGAGGAAGCAAGAGCTCAGAGTAATTCGAGCCAAGGTAACTCGCCCAAGGCCACACTGCCAGCACGAGGCTCAACTAGCACATTCCTGGGTCTGGCTGACTCCAAAACCCACCTTCTGACACTGACCACCCTGCCCTGAAGAAGTAGCACGGTCACCCACGGTCATTGTCTCTTGCCTGTCCTGCTCACAGTCGGCATCGAGCCGTCCCCGAGAATGTCTCTGGGCACCAGGAAGGCTCACAGACCCTCACGAACAGGTCTGGGGAGCTGCTGATGGAAATAGCCACGACCCCGGGCAGAGCCGCCCCTACTCTGGGCACATCCTCCATGCATCCGGCCCTCAGCCGGGGACCACTCCGACCCAGCTGCGGGTGACAGCTCTGTTTGCTGCTCTCCCTCATCGATTCGTCCCCAAAGTACCAGAGCCCTTATGGCTCCAGGGGGCCCTCAAGCAGGGCTGCTAGACCCATTTTCCTTAGAGCGCCCTCTGTCCCTCACGTCTGTATTGGACCTGGTTCTGGGGCCGCCACCACCACGCTGTCCACGGTCAGGCCAGGCTCTGGTTAGTCCTGAGCTGCAGCCCCTTCCTTCCCAGAGATGGGCGGGGATGCACGAAACAGCCTGGGGTTGGTCCACCTGCCACGTCACCAGGGAGACTTAGCTGGGGAGAACCGCCCCCAGGCTAAGCCGGAGGATGCTCTGAGTTCCCGCTGTGGTGCAGTGGGATCAGCGGCATCTTGGGAGTGCTGAGACACGGGTTTGATCCCGGCCCGGCACCCTGGGTTAAGGATACCGCGTTGCTGTGGCTGTGGCTTAGGTGGCAACTGCGGCTGGGATCTGATCCCCGGGAGGGGAATCCATATGCTGCAGGCAGCAAAAAAAAAAAAGTCAAGGTTGCCGATGGTTGGTGGGAGTGAGAGACAGAACGCCAGAGCAGAGAGACCCCACCCAACCTTCCAGCAGCTGAAGGCACAACAGGGCAAAGTGGGCCAGGTCTCAGCCTCTTGGTGTCTGGGAGGCGAGGGGGTCAAAGCCTTGCTTCCGGATGTGGAGCGAGAACGGAACCCGCTTTGGAGGTGAGCCAGGTACCAGCCTCGGCTGAGCGGGTACCAAACCCTGCAAGATCTGCTCCCCGGAGCTGGAACAGCAGCTCCCAGTCTGGAAGCAGAGAGGCCAGGGGAAGCCCAGGCTCGGGGGTGGGGGCAGGACTGGGAGGGGAGAAAAGGAATAACGACTTTCAGTCCCACTCCGGTGACTCATACACCCCACCTTTAGCGAGGAAGGTAGAGCTTTTCATTATCATTAGCGTTAGAGGGGTGGTTAGAAATGTCTAGAACCTGCGGAAGAGGAAGATGGCTCACACACTCGTTAACCATAGTTAGTCATCCCTGCGTGAGGAGCGTTGACGATTTTTATCTTCTTGCGTAGTTTTCAGTGTGGCTTGAATTTATTTATTCTACAAGAAGAGCGTGGTTTTTTTTTTTTCTTTAATAGAAGCAACGGCGATGTTACAAAAAAAAAAAAAAAAGAATTTTAAATCCACAAGACTAAATTCTAAGCCTAAGTACCAAGATGCTCTTCCAAAGTGATGAAGCAGATATGGAAACAACAGAGGGAGAAAAGTAAGAGGGTTGGTTGTCCTGCAGTCAGAAGGACCGAAGAACTGGACCCAGGGCGTCCAGGAAAGCAAAGCTGAATTTCAAAAATTTGCTGAAAAAAAAAAATGCTCCGGGGCCGGGGCGGGGTGGTGGGGGGCGATCTGCGTGCCTTTGAGAGGAGTCAGTAGAGTAAGGATCCTTGGGGTCTCCAGCGGAGAACTGGGATCCTGGGAGCCAGGGAGATTCAGCGCAGCCTGAGACTGAGGCTCAAAGGCTGCAGGCTGGGCAGCCATGGGCAGGTGACTCGTCCCTCTAGGACTCGGTGTTTGGCAGAGCACCAGTGCTGGGACCGGCCTCGTAGAGTCAAAATGGGAAGAACATCCCTTTTGCCCACTTCCCCTCCTCCGTGTCCCCTTTGGAAACCCCGATCCCCGTCCCCAGGATGGAAAACTCACTGGTCTCCATTAGCAACCGTTCTTAAAAGCCCCTCCTGACCCTGGAGGCAGCACCTGCTGCGGGAGAGCTGTCAGATTGCTCGAGGCACCTGCCCTTTGACCAAGCGATTCCATTTTTAGGAATTTAGACCACAGAAACACTCACGCTGGTGACAAGGGAAAATTGCACAGGAAATTCACGGCACCGCTGTTTACAACAGCAGAACTTTGAAAAACGCCTAGACACCCATCGGGGATCAGATTGATTACATAATGGGAAGGCACCATCCAATGGAAGAGCAAGAGGGTGACAAATACCTGCCTGCTCCTTCCAGGAGTGAAAAGAAGCAAGAAGCCTTTGTTCCTATTTCAAGAGGGGAGCTGGTACCCACCTTGGTCGTCAACTGCAGAATAGCCCTGGTTGCTATGGTTGCCCTGGAAAGCGAGCTGGGGCCTTGGGTGGGAGGGCAGACGAATTCTAGCCTTAAACCCTTCTCTCTTTGACTCAGTTCACTGTGAGCACGTGGACTCCCCGGGGAAGCCATCTGCTGGGCTCCCTCCCACCAGGATGCTGAGTAGAATCTTCTGGTGTTCATCCATCCTCAGTCCTCTCCTCGGGACCCATCACCCTTGCGTTTGGGCAAGGCCATGTGAGCAGTGCTGGCCAATGGGTTGTGGGAGGAAGTGACGTGATGCTCTTGTTTCTGTCTCGGCGACCCAGAGAGGGAGCTGCCACAAGGACCCTGGGCAGCCTGGACCCCTGAGCTTTCACGTGGAGGGTGGTTGCCCTGGAGAATCACCTGGACTCACGGGAGACTTTTGTTGTGTTGAGACACTTCGGGATGGGGCTCATTTGTTACTGCAGCACATCCTAGCCTCGCTAACTGATACAGATGTGGAAAACCACATTCTGGTTCCAGGGAGGCCAGAGGCCTAAGACAGGTCCCTTGACTCCTCCAGGCCTCAATTTCCATGTGAGCCAAGGGGTCTTTCCTCCTCTGACCTTGGCTTGTGATATTCATGTTCCCCCAAACCCCAACAGAACAGCCTGAATCTGACAGTACTTAGGGCCGCTGGGAAGACCACCTTGGGGTCACTGTGACATCCTCACAGTGGCCCCAGGAGGGGGACGCTGTCACTATCCCCATCTCCCCATGAGAAAACTGAGACTCAAGAAGGTGAGGTCACTTGCCCAGAAAACCCAGCACCTGTGATTCTTAACTGCTCTAATGACAACTACCTTCTGATTATTTTCTTTCTTTTTCTTTTTTTCTTTCCTCTTTTTTGTCTTTTTAGGGACACACCTTAGGCCTACGGAGGTTCCCAGGGTAGTGGTCGAATCAGAGCAGCAGCAGCTGGCCTGCACCACAGCCACAGCAACTTGGGATCCATAGTTCACGACCACGCCAGATCCTTAACCCACTGAGCGAGGCCAGGGATCGAACCCGCATCCTCATGGATCTTAGTCGGGTTCATTACCACTAAGCCACAATGGAACGCCTGATATTTTATTTCTTATAAATGCGACTTGAAAGAAAGCCCACCGCTGATAACTTGAGAGAACTCAGAATACGGGTTTTTAAAAAATTTTACCATCTTAACCATTTTCAAGGGTACAAGTTCAGTGGCACTAAGTACATTCATATTCTTGTGCAACCGTCACCACAGCCATCTCCAGAACCCTTTTTATGTTGCGAAACTCTGTGCCCGTTTTCTCCCTCCCCCTCTTCAGGCCTTGGCACCCACAATTCTCTATAAATGTATCCAGTCTAGACACCTAATATAAGCGAAATTATACAATACGATTTTCTTGGGCTGCATATGAGACATATGGAAGTTTCTGGGCCAGGGATCGAACCCAAACCTAGGCAGCAACCTAAGCCGCTGCAATCGGATCTTTAACCCACTGCACCACAGCGGGAACTCCAAAGTCATACCATATTTGCCTTTTGGGTCTGGCATAGTTCACTTAGCCTTATGTCCTCCAAGTTCATCCATATTGTAGCAGGTGTCAGAATGTCTTTCCTTTTTAAGGCTGAGTGATAGTCCACTGGGTGTGTGGACCCCGTTTTGTTGATCTAGTCGTCTGTTGACGGACACTGGGTTGTTTCCAGCTTTTGGATGATGCTGCAGTGAACACGGGGGTACCTATATCTGTTGGAGACCCAAATTCTTTTGGGTGTACACTCAGAAGTGGAACTGCTAGCTCATATGGTGGTTCTATTTTTAATTTTTTGAGGCACTGCCATACTGTTTTCCCCAGCGGCTATACCATCTTACATTCCCATCAACAGCACGCAAGCTTCCAGTTTTTCTACATCCTCACCAATATTCGCAATTTTCTGAATTTTGAGAGGGGCCGTCCTAACAGGTGTTAGGTGGTATCACATTGTGGTTTGGGTTGGCTTTTCCCTGATGGAGGAAATAAGGATTTTTTTTTTTCCTTTTCCTTCCACAGGAGGAAGCAGGGGGCCGGGGTGCTGCTTCCGTTCCGGGAATATTGTAGCCGCATCTCAAAGTCCTCAGATCCCAAACCGGGGAGCGGGGCTGCGCTTCCGGGGCCGCAGCGTTGACCTCTGCCGCCACGGACAGGCAGAGGCCCCAGCCTGGCTGGCTGGGGTCCCAGCCTCTCCAGAACCTCATCCTCTTGTGTTGCAATCTCTACTTCCTCAGTTCGGCAGGAACTGAGCTGGGCCTTTCCAGCCCCTGCTGACCCTGTGACTGAGCATCCCCACCCGGGGCCAGGGACACAGAGAGGAGAGGAGGCAGCGGCGCCAGGAGGCTGCGGCCGGGGGGCACAGCCAGTCATCTGCGCGTCCCTTGGCCTTCCCTTTGTGCGGGGGACCAGAGCAGACTTTGGAGCCAGTCTTGGTCCCATCTCTGCCACTGGCCAGCTGTGGGACCTTGGATAAGTCACTTCCCTTTCCCAGCCCTCACGTTTCTCATCAGCAGAACGGCAGAAATGGCGCTTGGCACCTAGGAAGCCCTCACTGGCCATCTGCCCAAATGACCAGCATCATTCGCCTCCTCCTCATCAACATCTGGACACATAACCAGGTCATGCCCGTGCCAAACAGTCCAGGACTCGCCACTGCTGGCAGGAAGAAGTCCCCCACGCTATTAGGGACTGGTGGGCACTGCCTGGACTGGCCCCCGCCCACATCGCCAAGCTTCCCTTCCCCTCTCGCATCACATTGCAGCCTCCTGGGCTGGCCTCCTGTCCGCCAAACACCTGGCACTCCTTTCTGCCACTGGCCCTTTGCACGCACCCTTCCTACTACCTGAAATCTGCTCCCTTCGACTCCACCGCATTGCCATGGCCCCCACGGTTAACTCCTAAAAGGCTGCGTCTAACTGCACGTATCACTTCTTCAGAGGCCTCTGTCCACGTGGGCACCCTGGGCTTTCATCGCCCTTGAAACCGTCACCCCCTCAACACACACACAGCATCTCCCCAGGTGCTCACTGTACCGAAACGTGAAATTATTTGAGGAACGTCCATCAGGCTCCCCACGTGACGTCTAAGCACAGAGTTGAGCCAGGACCCCCCCACCACCGCCCCAATATTCATCAGATCGAACAATTCATTTTGAGAATCTACCTGATTCGGGAACCTCAGATTCTTTCCAGCAAAGACAATCGGTTGCCTACCTAACTCAACAAGCCTGAACTTCCACAGCTCGGGAAGCCTTTTCCACTCATGAGATGAACAAATCTGAGAAAAGCCTCAGTTACATCCCGTGTCCTAATTTCTCAGCTCAGAAAAATACGGTCATGGCACTCAGAGCAGCGGCTCACAGTTCCTGCCGCGCCTCCGGCCTCCCCTTCCCCAGGTCGTGCAGGGAGGCTGCGGGGAGCCGCCCGAGGGTCACCCCTTGCTTGGGGGTAAATGCCAGCCATGAGTAATGGCAGGTTGCTGAGGGAAGTGCAGACACATATTCGGCTCCGTCAGCAGGATCAGCGAGAGCCAAGGTGGCCCCTTGCCCGGGGTGAGAGCCTGACTCAGCTGGTCCACACGAAGGGCCCCCCACCCGCTGGGGAGCCAGGGTGCAGACCCTAAGGGGGCTCTCAAGGCAGGACAAATGAAGGCTTAGGCATTCAGGGATTCCTTGTCCTCTCTCCCTTGTCTATTTCAGCAGTCTATTGTTTATTGTCTGTTTCAGTAGTTTCCCTGGGGTCATTACCCTGTGCCCCCCTTGGTTTCGGGCAGGCCCTAGTGAAGAAGGTGTTCACAGACGGGCTGTGCTGCTGTCCATTCAAAGGGGTTCTCAGTGAAAGAACTTTCTGGACGAGGCGATGCAAATAGGCTACCGGTAATCACCCCAGAGCATCGTGGGTGCTGATCGTGGCTGGGGGCCAGCTCAAGGACAGGGACACCTGGAGGAGGCCTGGAGGAAGGGTGGGCCGTCCCCATGCAGAAGCGGGAGGAAGGACTTGAAAATCAGGGTCACTGTTGAGTCGGGCTCCCTCCCTGGACGTGGAGGGCGAGCCCCAGTGTGAGTGAGAGCCGCCTCCCAGCAAGGACCTGAGCCCGGAAGATGAGCCTGGCCTGGGCGGGGGTCCCGAGGTGCATGGGGACGGCAGAAACACTCTGAGCACCCCCACTGTCTAGGTCCTCAGGGGGCTCACGTTGCGGTGGGGAGACGACAGTAGACAAGAGAGGCAAACAGGCAGGGGAGGCGACAAGGGCAAGGGGAGGAAGTGGGGGAGGGGCAGGGGGTGGGCCCTGAGGATATCTGGGGGGGCAGACTCCAGGGGAGGCGGCTCCAGGGACCGCAGGGCAGGGTGAACTTGGAAGAGTGGGAGAGACTGGGGGTGGGAGAGGGAGGAGGGATGGGGTCACACTCACTCTGTACGAACAGCGCAGCGCGCGAGAGCTTCTCCAGAGAGCTGTGCGCCCCCCTTGCTGCCGTCCCAGAATTGCCAGGCACGCCCGCCCCCAAGAATCAAAGTCCTCCTCATCTATGCAGAGCTTTAGGGGGGCTCGGCCTTTGGGAATCCCGCAGTCCGCAGCTGAGACAGCAGAGGCTTTGGCCGGAAAGGGGAGCAGGTTCGGCTGCGGACGGGGAGGCTAGAGGCCTAAACCGCAGGGAGCTGGAAACCCTCAGGGACATTTGCGCTCCAGCTGCCTGCCAGCCCGAGGACAAGAGCTCTCAGCTGCTGTCACAGCGACACACGCATGCACGCTGACACGCACGTGTGTCCACCGACACACTCATGATCCCACCCTCACACACACACACACACACACACACACACTGGCAAACGGATAAACACAATGACATACACACATAGACCAACACACTGTCATGCACGCACACACACACACACACACAACAGCCTCTCCTTTGGTCTGAGCTATCTGCTCCAGAAGGGCCATCTCTTTAGGCTGGAGCCTCCTCTGGGAAATGTTTGCATCTTCCTAAGATCCTCCAGGCTGCCCCCCAGCTGCCAAGTCACCTAAAATTCAGAGAAATAAAGAAAGATTCCTTTAAAATGCACACCTCAAATTTTAGGCTTACACTATTTTGAAAAATTGGGGCTCCAGCCTCAGGCTCCGTAGGATGCGGGCTTGTGTTACCAGGCAGGTAGATGGCTGAGGGCACAGTAGGAAGGGTGGGGCTGTTGAGCGGGAGGTGAGTCTGGGTAGAGTCCACACTCACCCCACCTGCCATGGCTGGGAGCAAACCACCCCCCAGAGCAAGAGATGGCCGAGGGCTGTGGGGTCAAGGATACCGCCCTTAGAGTCCCCCCCCACTCACTCTGCAACCCTCCCCAAGGGACTTGGCTCCTGTGAGCCTTAGTTTCCGCATCTGTACAATGGGTGTGATTCACCTCTTGGGGCTAGTGTGAGAGTTACATGACATCCATCAGACCTATAAAGTTATAAGCCCTGGAAGCCCAAGAAAAGAAAGTTGGGGGGTGGGGGAAGGCTGGGAAAAACTCGGCAGTGGCCTCTCGGGCGTAACCGGCCTGAAAATAACCGGCATTTTGCTTTTCTGTGCGGCTGATGCAGCGCTTCCCATAGGACCGCGCCTGCTTATCAGGAGCGAAGCCGCTCTCTCCGCCAGAAGGTGACTGTGGGGGCTCGGCTCCCCCCTCCAACCCGGCTCCCACGGAGGAAAACACTGAATTCCCGCCTCCTGGTTCAGGTTTCATCCTCCCGCCCCAACCCACAAACAATTTTGCATATATTTAAATCTCTTCTGCGGTTTTCAGGCTTGAGCCGCCCCCCCCCAAAACCCCGGAAAAGGGAGAAAGAAATTACAAAAGCCCATCATTTGTCTCCGTCCCCGCACCTCATCTATCAGGGCCGCCGAGCCCGTCGCCTCGAATGATGCGCGCGCCCGGACGGCGCTTTAATGGGGCGCCGCGTGTGACTGCGCAGCGCGGCGCAGCGGCCGGCATTTGCATACATATTAAACGGAGCAGTAAAAAATGCAGACATGCAAACCATTTGGACGGGCTTCTTGGCGAGCCTGCCAGGAAATCAATCTTCTGGTTTCTTAAAGGAAACCTGCTCGGGAGGAGGTGGCGAAGCCTCGCCGCCCGCCAGCCCGCCAGCCCCGGGGAGGGGGGCGGCCGGCATCTGTCCATCTGTCCGCGGAGCCCAGCCGGCTCTGGGGGTCCTTGCCGGCCACGGGACACGAAAGCATCATCAATCACCCTGGGCGTGGGTTCCGCCTCGGGGCGGCTGTGTGCCCTGGAGTAAGAGACTTGGCCCCTCTGAGCTCCCCGCTCACCCAGCGGTCGTGATAACAGCACAGCACCTTCCCCGCCTCCACTGGGGGCTGGAGTTTCTTCCCTCACTTCTGGGGCTTAATGACTAACCCCAAGGTTGCCCACCCCCTCTCTCCAGAGCCTGGATCCCAAGCCAAGTGTGGAAGAGATCAGCTAAGAGCACAGGTTCTGGAGGGAAGAGGCCTGAATTCTAAGTCAGGATCCACTCCTCACAAGCTGTGTGACCTTGGCCAAGTGCATCAACCTCTCTGTTTCCTGGGGCGGAAAACGGGGATCAACAGACCTCCCTCTTAGGCGTATTGTTGGAATCAGGTCAGTCATTGCCTGGCTCCCAGTAAGGACGTAGCTGCAGAGCAGCTAGTAGCAGGGTCTTTGGTGTTACCGAGTGGTTTTTCAGGGTGGAAATCCCTCGCTGTGTCTGCCGGGAGCCTCCTTACCTATAACCGGGTGACTGATTTGCTCAGGAACTTCTAGCCCAGGTAGATGACCTGCCCACCCTCAGGAGATGTGGGGTTCGGAGCTCAACTGCTGATTCCAGCCAGCTGGGGCCAAGGCGGTGCCTCTAAAGGCTCTGAGACCGTCATCCCCCCGGCAGTTTCGGCAAAGCGCTGGGCCCCAGTTGCGAACAACCTGAGCCGGCCCCGGATGTTTGTGGGACCAGGAAAAGCAGGTGGCCTGGAGCCTCTGCCAACCAGAGCGGTCCTGCAGCTCCACCCACCCCCTCTCTGGCTCCCACTTTTCAGACGAGGAAACTGAGGCTCAGAAGGAGCCATCTGGCCACCCAGCTTGAAGGTGGTGGAGCTGGGATTCCAATTCGGTTTGACCAACGGCAGAGGCCGCCTCCCCAGGGGTCACTTAATACTGTGGGCAGAAGGGTCTCATTCTGCCCGTTAAAGGCTGCTCTACCCCAGAGAAGGGGCGTGCTGGTGGGAAAGGGAACTCATTTGGTGCCTGGGCTCAACCTGATACTCAGAACTCATGAAGGTCCTTCCTTGAAGGGGCCTGGAAGGAAG
>PVHT021183634.1:3470941-3487880 GCA_004024745.2 Catagonus wagneri
GAGGAGGGGGAGGGGAGGGGAGGAGGGGGAGGAGGAGGGTTTTGGAAAACCAGCTCAGGCAAGACTGGCTTTCATTCATTTCCTCTACATTCCTGGGCGGGAGGAACGGAGGTGACCAGCGTCCCCAGGACAGTCCGGAGTGACGAAGGCGGGGGTGGGCAGGGGGCGTGGCACCATGGAAACAAAAAAGTCTGAATCCAGGGCGTGGCCCAGTTCGGTGGCACCTCCCTGTGTGGCCTTAGGCCAAAGCCTTACCCTCTCTGGGCCAGGGTGGCTGAACTGACTGCACCCCCTCTCGGTTTCTCCCAGGAAGCCCCTCCCTTTCACCCCTGGCCTCCAGGCTTTCTGGGCCTGCGTCCCTCCACCTCCCACTGCAGGGCCCAGAGTACGGAACCCCCCCACTGCCCGGCAGGCGGCAGGCGGGTGGAGGAAGCCGGTAGGGCGGCGGGAGGGAGGCTGG
Organism: Catagonus wagneri; assembly: GCA_004024745.2. NCBI lineage: Eukaryota > Metazoa > Chordata > Mammalia > Artiodactyla > Tayassuidae > Catagonus > Catagonus wagneri. The sequence continues at coordinate 3,471,402 of PVHT021183634.1, forward strand.
GAGGTGGGGGCTGGAGGGGCGGGAGTTACAGGAACCGGCTGGGCCTGGGCGATTGCTCAACTGGGGAGCCTGGCCCGACCGGCCTCCGCAGGCCCCCGCTCCCACCAGCCACCCTCCGTCCTAGCCCTGCATTGCAAACATTCCTGGCCAACCTCGGCTGCTGCAGCCCCGGAAGGGGGAACTGCCGCAGACAGAGCGCGAGGCCGCCAGAAACACTTAACCCCTTCCTTCCTTCCAGGCAGAGCCTTCGGGCCGGAGGATGGGGCTGGGCTGCGGGCGCCGGGGTTCCCAGACTCGGAGTGACCCGGTCAGGTGCACTGCTGGCAACCCGGATCAACAGGCTGCAGGTCAGGCTGCCCAGTCCAGGATTCACTCAACAGACATTTTCCAGGAAATCTAACAGGGAGGGGCTCACCCCGCCCACATGCTGGTGGGGGGAGGGGTTCAACTCTCTCTCTCTCTCTCTCTCTCTCTCTCTCTCTCTCTTCTCTCTCTCTCTCTCTCTCTCTCACACACACACACACAGACACACACACACACAGAGACACACACACACACACACACACACACACACACACACACACACACACACGGTTTGAGCAAAAGTCGCGCAATTAGGCAGGGAGGGCTTCCTGGAGGAAGTGGCATTTAGCAAGCAACAAGAAGTGGAGAGGGAGAGTGCCAGGCACAGGATGTGAGGCTCTAGAGGAGAGGCTGGCACCTCCAGTCCACTCTGTGTGTCGGAGGGACAGAAGGTGGCAAGCCCCTGGGTGGGTGAGCTTGGTCTGTGCCAGGTCCCCAAAGGCCATGGGGCCACTCTTGAGTTTGGACTGCCTTCTGAGGACAGTGAGGAGCCACAGAAGGGTTTTTACCTGGAGAATGACACGGTCATGTTCAACTTCAGGTACTAAGATGCCCTCAAGTGAAAAACAGAATCTTCAGAGAAAAGGGAGCTAGTGTGGTTCCAGGCACAAACCAAATATCCGAAAAAGAACACCTGAAACTCATCAAAGTGCCACCAACGGAGATATTTCAAATGGCGGCCTGGCACCTGATTCTCCTGGGGCCCGAGGGCCACTCTGAGCCTTGCCACCCCTGGGCCAGGCCGGCCAGAGGCAGCAGGCTCGGGTGGCTCCTCCTCCCAGGGTCCACACACCCCCTCGCACATCCCAGACACCACTCGGCAAACACCCGGAGCTCCATTAATGCAGCACGCAGAGTGTTGAAGCTTGGGAGGGGGTGAGAGACCGGCTAGGCCCACGGTTTCCTCACTTTAGAAGAAGACACTGAGATCCAGAGGCAGCACGGGTTGGCCTGGGCTTCCACTGGGGGTGGTGAAGAAGCCAGGCCGGCCAGCGTGGCGGTGCTCTGGCACGGGACGGGGGGCCAAGGGGCAGGCCTCCGAGGTGCGCACAGCGCATGTCCGGAGCGAAGGCCAGCACCAGCCAGCCTGCCCGTGACCTTGGCACCCACAGAGGAGATCCCAAGATCTCTGGGCCTCCCTTCATCAAAGCCCCTTCCTTTCCCCATCTTTCACCGGAGCTCACAGAGGCCAAAGGCAACAGATCCAAATCCAGAACACCAGGAACTGCTGGGAAACAGGCAGTCATTAAACCCAGCTGGTTTGGGGGGCTTGAGACACCTGCCTGCCAGGAACGAGCCCGGGGACCAAGGAAGTTGGTGGGAAAATTCTCAACTGTATTGTTTTCGCTGTAGACACATTTCCTTTTCTTTCTTCTCCCCCCCCTCCTCCCTCCTCCTCCCCCTCCCTCTTCCCCCTCCCCTCCTCCTCCTCCTCCTCCCTCCTCCTCCTCCTTCTCTTCTGGTCACACCCATGGCATACAGAAATCCCAGGCCAGGGACCAAACCTGCACCATAGCAGTAGCCAGAGCCACGGCAGTGGCAACACTAGATCCCTAACCCACTGAACCTACCAGGGAACTCTCTTCTTCTTACAAATGAAGTGTTACTTATAACACCAACACACCAAAGAGGTGAAAACAGGGCTGCTCTGATCGGAGAAGGGGGTGGTCTGGGACCGCCCCTTGCACACCCACGCGGGCTCTGGGTCCTTCTGGCCCATCCCAGGCTCCTCAGAACCCACGGAGGGCCAGCAGGCAAGCCCAGCCGGGGATTTCAGGGAGGGGGAAGACGAGGCCCAGAGAGGTGGAGGCACTTGTCCAGAGTCACACAGTGCCCAGGGACAGAGCCAAGTGTTCCCAGGCCAGCCTGAACCAAAGCCCCTCCGTCAGGCCAGGTCGGGGCCGCAGGATCAGGAGCTAGTACCTATATTCTTTTTTCTGAGCAGCTCCTCCACGCCTGCTCTGTTTGTTGGGACAGCAAATTCAGCCAGAGTTCCCCAAATCCTGCTCAGCGTGTTGAGACTTCCGAGGGGAAAACATGCCCAGGACGCTCCCTCTGTTGAAACCATGCCCGGACAGGACAGGAAAGGGCTGGGCCGGCTCCAGGCTCACACATGCCCCCAGCAGAAGGGGGGGCTGCCTTCCTTCCAGTCTCCCGGGGTCACCCCCCGAGAACCCCCCTCCCTGCCCCTAGCAGCAGCTCCCGTCTGTTTTATGGTTCCGGCTCCATTCTTGGTCACAGAGCAAGGAGCCTTCCAGGCAATGGCACTTCTACAAAGGTTCTTAGAACCTGGGGTGCCGCCATCAGCTTTGCCATGATAGAACATTCCAGAACCCTCTGAAGCCTCATCGCCGTCAGAGGAGTTGGCCATTATTACCCCATTTTACAGGGATGGCGGGACCTGAGGACCGGGAAGTCACTTTCCTGGGCCACAAAGCTGCTAATGGATGTGGCAGGCCTGGCAGGCAGGTGTCTCGAGCCCCCAGGTGTCTGCTCCTCAGCCCTAGGCCACCACCGGAGAGGTGACCCCTTCTCCCAGCGTGAGGCTGGGGTTAACCAGAGAACCCTTGGCTCCACCTGACTCCTCATGCTGTTAATGTGCACGAAATAAATATCTCCTCTCACCTATTTATTACGTGTTTATCTTTGGCACTTATCCATCCTGAGCTTTCCTCCCTGCTCCAGGCTTCTCCACGTGGGTTCAGACGGGTCACGGATTTGTCCCTGCATTTCCAGGAGGCAAAGGCGCTTGGGTCCCTGTAGCCATCACTGCAAAAAAAAAAAAAAGAAAAATCTCATTTTATGCATTTCATAGAAACAAGCTGCCTAATTTGAAAATAACGTAGAACTTGCTGCTTGGGGACAGGGACTGCACAGCGCCAAGAGGCCAGTGAGGCACCGGGCACTGGGCGAGAGCTCAGTGAATGGGCCTGGATGATGGTTATTGCTGTTGCTCACAGCGCGTGTGTGCAGGGGGGCCGGGGGTTGGCGTGGGTGATAAATTTCTGGTCTCCTCCTCCTTCACATGGCAGGTTAGCAGGGTCACTTCTCAAAGTTACCAACTGGCACTAAATGGTAAGAAACCAGCTGTGAAAATGAGGCACAATCTGTGCTCGTGCTGGAGAGATGGTTACACGGCAGTCAGCCTGCAAGACGGTCGTCTCCACAGGATCTGACTTCCTGCAGTGAGCAGGGCTGCCCCGTGGGACCGGCAGGACACTGTGGAAAGGACTGTATGTGCGTCCTGAAGCCAGGTCTTAAAAGGCACTGTGCCTTCAGTCTTGTTCTCTTACATCCATCTGTGGGGGGATGCTAACCGCCATATTGTGAGGGAGCTCAAGCAGCTCCCAGGAGAAGTCTGTGTGGCAAGGAGCCGAGGCCTCTAGCCAACAGGCAGCACTGCCTTTCAGCCGAGTGAGTGAGTCATCTTGGAAGAAGAGCCTCCAGTCCCAGTCAAGCTGTCGGGTGACTTTACTCCCACCTGACCTCCCGACTGCAACCTCAAATGAGACCACAAGCTGGGACCAGCCAGTCATGCCACTTCGGAATTCCCAAACCACACTTTTTTTGTTGTTGTTGTCATTTTTGCCTTATCTAGGGCCACACCCACGGCATATGGAGGTTCCCAGGCTAGGGGTCGAACAGGAGCTGTAGCCGCTGGCCTTCACCACAGCCACAGCAACGCGGGATCCGAGCCGTGTCTGCGACCTACACCACAGCTCACGGCAACGCCGGATCCTTAACCCACTGAGCAAGGCCAGGGATCGAACCCACAACCTCATGGTTCCTTGTCGGATTCGTTAACTGCTGAGCCATGACAGGAACTCGCCAACCCACACTTTGAGATAATAAATTCTTATGCTTTTGAGCCACTAAGTTGGGAGGCTTTGTTTTGCAGAAGTAAGTAACTAATACAGAAACAAAGAGACCTTTTAGTTTGGAGGGGCTTGTCATTGACTTGGTTCCCAAAGTGTGTTCCTTGGAACACTGATCACAGGCTACATCCTGAAAAACCACAGTCTGCAGAGTACAGGCAGACTGTGGCCTTGAGTCTCTTATTCAAGATTCCCAGTGCACTTGGGCATATTTGAGCAGACCCCTCTGGGCAAGGAAGCTGTTTTTCAGGAGACTTTGTGCATCTCTGGCATCAGAACTTCCGAGCTTCTTTGGGGTAATTGCCACAGTGGTAGGCTCCTAGAGCAAACTGGGCAATTGTGTTTGAAATAAAACCCAAAACATTCCCAACCTGGCATTCAGAGTGTGCCTTACAGACAGAGACAGCAGGGCCGACCCACCGGGATGGACAATCTCTCTGAGACCCAGCTTTTCCCCGGGCCCCCTCTGACCCCACTAGTCTTAGAATCAGCTCAGTGGTATGGGTCAGGGCGCTGAGCCAGCGTCTGGCCGTGGCCCTCAGTGCATTTGGGGACCATTTGGGATTCCGATTTGGGTTCCCCAAACTCTGTAGCTCCAGCCCTCGTCAGCTCCGTAGCCTGGATGATTATTACTGCTGTTGCTCATGGGGGCAGGGGGTTGGCGTGGCCAATAAATTCCCGGTCTCCTCCTCCTTCTTAGCAGGGTCACTTCTCCCCACGCCTCGTGTCTGCCACATCCTCAGTGGCAGTGCCTCAGCGTTCGATATTTCTCGGTGGGCACGCAACCACGGTCTTAAAACACAACCCACTGGAAAACAGCATTTGATACGGAAAAAAAGACATTTTACAGGCAACTTTTTAAGAGTGAATCCACCCCCTTCAGCAAGGGAAGGCTGTGCTCAGAAAACCACATTCTTTCAGGCCCCTGGGGCTGCGTGGGGGTGGGAACAGAGATCTTTCTACACGCTAGGAGGCAGAGGCCTTTTCTTCTGTTGAAAACATAATTTTACCCTCATGTTGCTTCATCTTTCCCTGACTGGACGTTCTTGGGGTGGGGGGAGAGCTCTCAGGCCTTTCCAGACCATTGCTTCCAGATACCAAGTGGCTGGCCCTCCTGCCTCCGGTCCGAGGCCTGGTGGGGGCACCCTGTTACTCAGAGTGTGGCTTTGGCTGTCCCAGCACCTGCCTTACCGGAGAGCCCCACCCAGACCTGCTGCATCAGAGTCTGCGCTTGAACAAGATCCTGGGTGATTCCAGCCATGTTAAAAACAGGGGTGCTTGGGTGCGCCCCGGGAACTGCCCACTCAAGGTAGCCTTAGCCACGCCTGCCCATCTCACTCCCCTTCCTGGCTGCCCTCACAGCAGCTTCTCAGAAGCTGAATTTCCTGAGCCTCATTTCCATGTGCACTCCGCACGCCCGGAGCTCCCGCTGGGGCGCAACAGGACTGCAGCGTCTCTGGGACCCTGGGACATGGGCTCCATCCCTCACCCTGGACAGTGGCTTAAGGACCTGGCGTTGCCGCAGCTGCAGCGTAGGTCAGAACTGCGGCTCAGATCTGATCCCCAGCCCAGGCACTCCGAATGCTGCAGGGTGGCCAAAAAAAAAAAGGGGGGGGGGAGAAAAAGACAGCCAGCCCCTCCGGAGTGCTTCCAACCCAGGAGGGACGCAACGGGACCCAGAGGTTCAGAGAGCTAAAGCCATATACCCAAGGTCACACAGCTGGTAAATGGCAGAATCAGGAGCACTTCCACGATGGCGAAACAGGAGTGGCTGCGGGCATTGCCAAAGAGGTGCACACCACCCCATCCCAGCTGGCTTAGCCCAGTGGTTCCCAATCTGGGGTTCCCTAGGGCGCCCTCCAAGGCTTTGGCAGGCGCTGGGGCGGGGGGATCTCCATGCTTTTTGCGGCCTCTTGAAATCCCTGACAGTCACTGCACCTGACTGAGGGCCAGGCCACCACGGGCTCCACACGCCACCACCTTGCTTTGCTTTGGCTGGGGTTCTATCAGCCCACCGTGCGGGGTTTATCAGCCAGCGGGAGTTGCACACGCATCTCGTGGATGCCGCTGATGAAGCCAAACTGAGAAAGCTTCTATTACTTAACACAGGCAGGTTTCTTATAGGGCCGGCCGGGGCCCTGGAGCAACAGACAGCAGGAGGAACTTCTCTGGTGCAAACCGAGCGACGAATCGGCTTAGAAATTTGAGTTGCTGAAGGGAGGGACCTCTTCCCAATGGTTCTCGGCAGCGGGCACCTGCTTTCTTCTATTTTCTTTAAACTGCCCCATCCCCACCCAGCCGGGATGAGCCCGGGTCTTCACGAGGTGTTGTCGCGCCACGCTCTCCACGAAGGCAGGCCTCGAGGATGACGTGCAGGTTCCTGTTTGCAGGAAACCAGCCACAGACAAACTTGACTTCTTGTAGAAACCTGCAAGCAGATGAGCGTGGGCCTCGGCCTGCAGCTTCCACCCGTCTCGGCTCGTCCGAGCGCATGCGTGCAGCTGGGGCGGCGCCTGCGTGACTCCTTCTCCGTGGACCGCGCCCCTCCATCCCGCCGCTCCGCCGCACCCCCACCCCGGGGGGACCGGTCAGGAGCGCTCAGAGGTTAAGGGCCCGGGCTCTGAGGTCCAGCAGATAGCAGGGGCCTGGGATCAAACGTCGCCTTCACCCCACGGCCTCTTGCGTGTCTAGCGGCCTCCATCAGGAGACGCCCTGAAGACGTGGGGACCCCAGAGGTCATGAGCACGGGGAGGTGTCCTTCCACGAGGGACTTGGAGTCACCTTTGGGGGGTGGGGGAGGCACAGTCACCTCTTAAGCAATGATCCCTTAAAAAAAACCCCAAACCAGGAGTTCCTGTCGTGGCGCAGCAGAAACGAATCCGACTAAGAAGCATGAGGTTGCGGGTTTGATCCCTGGGCTCGCTCAGCAAGTTAAGGATCTGGCATTGCCGTGAGCTGTGGTGTAGGTTGCAGATGCGGCTCGGATCTGGCGTGGCTGTAGCTGTGGCATTGGCCGGCAGCTGTAACTCTGATTGAACTCCTAGCCTGGGAACTTCCATATGCCGCCAGTGCAGCCCTGAGAAGCAAAAACAAACAAACAAACAAACAACAAACTCACAGTGGAAGTAAAGACGTTAAAAAAAAAAAAAATATATATATATATATATATATATATATATATATATCCTGTGTCTGAGTAGCAGGAGCTAGAGACCCCGTGACCATGACCATGGACTGAAACAGTACAGTGAAGGACACGCCGGCTGGATTTCAAATACAACTCAGGAGGAGTCCATTCCCGGGTATTTAAAAAAAAAAAAATGAAGGGCCTGCAACTCAGATGCCGACGTACCAGCCTGGGGACTTTTTAAAACACTGTTTTTCTTCCAATTTTTATTTTATTTTTGCCTTTTATGGTGGCACCCGCAGCACATGGAAGCTCCTTGGGCTGGGGATCGACGGAAGCCGCAGCTGCCGGCCTGCGCCACAGCCACAGCCACGCCAGATCCGAGTCACATCTGCGACCTAGGCCACAGCTCACACAACGCCGCACCCTTAACCCGCTAGGCAAAGCCAGGGATCTAACTCGCATCTTCACAGAGAAACATCAGGGGTCCCTAACCCGCTGAGCCACAACAGGAACTCCTAGGGACTTTTTTTAAGCAAGGTTTTCTGGTGATTCTTTACCAGGTGGATGAGTTACGCAGCCTCAGTGCCCCTGTAACCCGGCAAGTCTCAATGGTTTATGTACGTGTCCCCTTCTCCTCGGAGAGGCAGCTCCTCCCCTGGTTTGCTTTTGCGCCCTGAAAGCTCACTCTGTGCTCCGGGCACAAAGTTGTGTTCCTTGGGAGAACAGAGCGCCCAGGGCCAAAGCCAGACCCATCAGTTTCTCAAGAAGCAAGTCACGTCCCCACTCTGTGCCTGTTCCCTCCCCGGGGAAATGCCTTTCCTGGTCCCTGATGCCTCTTGAGATGGCTCTGAGGATGGCCAGAACAGGTGAACGGACCTGTCACAGGGCACACCCACAAGTGGGGTACCACCATCCAGCTGGCCTCGGATGCAAAGCTGGGCGTGCAGCAGGCATTTAAGCATTGTTTGGTGTCGGGATGTTTTTAAACCAACATCTCTTAACGTGTAGGGACAAAAAATCATATATGACTTGTAGAAAATGTGATTTTTTTTTTTTTTTTTTAAAGACAAAGGTTGAAGAGTTCCCTTGTGACTCAGGGAGTTAAGGAGCTGGCGTCACTGATACAGCTCTGGTTACAGCTGCGGCTCAGGTTCAACCTTTGTGCTGGGAACTTCCACATGCCTCAGGTTCAGCCAGAGAGTGAGAGAAAAAAAAAGAAAGCCTGACTTCTTTCTCCCCACCTACAGCCAGCATTCAAGACACTTCCCATGCACACCTGGCTTTTACAGGTGGGGAGGTCAAATCTCAGAAAGGTCAAATGCTTGACCTCTGTTCAGCTGTAGAGGTCCCCAAGGTCACTCAGGGACAGCGTCAAGCCCGTCAGTGTCTTGGATTTATAACCCCTGGCTTCCCTGAGACCCTCGCCCAGACCCCCCGCAGAACCCAGGGCTCCAGCCCAGAGCGAAGCAGCAGTGATTAAGCCTGAGCTAATTCTGGCCAATTTCCATCTGATGCCCTAATAAGCAAGGAAAAAACAGGAGGGGCAGATTCAGATTAGAAGCCTCTTGGGTTTTGGTACAAGGCCTGAGAATAGCGGGCAGGGGGTTGGGGGAGGAGGAATTCATGCGCTATAGCCTCTTTTTTTTTTTTTTTTTTTTGCTTTTTAGGGTCGCACCTGCAGCATGTGGAGGTTCCCAGGCTAGGGGTCTAATTGTAGCTACAGCCACCGGCCTACACCACAGCCACAGCAACTCGAGGTCCGAGCCGCGTCTGCAACCTACACCACAGCTCATGGCAATGCAGGATCCTTAACCCACTGAGCGAGGCCAGGGATCGAACCTGCAACCTCATGGATCCTAGTTGAGTTCACTAACCACTGAACCACGAAGGGCACTCCTCCACGGCCTTCCAGATGGTCTTTCAAGCAGCTGAGCTGGGGATTAGAATCTGGGGTTTCAAGCTGCAGAAACCTGGATTCCCTCCTGGCAAGCTGGGACCTCTCTGACCCTCAGTCTCTTCACCCGAAGTGTGTCCGGCAAAGCTTTATTGTCTAGCTGCTCCTTGTGGAGCTGGGGCTGGGTGCTGGGGACTCAGAAATGAGTGGGAGAGACCAGCCTTTACCAAGCTCGCTGCCTGACAGAGGAGCCAGGGAAGGTGGAGACAAACAGGTTCTGATACCAGTGATAAGGAAATAACCCGAGGATGAGAATAATCTCTACCTCAAGCTGGTGGTGAGGGTGTGCAATGTTCAGCCAAGGCAAAGCCAAGCCCAGCATTGAGCACACAATGAGTGCTCAGTCCGTGAAAATGACTTCAGGTGCTGCCGTGGCTATTACTATGACTGTAACCTGCATAAAACTGGGCTGACTTGGGGCCCAGTCTCATCACCATGTCACGTTCAAGAGAAATACCTGTCTGACACCCCCAAATCCTGGAAAAGCAGCCTAAATCTTCCTAATCTCTCAGAGACACCAAAGGGGAATTCCTTTGCACACCCCACACAAAAGCCTTCTCAAGACTCTCTGGGACCATTTATTTGCCTAGACGGTCTCGTGGCAATTGCTCCAGAAACTTCTCGCTTCCAAGCACCTCCGTTGTATCCTTCTCAGAGGGGCAGAGACTGCTGGGTCTGGCCTGGGGAGATGGGAGACGGGACCTGGGCGCAGCCAGGCTCTGCCGTCACTAGCCACATTGATTCACTGCACTCCGTGCCTTAGTTTCCTCACCCGCACAGTAGATAACAAGAGCACTGGCTTCGAGGAGTTACGGCGGGGACTCAATGAGATAAGGGCTGTCAAGTGTTTGAGACGGGCAGGCCCAGCCAGCTACCCACGCGGGAACTCAGTCCCCCCCGCCCCCACTTTGCATGTCCCCCCCCCCAGGAAGGGGCTCTGGGTGGGGTGTCCTACAGGCAGTCTGGGCTTGCTGGGTCCTAGCATCCAGAGGCAGCTCCACCTACCATCCCAGCGAGCACAGGGAAGGGGTTCATGGCAGGCGGGTAAACTCAGAAACTGTCTGAGGAGGGGGCAGCCAGGGCTAGGACCACATTCTGAAAGGGATCTTCCAGCCTCCACTGGGGGGGCGGGGGCACACACAGGGGTGGCTTTCTCTGGGCATCACTTCGGGATATCGGTGCCCAGAAGGTGGGGCCGGGGGCTCCCCGGGTACTTGGGGCCCCACTGTTCACTGGGGAGAGATGGCTCCCCAGCAGCAGAGGCCACTGTCTGCCCAAAGCCTGGGCAGCGGGGCCCAAGGTGGCTCCGGCCTCCTTCTGCCTCTCTCTCCCGAGGGGCTCTGGGCCAGGCCCTTGCCAGGGGTGAGGTTCCTACACTCCCGGGGCTCACAGGCCAGAGGGTGAGGCAGATAAGCAGGGCCTAAGCTCGAGGTGAGACACCAGGTAGCAGGAGGGGACCTGCTGGGGCATCAGCGAGGGCTTCCCAGAGGAAGAGGCACTGAAGGGAAGGCTGTATGAGCAAAGGCCCGGAAGGGAGAAAGTGCTGGGTTCCTCCCATCTACCCCAATAGGTACGGTCCGCCCAACTCCATCAGCCGTATATCTCACTTGGTGCCCCCCCCACACCCCCCGCCCCGGGACAGAGGGCAGGAGCTCTTACTCCCAGTTCACAAATGGGGAGACCAGTTCTGACAGAGGAAGCAGCAACTCCTGGCTGGGACTAGAGCCCGCATCGCCTGACTCCTGGCTCAGACCAGAGAATCAAGATGCAAGACTGGGCCCAGAGCACCCCTGGCATCTGCCTATCATCATCACCCCCATTTTACAGATGAACAAACTGAGGCTTAGTGAGACCACAACATCCCTCCAGTCTTGCTGCTTCTGTCTCGCTCTGGGGACCTAGGACCAGCCTGAGGTGCCCAGATGCCCTCCGCAGGTGGGGCGGGAAACCGCCAGGAGCATGGTGACTGGTGATTCAGGGTGAAGGATGGAGGGCGCTGGACTGGCGCGCGGAAACCAACACCCCAACACCACCAGGCAGGGAAAAGCAGAGGAATGGGGGCGGGGATAGGGGTGGACCTCAACGCAAGGCCAGCCTGGGAGGGGCCGGGACCTAGACAGCCCCCTCACTCAACCCAGGGTGAGACCCTGACTTCTCAGAACGCACCCACCACCCCCGCCCCAAGCTGGGCGGGGAGAAGGACCACGGCCTCCTGGCCACCCAATCAGACGCACTCCCAGCCTGATGGGGAGGCAGCCAGGGCGGAGGGCTCCCAGGGCCTTCCCCAAGGAGCACCCCCACCCCCCGGACCTGCCCAGGACTCGGCCCCCCACCTCCCACCGCCCACCCTCAGCCTCATTAGCACCGACACCGACACCGGGCGTCCTCCCCTCGGCTTTCGGTGGCTCCAGAATTTAAAGGTTAAATCCTAACCTCGTCTCAGCGGTTTCTCCCGGCTTTGCCTACCCAGCGCCAGTTGCTGGTAATTATATGCATCTCCGAGCAGCCAATCAGCTGTCAGACTGACAGATACTGATCTTTTCGTTTTATTTTTAGCTCTGTGCTTCCCCCTCTAGTTGCAAAAAAAAATTCTGTTTGTTCTGTGTGCCGCTGCTTGGCTGCCAGCTCTGCAGCCGGCTCTCATCTCCGCCAGCCAGGCGGGAGCAGGAAGCCGGAGGGGCTGGGACCTCCTGCCCTTCCAGAAAGGGGGGGGGGGGGACAAAATGCACCCGCTGCCCCCCCCGCCCCCCCCAGCAGCGGACCCTGAGCTGCGATGGGGAAGGGAGGAGGCTGCTGCTGCCCAGAGCGGCCCTTGGAGGCCAAGGGCGCGGGGAGAGGAGCTGTACTTGGCCGGGGAGGGGAGCAGGTCCTCGTCTGCCACTGGGAGGCTGGGAGACAGAGACAGAGACAGCCGAGAGGCAGAGAGACGTGCAGAGGCAGAGACAAAGCTAGGCTGAGAACAAGAAAGAGCAGGGAGTGGAAGGGAAAAGATAAGCTCTCAGCCTGGAAATATTCTCCCGCCCAGAACTGCACAGAAGTGGCCGAGGTGGCGCTCAGCCCTGTAAGCACTGGGGTGTCAGGCAGCGGGGCTGACCAGCGAGGCCTGCAGGGCTCAGGCCGGGTGCCTTCCCTGCCCCGGGAAGGGCAGGTGACGGTGCTCTTCAGAGTCCTTTGGGAGGAATGTTCCAGAACGTTCTGGGACCTCTCTGGAGGCACCAGGAGGCAGGCAGGTATGGGACCAGGTGGCAGGGGAGTCTTTGGAAGGAGAGGAGTCTGAGGGCGGAGCAGGGGTTTTGGGGCCCAGGGAGTCTCCCACTCAAGGGCCCTGCTCCCCGAGAGGGGTCAGCAGATGGTGGCGGTGCCTCCTTCCATTATCACAGCGCTCTACAGTTTGCAGAGCAGCTCCCTTCGCCCCAAGGGCCTCGGTCCCTTCACCTCAGGACCAGGTGACACGGGAACCAAGGAGCCTGGCGAGGATCACTGCCATTCTGATTGGCCCTGGGGGAGGACAAGCAGGGGAGCTGTTGCGATTTGTTGGGGTTCAAGCCCCAGGGCTGCTATTTAAGCGCCGTTAGGACGAGCGAATGCCCCAGTCCCTCTGGGCCCCGGCATCCCCATCTGGAAACTGGGCCCCACGCCACCCCTGCCTCCCAGGCCTGTCTGGCGAGTGAAGTCACCCTTATGGGTGCTTCTCACGGCCAGGCACCCACGGGGCACCGCAGCACACTTGTGAAGCGGGTATTATTAGCGTCTCCGTTTTGCAGATGGGGAAACTGAGGTTCATGTGACTCGTAATTGGCAGAACTGGGACCAGAACCCGTCCCCCGATCTCCGCCCCCCCCCCTTGGCTTCCTTTTCTCTGACACCACAGATGGCGCGCTGAGAAAAAAAGAGGAGAGCGGGGAGAAGGGAATTAGGAGACGGAGCGAGAGGGAGGCGGCAGCACCGTGATCAATTACTTGGGCTATAAATTTCTGCTGTTTTGCAAAGTGAGCACACAACCTCGGAGAAGCAGCGCTCCCCGGTCTGCCGGGGCGGGGGGAACCAAACAGCCAAGCCCACGGCAGATACTCGCGTGGTGGGAGACACACAGGGAGAGGGGACAGCTCCAGGGTGGGGTCAGGTGGGGTCAGAATGACGGGGGGCGAGGCCTGGAGCAGAGGAGGGTGGGCCTGGGAGCTGCCCAGAGTCCCCGTTGGGAAGGGACTCAACTTCCTCTTCTCTTCCCAGCAGCTTCCTCTCCCTTCGCTGCTGGAGTTGGGAGAACCAGTCCTGGGCGGCCGGGTGGCCTCTGCCTTCGCAGCTGCTCCCCCGGGGGCTGCTGGGAAGGGGGCCGTGAACTTCGACTTCGACTTTGGCTGTGAAGTGGGGAGAGTGGCAACGTGCCTGTCGAGGAGGCATTCGTCTGATGGCCCAGCAAGACCAAGGCTATGAAAGGCCTAGGCCGGGGCCTGGCGCACACCCTGCAAGCAGGGTTAATGTTGCGATAACATTATTAGTGTGAAGACAAGCGAGGGCTAAAGGGTTTGTAAAGGGCTAAAGGAAGTCTGGAGACCAATTATAGTATTAAAGAAACAGGGGCGCAGTGGTGGGGAGGTTGGCCCCCAGCGGAAGGGTCATGACCTTGACCTATCTCCATCTCCCAGCGTGTAGGGCCGGGTGGCTGGGGGGGGTGGGGGGGCCACCTGTGCTCAGGAAATGGGACCGGAGCGAGGGGGCCCCGGCCCAGATTCCTGACTTCCGCCTTCCTGGAGCCTGGGGCCACTTAGGAAATGAGCCCCAGGTAGGGGCCGGCTTCTCCCTCTGGGAACCGGGTGCTCCAGGAAAATGGGATTCCAGCCCCGCCCTCTCAGGGTGGAATGGCAAAACCACAGCATTTCGGGAGCACCCTCTACGTGCTCATCTTCTCCCAGTCCCGAGGAAATTCTGCAGCCAACCATCCCCAGGCTCTGCTCTCAAGGAGCTTTGGGGGACTCCCCCAAAATAGACACAGTGGACGCTGCACGCTGGTCTCTGGACCTCAGACACCAGCCGAAGGAATGGGAGGCCAGGGGCTGGAGCAGGAAAACCAGACTGTAGACATCGCGAAATGAGGAAAGCCGGGTGGGGGGGCCCAAGGGCAGGGGCGAGGCCAAGACTGGCGGGAAATCTGGGCCCTGGCAAAGATGGCTCGAGCTCCGGTGGGGACCAAGCACAGGGCCCGCAGCTCACACTCTCCAGCCTCAGGGATGCTGGGCTGAAGGCAGTGGAGACGCTCCCTGCTTTAAAGGAAACCTAAGCTCCCCTGGACGGAGATAATAAAAAGTGTCGTATTAGTCAGGATGGGCTCACGGATACAACAAACACCCCCCCCCCCAAAAAAAAAAGGTTTATTTCTTCTTCATGTCACGGTCTGCTGAGGGCTGGAGGAGGGGTGGGCGGGAGTCCTGCTCCACGCAGTAACTCAGGGGCCCAGCTTCCCTCGTCTTGCAGTTTGTTATCTTCGAGGGCCTTTTCCTCCACTGGGACAATCCTGAGGAAGGGTGACAAGAGAGTGTGGAGGGTGACACAGACGGAAGTCCAGGACTGGGCTAAAAGGGGTGGGGGGGCATCACTCCAGCTCACTTTCCATTGACCGAGGCCCCAGTGTGAGGCCACAGCTCACTGCAAAGGAGGCTGGGAAATGTAGTCCAGCTGTGTGCCCAAGAGGAAAATAATGAACAGGGTCTGGCGAAGCATAGCAGTCTTTACCACAGACTCCCTTCTCTTTAGGTGGAGGAGCTGTTGCTCGCAAAGCACCCTGTGTAGGGTCAGCCACTGACTTGTGTGCCCGAGCTGGCTATTTGTCCTGTAAATCCAGAGGCTGCTTGTCTGAGGGTTAGGACAGCCACCAGGAACATATTCCTAGTCCTTGTCCTGAAACTGTACATTATAGTGTGCATGCGTGTGTGTGTGTGTGTGCGTGTGTGTGCATGCGTGTGTGTGTGGGTGCACGCATGTGTGTGTGTGCGCGTGTGTGTGCGTGCATGCATGTGTGTGTGTGCATGCATGTGGGGGGTGCACGCATGTGTGTGTGTGGGTGCATGCGTGTGTGTGTGTGTGTGCACACAGGCGTGCGTGTGAAAGAGAGATGAATGGAGAGATATTTTATAGTCTAAGGACAACATCCGAAGCTTTCATCAGGTTCTCAAAAATCTGAGCATAACGGTTTAAAAAGAAATGGACTATCTCCTATTAAGGCAACAGCTTAGCTGTGCAGAGTTGACATCACTTGGGACTTGGTGAGTCCTGGGCACAGGGCACATTGGTCCTTGTGGCCCCAGTGCACAGGAGGAGGCAGAACCAAGGATTCCACAGCCGCCATCTCTCCTCTCCCTCCTCTCCCACTCAGCACGCCCCGGAGACCCCGGGGTCAAGGCCGAGAAGGCCTCAGCTGATCCGTGACAGTGGACGCATCCTGTCGGCTGCAGTGGCCAAGGCAGCCACGGGGTCAGGGATGTCGGCCCTGGAGTCCAGCTGAGATGCGCAGGTTTGAGAAACAGAGGTCCGAGAGGGGCCATCCCGCGCAGGGTCACACAGCGAGTGGGGACAGAGCCAGGACTGACATTCAGATCCAGTCGGTCAGGTTTCTGTGGTTGTACACAACAGAAGTAGGCTCCGTTTGCCTTGATCGGAAAGACGCTCCAACAGCAGACCCAGGGGGAGCTCAGAACGGGAGGAAACACAGGAGAAGCGGACGGGCCCCAGCAAGGATGCAGCCAGGCCATCCTGGAGAGCAGTGGGCACTCGGCAACCACCCTCAGGCCTGGCCATCAGGACGAGGAAGGAGGGACCCGTGCTCAGGGAAGGAGGGCTGCTGACCCATCCCTTGGAACAGAAGCTCGGAGCATCTGGACCGGCAGCCCACTCCCCAGCTTGCGCGCACACACGGGGGGAATTCCCTATGAGGCAACTGGGGGACTTTCGCCAAAAGGAGACGGGGGTGAGGGTGCTGGGCGGCCAAAACAGCAGATGTCTGCTCTGGCCTCCTGCTCCGGGGGTTGTGCAATCGAAACAAAACAACCACGAGGCTGGTTTCCTGCAGCCTAACCAGGGAATCTGACCCAGAGGAGGCCCGGAAAACAGAGGCACTGGGCAGACGGGTGTTCTGGGCTCTGACGCTTCTCCCAAGAGACAGG
>PVHT021183634.1:3488880-3726946 GCA_004024745.2 Catagonus wagneri
GGGGTGAGGGTGCTGGGCGGCCAAAACAGCAGATGTCTGCTCTGGCCTCCTGCTCCGGGGGTTGTGCAATCGAAACAAAACAACCACGAGGCTGGTTTCCTGCAGCCTAACCAGGGAATCTGACCCAGAGGAGGCCCGGAAAACAGAGGCACTGGGCAGACGGGTGTTCTGGGCTCTGACGCTTCTCCCAAGAGACAGGCAGCTTCTTGAGGGCAGCGGGCAGGCTGGTGGCTCCGCACCAGGCAGGGCTCGCTGGGGGCTTGCCCAGGCTGGTTGAGGGAGCTTTTCACAATAAAGAATGCACGGCTGGAGGAGGAGCTGGGCTGGGGGTTGAGGATTCATCGCAGGAATGCGGGGAGCCTGGCTGAGTTCAACCAGCCCTGGGCGGTCTTCTGAGCCATGGTGCTCAAGCTGGAGGGAGCTAGAAACCACTGACAGAGGGGGAATGAGGTGATGCTGGTGAGGTTACAGTGCCCCGTACTCCACTCACACGCTAATCTCAGGGTCACTCTGCAGGCGCCCGTAGATGTGATTGCAGTCCATAATCAGTCGACTTTTGAGAGACATTGTCCCAGATTTTCTGGGTGGACCTGATTCCATCACTGGAAAGGCTTTAAGTGCAAGGCGCTGGGCCTCTTTGGTAGGGAAGCTATTCCGCCCACAGGCAGTGGCATCAGCCCGGCCCAGAGGTCCAGCCTGCCCTTCAGATTTCGGGCTTGTCTAGCCGGCTCCACAACTGCATAACCAATTCCTTGCAATAGATCTCTTTGCGCAGACCTCCTGCTGGTTCCGTTTTCCCTGGCTGAAGCCTGAGTGAGGCAGATGGGGAGGGGAGGCGCAGGGGTGCTCCAGGAGGCTGCTGGCCTCTCTCTGGGTGGAGGCACCCACGTCCTTACAGATGAGTGCTAACTGGGTCATGTCCCTTAACATAGCCAGGGAACAAGGACAGTGCCCCCCAGGTGTCAGGGTTCAGAAAGGGGACTCAGAGCCCTGGGGCTGGCCTGGCATCCTGTCCTCCTGTCCCGTGCCATCTCGGGCCCCAGCCCCACCTGCCACCCCCTGAACTGGAGGTTTCAGAACTGCATTTTGGGACTTTTGGACCCGCAGGGGCAGGGAGGTTGCACTAGCCTCTTGGACAAATAGGGAGACTGAGGTCCGGACTCACTCACCTGTCTGGAGGCGGGTCCTGAGCCCTTTGTCCCCTCACCTTTCTCAAAGCTGCCCCTCCCAGCCCACCCCACGGGTGCCACCAGTGTGGACAGAGGCTGCGGTGCCCAGGGGACCTGCTGCCTGCTCACAGCGGTGCCAGCGGGACTGGGCTGTCCTGTCAGAAGGATCACTGTTGAGTGTCTGTCTGTCCAGAGAGCAGGATCCAGCCCTGGGCCAGCTGATGGTGCAGAGGGGAGGGCAGGGCCCTGATGGGCAAGAGGCCCCATCACTGTCAGCCTCTGTCCCCCAAGCCAGGGGTCTCTGGACACTTCAGACCCCCTAAGAGCTCTCCCCAACCTGTCAGTAGGAGGCCACAGGTGGAGGTGTACAAAGCCACTACCCCGCCTTCGAGGTGCCTCAGCCATCATCGGAGCGGGCGCAGTGGGGACGAGGCTCTTCCAAGCATCCTCTCCCCTTCAACAAGTGGGGGGCAGGGGAGAGGATAAAGACAAGGGGAGACCCTGACTTGAACCTCTGGCTGGGGGCCTGCAGGCACCGGGGGCCCGCCTGCGAGTGGCCGGGGCCTTCCCTCCAATTTATCCAGGAAACAGGAAGACGAAGCCCCGACTCCCATGCCCTGCTGCCGCCAGGCTCTGCCCTGAGCACCACTGGTCGTTCTCTCCTTTCATCCTCACACCCACCCTGAGAGGCGGAGGGCCAGCGGTGTCTTCATCACGCCCATCCTATAGAGAGGAAGACTGAGGCCCAGGGAGGTTAACTTCTCCCCCCAAGCCCCACAGCTGGCAAATGGCAGGCAGGCCCTGTGGCCCTGGGGTCCAGCTGCCCATCTCGCCCTCTTCTCAGGCCTCCATGGGACCTCCCACAGGAGTCGTCCCTTCCCCTGGGGCACCATCTAAAAACCTCTGTGTCAAGAGGGCTCCCTCGGAGTTCCCGTCGTGGCTCAGCAGTAATAAACCTGACTAGTACCCATGAGGACACAGGTTCGATCCCTGGCCTTGCTCAGCGGGTTAAGGATCTGGCCTTGCCAGGAGCTATGGTGTAGGTCTCAGATGTGGCTTGGATCTGGCATTGATGTTGCTCGGATCTGGCTTTGCTGTGGCTGTGGCCTAGGCCGGCAGCTGCAGCTCCAATTCAATCCCTGGCCCAGGAACTTCCATATGCCGCAGGTGCGGCCCTAAAAAGCAGAAGAAAAAAAAAAAAAAAGAGGGCTCTCTCTGTCTTCTCTTACAGCACACATCACAGCCCTGGCCCTATTCTCCAGCTCTCACTCTCTCTCTCCCACATCATGCCGTTTGTTTGGTCTTTGGGGCTCCCACCCCCCATTATCAAAGCAATAAACACTCATGATGGAATGTTTGGAGACCTCACATTGTGGCGTAATCGATCTGTTCCCACACCCACCGGTCCCTACCCACCAGAGCTCAACCACACTCCGTAGCGGCTTGGGTGGGGGGAGACCCAGCCTGGGGGGTGGGGGGGGAACCCAGCCCAGAGCAGGGGCGGGGAGTGTCCCTGCCGCCCCGCCCACTGCGGGCTTTGCAAATTTTGGGTCGGTTTGTGAACACGGTGCTGGGCGATATCCATCACAGCTGTCATCTAGGGTCTCTGCTGTGTGCCGCCGGTGCCAGGCCAGGCGCCTACCTCCCCTTGTCCTGCCGGGCCTCCGAGACGGTGCTGTTGTCACCACCCGCACTTCTCAGGTGAGGAAACTGAGGCTCGGAGGACGCAGTTTGTCCAAGGTGTTCTGTCTGTCCTGTCTCAGCATAGATGCTCATCAGCCACCCCGCCACTGGCAGAGAGGCACTTCCAGGCCCGGTTGTGACTTACCATCTGCTTGGCGCAGACGCATTCTGCCCCTGACCTCACAATGCTAAGAGGAAGCAAGCGGCTGCCTTGAGCAGTGTCCACTCACCACATAAAACGGAGACAGGCGACTGCCACCCCGAGATTAATGTCCCCGGCAGGCCCTGAGGCTGACCAGTGTTTTTCCCTTAACTGCGATTCCCATAAACCCCGATTCGCTGAAAGCAAGGGAAGTGGGGATTAACTGAGTCTGGGTGGTTTCCATGGAGCCCGGATTGTACCAAACAACAGTTAGCTTCTCCAGGGGTGGGGGGCAAGGACCACAGGTTGGGGAGGGAGCCCCCCAGCGCCCCAAGGAGGAAGCTGGGAGATCACTCCACCGCCCACAGCTGGCATCAGCAAGATGTCTGGGTCCACGGATCCTCCCAGCCAGTGACACAGGGGCCATTGGGCACCGGCCATACTTTCTGAACCCTTCCCCCGGCTGGGAGAACATGGTTTTCATCAGCACACTGGCCCCTGGCCTCCCCAGGCCTGGCTGGGGCAGCTCTGCCTGGCGCTGTTCCCTAAGACCCGTCTAGGGGCAGGAGACGCCAAGGACACAGAATTTCACGGTCAGGCAAGGGATCCCTCACGGTCTCCAACGCAATCATTCATTCACTTAGTCCTTCATTCATTCATTCCGTGCTGGGTCCCTGACACTGCTGAGCCCCCATATCAGCCCTGGGCTATGTATAGTGGGAACTGGCTCTCGTATTTAGGACCTGTTTTAGGTTTTGTTAAGATAGCTGAACCTATATCACAGTCAAGCCACAAGATTGAATGCGGTTTTACCTTCAAGTGACAAAGGCTAGTGTCATCCACATACAGAGCCCAGAGCTTGGCTTTGCTGAGAATGGGAGGCAGGACTGCTGCCCGCAGGGAGTGTCCAGCACAGCCATGCAGCCACGGCAGAGAGGCTGCGATGTTTCCAGGGGACACTGAGAGCCAGGAGGCTGAGATGCACTGGGAGCCATGGAGGTGGCAGGCTAGGCTCTGGTGGGCGCACCCCTCCCTCCAGCTTGGGCAGCCTGTTGCCAACAGCGCACTCAGGCTGGGGCCTTTCTCCGGGAGAAAGTATGTGAGCTGGCACGATGTCTTCACTTGGTGTGCAAGGGAGAAATTCGGGGAGTTCCTGTTGTGGCTCAGCAGATTAAGAACCTGGCATGGTATCCATGAGGATGCTGGTTCAATCCCTGGCCTCGCTCAGTGGGTTAAGGATCCCGCGTTGCCACAGCTGTGGTGTAGGTCACAGATGCGGCTGGGATCTGGCATTGCTGTGGCTGCAGCTCTGATTCGATCCCTAGCCTGGGAAGTTCCATATCCAGGCGCAGCCATAAACAGGAAAAGAGAAAGAGAAAGAAAAAGAAAAAAAAAAAGAGAAATTCTGACTCTCACATAGAGGAGAAACCCAAGCCCAAATTGCCAGCCCAGTGATGGCAAGATGCCACCATCTAACCACGTAGCCCTGGATCGGGTTGCTGGTCCCTCTGGTGCCTCAGTCTATCTGGTAAATGGGAGTTTTCTATATATGATCATTTGCATATCTGATTACAATGAAACTTGAAGGGCAAAGCTCTCCACCAGGAATTACACTTTTGCCATCTGGATTTTACTTGTATTTAAACATGCAACAGGATTTTATCACCGCGGCTGGGCCCTGTCCTCTCAGTAAACAAAAGCCTTCTTTTGAGAGAAACTCAAAAAATGTTCAAGCGCTCATTGCGCAATTACTACATATGCAAATAGACACTTGTCCCAAGAGCCACCTCCCTCTAAGGCAAAGAAGAGCCTGGAATCATTGGCCAGTCTCCTAACACATCGTGGATCTGCTGGCATATCAGATTTGTTGTTTCACTCAGTGTGTTAATTTCTTATGGCTGCTGTAACAAAGTACCACAAACTTGGTGACTTAAAACTATACCAATTTGGAGTTCCCGTCGTGGCTCAGTGGTTAACGAATCCGACTAGGAACCATGAGGTTGCAGGTTCGATCCCTGGCCTCGCTCAGTGGGTTAAGGATCCGGCATTGCTGTGAGCTGTGGTGTAGGTTGCAGGCACGGCTCAGATTCTGTGTTGCTGTGGCTGTGGCGAAGGCCGGCAGCTACAGCTCCTGTTAGACCCCTAGCCTGGGAGCCTCCATATGCCGCAGGTGAGGCTCTACATAAAGGCAAAAAGACAAAAAATAAAAATAAAACGATACCAATTTACTATCTTCTGACTCTGGGAGGCAGAATCTGAGATGGGTCTCACAGGGCTAAAATCAAGGTGTTGGTGGGGCTGCTGTTCCTTCTGGAAGCTCTCGGGGAGAATTTGTGTCTTTGCCTTTTCCAGCTTCTGGAGGCTTCCCGCCTTCCCTGGCTCACGGCCTCCTTCCATCAAACTCCTCATTCCCACCTGGACTTCCACCACATTCCTCTCTCTGACTCTGACCCTCCTGCCTTCGGAAGCCTTATAAGGGCCCTTGTGACCACACTGGGCCCCCCCAAACCATCCAGAACAGTCTCTCCGTCTCAGGATCCTTAGCTGCATCACACCTGCAAAATTCCTTTTGCCACATAAGGTTAACATGTGAAGAGGGTCATTATTCTGCCTGCCGAAATCTGTCCCCGCACAAGAATGCAGTCCCTGGGGCCAAAAGAATTTCCCTGATTTGCTCACTTATATGTCCCAGGAAACTCCAGGGCCTGGCACACTGTAAAGCCAACATTTGGTGATTTATGAATGCAGGTCTGAAAGCGCTCCAAATTTCACAGAAAAATCTCTACAGGACTGTGTCTGGAACCAAGGAGCCCAACCCCAGACTTCCCCCGGGGCTCACATCATAAGGACTTGGCATTGTCTCTGCAGTGCCTCTGGTTCGATCCCTGGCCCGGGAACTTCCAGGTGCCGCGGGTGCAGCCACATCAAAAAAAAAAAAAGAGCCTGACCCCCAGGCCGGTGGTCCCCAGGGAGATGGCAATTGAGACACACGTGTCCTCGGCACGGCGGAGGACGGCCCAGCATCGGACACACACATCGAGCAGTTTGTGCCTGGGATGGAGAGCGGGCATTTGGGAGCTGCTGACCAGATACTGGGAGGCAAAGCAAAGCTGTGGCAGTGCCAGGGGCTGCCTCCCATCTCTGGAATGTGCAAGAATTTGCCTGTGAGCCTCTGAGCAAATAAAGTCGGGGCAGTGCAGAGCCCCGCACTAACGCGCTTGAGGGGGGGCAAGCCACGATGCACGAAGCTGTGCATCTTTCATGGACCCATGAGACGGGAACAGTGGCCACGATTCCTCTGTAACGCCTGCTGACCTGTTCGCTGTTACTCTGAGTCTTTGTTTGTTTACAGCTGGAGTTTTCTTTTTTTTTTAGGGCCACACCCACGGCATCTGGAAATTCCCAGGCTAGGGGTTGAATCAGAGCTGCAGCTGCCAGCCTACACCACAGCCACAGCCACAGCAACTCACGATCTGAGCCGCATCTGCGACCTACACCACAGCTCACTGCAACACCGGATCCTTAACCCACCAAGTGAGGCCAGGGATGGAACCTACATCCTCATGGATGCTAGTAGGGTTCTTAAGCTGCTGAGCCACAATGGGAACTCCCCAGTTCAAGTGTTTAACGTAAAATGTGCATACAGTGAAATGTGCAAATCTCACGTTTCAACTAGTTTTCACAAACGCATAGATCCGTGTAACCCACACACTTGTCAAGCCGCAGAACCGTTCCAGCAACCCCCAAAGTATCTTTGTGACTTCCCAGCCAGTTGTGCACCCCGAAAGACAACCAATGTTCTGATTTTTTTTTTTTTTCAGCATTGAATAGTTTTTCCTCTTCCAGGACTTCATATAAATGGCATCATATGTTTGAGCTCTTTTGTGTCTGGCTTTTTGCATTCATCATAACGTCTGTGCGATTCATCTGCGTTGTATTTATTGAGTGCTCATTCCTGTGTTATTAATGAAAAGGATCCCATAATATAGATACGGCACAGTTTGTATATCTGTTCTCCTGGTAATGGACATTTGGGCTGTTTTCAGTTGGAGGGGGTATTATAATAAAGCTGCTATAAACATTCACATCCACGCCTTTTTGTGAACTTTGGCACTTATTTCTTTCAAGAAAATACCTAGAAGTGGAATTACTGGGTTTTGGGTAAGTGCATGCCTTACTTTATAGGATACTGGTGAAACATTTTCCAGTGTATTTGTAGCGCTCTGTGTTCCCATCACAATTTAGGAGCGTTCTGGATGTTCTATGTCCTTACAGACATTTGGTGCTGTCAGTCTTTAAAAATTTAATCCTAAAAATGTCTTCATCATAGATACTACTAGAGCCTCATGGACTGAAATTTGCATTTTCCAGATAACCAATGATGATGATGACTTTTAAATATGGGCTCATTCTGGAGCTCCCATTGTGACTCATCAGTAGTGAACCTGACTAGTATCCATGAGGATGCGGGTTCGATCCCTGGCCTCGCTCAGTGGGTTAAGGATCTGGCGTTGTCTCTAGCTGTGGTGGAGGTCACAGACATGGCTTGGATCCTGTGTTGCTATGGCTGTGGCGTAGGCCTGCAGCTGCAGCTCAGATTCAACACCCAGCCTAGGAACTTCCATATGCTGCAGGTGTGGCCATAAAAAGATTTTTTAAAAGTGTTCGTTGGCCATTTGTATACTTTTTTTCCTAGAGAGTCTGTTCAAATTTTCTGACTTTTTTTTTTTTTCATCTTATGGCTGCGCCTGCAGCATATGGAAGTTCCTGGGCCAGGAATTAAATCCAAGCCACAACTTTGACCTACACCAAACCTACGGCAACACTGGATCCTTTAGGAGTTCCCGTCGTGGCTCAGCAGAAATGAATCTGACTAGCATCCATGAAGACTCAGGTTCAATCCTTGGCCTTGCTCCGTGAGTTAAGGATCTGACATCGCCATGAGCTGTGGTATAGGTCACAGACGTGGCTTGGATCTGGCATTGCTGTGGCTGTGGCTGGCAGCTGCGGCTCTGATTCGACCCCTAGCCTGGGAACCGCTATATGCCACCACCCGTGAGCCCCTAAAAAAGGAAGAAAAAAACCCACTGGATCCTTTAACCCACTGTGCCGGGCTGGGAATTGAACCTGCACCTCTGCAGCAACCTGAGCCTCTGCAATTGGAGTCTTAACCCACTGCTCCATGTCAGGAACTACTGGCTATTTTTAACTGCACGTGTGCCCTTGATTATTCAGTTGTCAGACTTTCTATACAATCTGGACAGCAGTCCTTTATCAGTTACATGTTTTGCAATATTTTCTCCACATTTGTGGTTTCCCCTTTCGTTTTCTAAACAGTAAGCAAGAGTTTTCAATTTTGATGAAGTCAGTCTGTTGCTGTTCCTTATGGTTATTGCTTTTTATGTCCCAAGAAATTTTGGCCTGCTCACAGGTCATGAAGATTTTTTTTTTTAATGCTTCCTTCGAAAAGCTTTATAGGGAATTCCTGTTGTGGCGCAGCAGAAATGAATCCAACTAGTATCCATGAGGATGCGGGTTCGATTCCTGACCTCCTTCAGTGGGTCAGGAATCCAGGCATTGCCCTGAGCTGTGGTGAAGGCTGCAGATGCAGCTCCAATACCACGCTGCTATGGCTGTGGTGTAGGCCGGCCACTGCCGCCCTGATTCTACCCCTAGACTGGGAACTTCCATATGTTGCAGGTATGGCCAAAAAAGCAAAAAAAAAAAAAAAAAAAAAAAAATGAAGGAGCTTTATAGTTTTGGTTTTTACCTTTAGATCTGTGATCCATGTTGAATGTTGTGTGTGATGCGCAGGGTCAAATTTCATTCTTTTCAAGATGGATATTCAGTTGTTCCAGCACCATTTGTTCAAAAAACTCCTTTGCTCCATTAAAATGCCTGGACCCCTTTGTCAAAAATCAACATGCTGTACAAGCGTGGGTCTACTCCTGGACTCAGCTACATTCATCTGTTTATTGTGCCTTAATTTCTCGGTCTTGAGATCAGTTAATGTAAGACCTCCAACTTTCAGCAAGTGTCTTGACTGCCATTGGTCCTTTGTGTTTCCACACAAATATTAGAATCAAGTTGACAATATACATATTTTCACCAGGCTGCTGGGAATATAATTGGGATTGTGCTGAATCCATTGGTCAACTGAGGAGAACTGAGTGCTTAACAATATTGAGACTTCAGGGAGTTCCCGTCGTGGCTCAGTGGTTAACGAATCCGACTAGGAACCATGAGGTTGCGGGTTCGATACCTGGCCTCGCTCAGTGGGTTAAGGATCCGGCGTTGCCGTGAGCTGTGGTGTAGGTTGCAGATGCGGCTTGGATCCCACGTTGCTGTGGCTGTGGCGAAGGCCGGCAGCTACAGCTCCTGTTAGACCCCTAGCCTGGGAACCTCCATATGCCGCGGGTGCGGCCCCAGATAAGGCGAAAAAAAAAAAAAAAAAACAATATTGAGACTTTATTCCATGAACACATACTATTTCTTTCCACTTATTTTAAGATTTCTTTCATTTCTTTCGTTAAATTTATTGCTCAGTGTTTTATGCTTTTTGCGTCATTACGGAAGGAATTCAAAATTTTTTCATTTTCACCGCAATACACCTATGAAAATGTCCGCAATCCAG
This sequence comes from Catagonus wagneri, assembly GCA_004024745.2. Lineage (NCBI taxonomy): Eukaryota > Metazoa > Chordata > Mammalia > Artiodactyla > Tayassuidae > Catagonus > Catagonus wagneri. Next base: position 3,498,509 of record PVHT021183634.1, read on the forward strand.
AATACTGATAATAGCAAAGTAAGTGGAGCGCCAAGAAATTTCATTCATTGCTGGCAGGAATGTCAAGTGGTACGGTCACTTTGGAAGACAGTTTGGCATTTTTTATAAAATTAAACATACTTTTATTATATGATCCAGCAATCACGCTCCTTGGCAATTATCCAAAGGAGCTGAAAACTTATGTCCACACAAAAACATGCGCACAGATGTTTAGAACAGCTTTATTCATAACTGCCAAACCTTGGAAGCAACCCAGATGTGTTTCAGGAGATGAGTGGATAAACTGTGATAATCCAGATAATGGAATATTATTCAATGACAAAAAGAAATGAGCTATCAATCTGTGAAAACGCATTGAGGAAACTCCAATGCATATGACCAAGTGAAAGAAGCCAACCTGAAAAGGTTGCCTACTGTATGATTCCAAATATAGGACATTCTGGAAAAGGCAAAACTATGCAGCCAGTAAAAAGATTGGTAGTTCCAGGGGCAACAGGGGAGGGAGGATATAGACAGAGCATTTTGAGGGCAGTGAAAATACTCTGTATACAGAATACTCTCTATGTTTCTAATGAAAGATATATAGCATCCTATATTTACCCAAACCCATGGAATATACAACACCAAGAGTGAGCTCTAATGATGTTATGGATTTTGGTAATAATGATGAGTCAATTAGGTTCATCAATTATAATAAAAGTACCACTGTGGTGGAGGTTGTTGATGATGGGGGAACCTATGCACCTGTGAAAGCAGGGCATCTGTGGGAAATCTCAACAAATTTAAAAGAGGTGAAAGCAAAGTGTGTCCTCTGACCAAAAGAGAATCAAAGCAGAAATCAATAACAGAAAGACAACAGGAAAATCTCCTAACACTTGGAAACTGTACAACACATTTCTATGTTACCCATGGGTCTAAGAAGAAGTCTCAAAGGAAATTTTAAAAATACATAGAACTGAATGAAAACAAATATACAGTGTATCAAAAACCTGGGGGATGCAGCTTAAGCAGTGCGGTGAGGGAAATTTATAGCACCGAATGCTTAGAAAAAGGGAACGCCTTAGGTCACTCATCTAATCTCTTATCTTAAGAAACTAGACTTTAGAACTAGTTTTATGTTAGTGAAATATCCCACCTACAAAGTAAAAACATTTTTTTTGTCTTTTTTGCCTTTTTTAATCTAGAGCCACACCCACGGCATATGGAGGTTGCCAGGCTAGGGGTCTAACAGGAGCTGTAGCTGCCAGCCTTCGCCACAGCCACAGCAGCGCGGGATCCAAGCCATGTCTGCAACCTACACCACAGCTCACAGCAACGTCTGATCCTTAACCCACTGAGCAAGGCCAGGGATCGAACCCGCAACCTCAGGGTTCTTGGTCAGATTCGTTAACCACTGAGCCATGACGGGAACTCCAAAAAACTTTAAATTTAGTATTACATCGTGGAAAAAGTTTAAAGATTAAACTAGAAAATAAGAGCAAAATAAACCTGTAGATGGAAGGAAATAATAAGTATAAAAGCAAAAATCAATAAAATTTAAATCATAAAGACAATAGAGAAAATCATAGAACCAAAAAACTGGTTCTTTGAAATGATGAATAAAATTGAGAAACCTCCAGCAACATTAACTAAGGGGAAACAAACCACAAATCATCAATAACAGGCACAGAAAGGGGAATACTCGACAGACTCTGAAGACATCAAAAGGGTAAAAAGGGGAGTTCCCCTCAGCACAGCAGAAATGAATCTGACTAGGAACCATGAGGTTGCGGGTTCGATCCCTGGCCTTGCTCAGTGGGTTAAGGATCCGGCGTTGCCGTGAGCTGTGGTGTAGGTTGCAGACGCGGCTCGGATCCCACGTTGCTGTGGCTGTGCTGAAGGCCGGCAGCTACAGCTCCTGTTAGACCCCTAGCCTGGGAACCTCCACATGCCGCGAGTGCGGCCCTAGAAAAAGGCAAAAATAAATAAATAAATACAATTGATATTTTTTTTAAAAAACTAAACGTAGAGTTTCCATGTGACCTAGGAATGAAGCTTCTGGGCATTTATTCCAGAGAAAGGAAAACTTATATCCACACTAGAACCCGCACATGAGTGTTCGTAGCAACTTTATTTGTAACAGCCAAAACCCGGAGACCACCCAGATGCCCTTCAGTCGGTGAATGGGTTTTTTTGGTTTGTTTGTTTTTGCTTTTAGTAGGTAAACAGTTTCAAACAAATCATAGACTAGTATGCAGCCACGAAAAAGGAATGAACTCTTTGATACACATGATAGCTTGGATGTGCATCTTCAGTGCAGCATGTTGAGTGAAAAAGCCGTTCTGAAAAAGATCTCATGGTATATGGCTCCACATCCAAGCATTCCCAAAAAGAGGACCTGATAGAGACGGAGAAGAGACGAGTGGTTTTCTAGGAGCAGGGGTGCAGGGTGCAGGGGTTTGGGTGTGGCTCTAAAAAGGCCACAGCACTCTGGCGAAGGCCAGCAGCTACAGTTCCTGTTAGACCCCTAGCCTGGGAACTTCCATATGCCGCGGGTGTGGCTGTACATGAAAGGCAAAAAGACAAAAAAAATAAAAAGGCCACAGCAGAACCATCTTTGGGTGATGGGCTATCTCTGTGTCTTGATGGCAAAGTGGTTACAGGAGTCCACACGTGAGATGTAACAACACAGAGCTATACACACGCTTGTACCGTCTCCTGCTTCTGCTGTTTTTTTTTTTTTTGCTTTGTTTTGTTTTGTTTGTCTTTATGTCTTTTTAAGGCCGCACCCGTGGCATATGGAGGTTCCCAGGCTAGGGGTCTAACAGGAGCTGTAGCTGCCAGCCTTCACCACAGCCACAGCAACGTGGGATCCGAGTCACCTCTGCAACCTACACCACAGCTCACGGCAACGCCGGATCCTTAACCCACTGAGCAAGGCCAGGGATGGAACCTGCAACCTCATGGTTCCTAGTCAGATTCATTTCTGCTGCTCCACGACGGGACGCCCTGCTATTGCATTATCATGTAAGATGTAACCATTGGTGGAAACTGGCTCAGAATACTCTCTTTGTTCTACTTTTGGAACTTTTTGTGAATCTATAATCATTTCAAAACTAAAAAAAATTTTTTAAAGAGAAAGGGAAAAAAAATACTTCAACTCCATAACTCTGTATCCAGCAAAAATATCCTTTAAGAATGAAGACAAAATAGTCATTTTCAGATTCAGTAAAGTTTTTTAAGTAAAGAGGGTTTTTCATCAGAAGATGCAGACTCTACGCAATGCTGAGGGGAAGGGTTTGAAAGGGAAATTCGGATCTCCAAGAAGTGCATTAGAAATACACATATTTAGGTAAATAGAAAAGATCATTTTTTCCTCCTAATTTCTGTAACTTATTTAGGACTGTCTAAGGCAAAAATTAGGTACATTTACAGAGTTCCCGTCGTGACTCAGCGGAAACAAGTACGACTGGGAACCATGAGGTTGCGGGTTCGATCCCTGGTCTCGCTCAGTGGTTAGGGGTCTGGTGTTGCCATGAGCTGTGGTGCAGGTTGCAGACATGGCTCGGATCCTGTGTTGCTGTGGCTGTGTTGTAGGCCACCAGCTGCAGCTCCGATTAGACCCCTAGCCTGGGAACCTCCACATGCCACGGATGCGGCCCTAAAATGACAAAAGACAAAAAAAAAAAAAAAAAAAAATTAGGTACATTTAGATATGACAACCAAAGGGTAAAAGATAGCAGAGCGGGAGCCAACACACCTCCACAGTGGCCAGGAGCATAAATTTTACATTAGGTGGTTCAAGGTTAACTCCAAGTTGAAAAGTTAGCAATGTCGGAATGAATATTTTAATCACTTAAGCAACCACTAAATAGTAATGATAATAATAATGGTGTAAGAGAGGGTAGGAAAAGGGGTACAGAGGCACAAAATAGAAAGCTGTGATTTAAATATAAAGACATGGATGGATTAAGAGTAAACGGATGGAGGAGTTCCCTTGTGGCTCAGCAGGTTAAGGAGGCGGTGTTGTCACTGCTGTGGCTCAGGTTCAATCCCTGGTCCATAAACTTCCACAAGCCGCAGGCACAGCCAAGAGGGAAAGAAAGAAGGTTAGAAAGAGAGAGGAAGGAAGGAAAGAAAGAAAGAAGGAAGGAAGGAAAGAAAAAGTTCTTCTTGTGGCTCAGCAGATTGTGAATCTGACTAGTGTCCATGGAGATACATGTTCAATCCCTGGCCTCACTGGGTTAAAGATCCGGCATTGCCGTGAGCTGTGGTTGTAGGTCATACACATGGCTTGGATCTAGTGTTGCTCTGGCTGTGGTGCTGGCTGGCAGCTGCAGCTCCAATTTGACCCCTGGCCTGGGAACCTTCATAAGCCTCGGGTGTGGCCCTAAAAAGCAGAAAGAAAGAAAGAAAGAAAGAAAGAAAGAAAGAAAGAAAGAAAGAAAGAAAGAAAGAAAGAAAGGAAGGAAGGAAGGAAGGAAGGAAGGAAGGAAGGAAGGGAAGGGAAGGAAAGAAAAAGGAAGGAAGGAAGGAAGAGAAAGAAGGAAAGAAAAAGGAAGGAAGGAAGGAAGGAAGGAAGGGAGAAAGAAGGCAGGGAGGGAAGGAAGGGAGAAAAAGAAACTGGATGGAAAGAGGTAATACCTGCACGCAGTAAGCTGGGGGAGGCTGCTGAGCTAGGTCAATATCACAGCAAAAAAAGCTCTGTCCCAGGTATCCTTAAGACGTTAACTTTATGCCTGACTCATCCGGGGGTCCCTTCCCCGGGCAAGCCTCCTGTGACACCATGGAGGCTGGCGTGCTGGGCACCGTGGCAGAGCTGTGTGTGAAGTCGGGCTGGGTCTCCCTCAAGCCCCTTCCCACCTGCCACAGAAGCCTGGCCTCGGTCTGGCGCATACGCAGCGGGGGACTCAGCGAGGACCGCCAGGTTCTGCGGGTTCCTGGGTGGTTTCTTGGTACCGAAGGCTGTGACTGCTTCAGATAGTGGCCCCTGGCCAGAGCCACAGGGTGGGGAGGGATTCAGGCAGTCAATGCAATGTTTACTGAGCACCTACTGTGTGCCAGACCTACACTGTGCCGGGCCCTGGAGTTCTATCAGCAAACAGAACAAACCAGACCCTCCCCTCAAGGAGCGTACATTCTAGTAACATCCGGGGGGCGGAGACGGTAAACATCATATAAAAGAAATTATGACGTTTGGTAGGAGACTAGGGGGTCTGGGAAACCGAGTGGGTGGCAAGGTAGAGGGCAGGGAGTGGGCAGGGATGGGGCTGCTCCAGGTAGAGGGAACGAAAGGAGCCTGGAATTTGCCGGAAACAGCAGAGTCCCCAGGGCGGTCACGAAGCACCTGCTACTTGGGCTCCCCAAGGCCAGGCTCAGGCTGTGTCCCTCAGCTTGAGACTAGAGCGGGTGATCCACCAGTGACTCCCGCTTCGCAGGGAGGCGGCAGAGGGAGGCGGGGGTCCCGGTTTGGCGGGATTTATAAGGAAAACAGGCTTCTTGCTATCAGGGGGGCCGAGTCGGTCCCGGCTGGCTGAGCCGTCAGGGTCTAGTACCTGTCCTTCCCCAACCCAGGACCTGGCTGCCCTGCCTACCATCTGAACACACCCCCAAGGGACTTGGGAAATGTTTGCCGCGGGTCTCATCTTCAGACCCATCTCTTCCCGAACCCTCACTGGGGGCTTTGAAAGAACCCAGAGTCAAGGCCAGGCCCTCGATGGGTCCAAACCCAGTTGTCTCTCCCTGTCCGTTTCCATCTAAATTGTGCCCAGCCTGGCTCCCCGACGACCACCGTGGAGTCACCTCCTCCCTTGGCTGTGGTTTTTGTTTGTTTGATTGTTTGTTTGGGGGCCTCCTTCCTCCTGAGGCTCCCTCCCTCCAGTTCCCGGCTCATCCTCAGTCTCCCTTTGGCTGCTATTAGCAAGCCCCGTTAATGAACATTCTATAATATACAGATATGTGATATTCCAAAGCGCATTTGGGCCGCCCCCGTGAACCATCCTCGCTGTCAAAATGCCCACGGGACCTGGGATTAGCTCTGCAGCACATGCAAAATGAGGGGATTTTATTTGGTGCTGAGGATTTATACATGTATACTGGGGATGGGGAGGGGTCCCAACGATGTGTTTAAATCAAGTCGCTTAATCCACGGAGTTCACAGCTAAAACCACCCTAGGAAAATGGTATTTGCATATATTAATCTCTTCACCTCCGCAAGGGAGAGGATGTGTGGGAGAGAGCCGAGGCGTCGGGAATGGGAGGACGCTGGAGAAAACTCCGGGTGGTCTTTGCTCTCTGCCCTCACCTGCTCAGCGCCCGTCTCACTGCGCGCCACCCCCATCCCCCGCCCCGACCACACACACACCTGGCTGGACACAGACTCACAAAGGTAGCGGCCAGGGTCTACCCTGAATTTCCCAGGGCCTAGAGCTTTTTGTTGAATGAACACGTGAATGAATGAACGTGTAGCCCCATGAGAATGATGCTCCAAGCAAAAACGTGAGTTGTTTTTTTTTGTCTTTTTGTAGAGCTGCACCCGTGGCATATGGGGGTTCCCAGGCTAGGGGTCTAACAGGAGCTGTAGCCGCCGGCCTTCGCCACAGCCACAGCAACGCGGGATCCGAGCCGCGTCTGCAACCTACACCACAGCTCACGGCAACGCCGGATCCTTAACCCACTGAGCAAGGCCAGGGATCGAACCCGCAACCTCACGGTGCTTAGTCGGATTCCTTAACCACTGAGCCATGAAGGGAACTCCCAAAAACGCGAGTTTAATGATGCAGCCCGCTTCCTCGTCTCCACCGAGGGACAGGACAGGAGATGAAGACAGAGCCCGGAGGAGGTTCTGTTCTGGTGGGAGGGGCCGAGAGGACCCTGGTAGGCGTGTGAGGGTGCCCAGGGCCTAGGGACCATCGGGGAACCTGCCTGGGGAGACTGGAGGCGGAAAAGAAGCGGCGGAGGGGAGAGGCGCCTCGGAGCGCAGGTGCAGGCAGAGGCCAGTGGGGCGGGAGAGAGCTGGGGTGACGGGACGGCCAGGGAGAGGGCGCTGGGGCAGGATCCTGGGGGAGGGGAGGCGTTTGCATTTTATTCCAAGCGCAAGCGAGAGACAAGGTGGTGACAACGGGGGAAAACAGTCATTTTTCTAGAGCGAGGACGGTCACTCTTGCTCAGCCAGGTGACCAACTGAAAACACGGGAGGTCCCCTCCCTGCTCTGCATCCCTCACCTCGTTTTCTCACACACACACACGCACGCACACGCACACGCACACGCACACTGGCAGCCCAGAAGGCAGGTCAGTGGGAGGCCCAGCCTTTGAATGACCTTGACCATGGTGCCCTCAGCCAGGGGGAGAGCCTGGTTTCCCTTCTCAGCAGCTCCCAGTGGAGGAGCCAAAGTCCCACCTGCAAAGATGCCGAGGGCTCCTCAGGGCACAAGGCTCCCGGGCTCCCCTCCAGCAGCCCCACCCCCATCCACGCTCCCGGAAAAGATGCCCCCCCCAAGAAAGATGGCCGTGCCCTGTCCCTTCCACAGCAGCATGGCAGCTGGCCCTTCCTGGGGCCTTGAAGCGTCTGAATTAATTTAACCCTCTCTTTAGCGATGGCGACACAGAGGAAGGGACTTGCCTGAGAACGGAGCAGGCTAATGACAGGGGCTGGATTTGAACCCCTTCCGCTTGCCCAGCTGGTGTCCCTTCCCCATCACCTGGCCACCTACCTGCTGCATCAGGGATTTACATTCCGCAGACTCATTCACCCAAAGCCTCCCGAACTCAGTTTCCCTTTGCAGCAGATGTGGAGGGAAGCAGGCCTTCCCGAATAAATGAACCGCACAAGGAAGATTGATAGGCAAACTGTGATGAGAGAAGGCTTAGAAACTTGAGAAGCACAAGTTCACACACAGTAGGTGCACAAGGGTTCACACAGTAGGTGTGCCGCTCACAGAGGAGCTTCACTAGAGCTTCTAGGGCCCCGGTTCATGCCTCGGGGGAGGGAGAGGTTGGCGCTGGCCTGGCTGGAGGTAGACCTGCATTTACTCCAGGCTGTGTGGCCTGGGGCTGGTCCACCCCCTCTCTGAACCCCAGTTCCCCATGTGGGGTCCCCCACACTTGAGCTATCACTGGGCGTCAGTCCAGCACCTGCCTCCTGTCAGGTTCTGTGCAGAGGGCTGGGCACATGGCAGTGGCCTAGACAGACCAGGTCCCTGCGCCCACCCCCACCCCCCACTTCCTCGACGACCCGGTGGCTCATGGTCTGACCACTGAGTGCATCTGACAAAGGGGCAAAGTGGGGTAGACAGAGGAAGGGCTGCCGGATTAAATACAAGATGCCAAGTTACATTTGAATTTGAGATAAACAACTTGCTTTTAGTATAAGTATCTCCCACTCGGTATTCGGGATATACTCAAAAGTTATTTGTGGCTTATCTGACATTTATGTTTGAGTGTGCTGTATTTTTATTTCACTGTCATTGCTAACTCTGACAGACCTACAAAGCAGGTCTTTCAGCTTTTAGCAGCCACCCCGCCACTTCTACGGAACTCCCTCTCCTGAATGAAGAGATTCTGGGGTCTTGGGGGTAAACAGTGGAACCAGCCCACACAAGAAGCACAAGGGGTGGTCTAGGAAGCCCCTGACAAGGTGACCTTTGAGCTCTGACCTGCGGCATGGAAAGGAAGAGAAAGGGTGTCGCATTCTACAAAGAGGAGGCAAGGCGGAGAGCCACCCATTCAGAGGAGGGAGCGTGAGCCAAGGTGGGCTTCATGGAGGAGGCAAAATTGAGCTAGCCTTGAAGCATGAGGACAGGGCAGCTAGAGGAGGGGTGCTGGGGGTACCCCAGCTTGAAAGGAAGATAGTCTCCCCTCCCTGGTGATCCAGGCGGTAGCCCCCGGAGTATCTCTCATCCCGCCCCAGGCACCACCTTTGGCACATGGGGAAACGCACACGATAGACGGTTGAGTTGGAAGTTCAAATGCCAAAACAGACAGCACTGCGCTCTTGCAGGGGTTGAACCAGACCATCTGACCTGCCATGTCGGAGAAGCTCCAGAAATGTGGGATCCATGAAGTCATCGTTTTCCCTTTTGCAGACAAACTCAGGGCAAGTAGAGGTATTTCCTGGATGTTGTCGTTGAGTATATTGTACTGAACGAATGAATGAAGGAAAAAACGAATCCAACAGATGTCGGTTTAATAGGACTCCATCCAGAAACCACTGGTCCCAGACTTAGAAGGTCATAAAACAACGAGAAAAGACAGAACCTGCCTCCTGGTCCCCAACGGGAGCCAAGGCTCTTTCTAGTTAATGCGTTCAAGAGTTCCCGCCCCTGCTCAGCCTGCTGGGCCTGCAGGAGAGATGGGCTTCACAGCTTCCAACACCCCCGCCCCACCCCCTTCCCAGCCCACGGGTCCCAAAGAGGTGTAAAATCCAGGCTCCCAGGGGGTGGGAGACAGAGGCAGGAGGCTGTGTGGGGAGGCATCTGGCGCAGACCGTGGGTCTCACTCACCGCTGGCCTCCTGTGTGTCCTTGGGCAAGTGTCTTCACCTCTCTGAGTCCCAGCACCCTCTGCAAGGCACGGATGGATTATAGTCACGGTGCCCTTCGCTGGTTCACAACGGTTGGGGGAACCCGAGCCTGGCACCACACCAGGGATGGAGCTACAGAAAGAAGGTCGGGGACCCACCTGTTCGGGTTCTCACTCGGGGGCACCGGACAAGGACCAGGGGCTCAGCCCTAAGGATGAACACGCAGGGGGGTCTGGGAGGCCCGCCAGACAGGCTGATCCTGGAGCTCAGACCTGAAGCCTGGGAAGGCGAAGAAAAGACAGATCCCTGCCTTCCTGGTGGTGGGTAAGATAGTTCCAGACACCAAGTTCCTGCTGGGTGAAAGGACTCTCAGCCCAAAGAGCCAACTGCTGTGCTTAAAAGGCCACTCTTGTTCCTTCCAGCGTTTGGGGGAAGAGGAGGGGTTGATAATGACTTTTTTTTTTTTTTGGCCACACCATGGCATGTGGAAGTTCCGAGCTAGGGATCAAACCCAAGCCATGGCAGTAACAACACCAGATCCTTAAACTGCTGAGCCACCAGGGAACTCCAACAATGACTTCTTATTTTTCCTTTTTTTTTTTTTGGTCTTTTTGCTTTATCTAGGGCCGCACCCGCGGCATATGGAGGTTCCCAGGCTAGGGGTCTAATCGGAGCTGTAGCCACAGAGCTACACCACAACCACAGCAACGCAGGATCTGAGCCGTGTCTGCAACCTACACCACAGCTCACGGCAACGCCGGATCCTTAGCCCACTGAGCAAGGCCAGGGATCGAACCCGCAACCTCACGGTTCCTAGTCGGATTCGTTAACCACAGAGTCACAACAGGAACTCCAACAACAATGATTTCTTTTCATTGACATACAATAGTAGCTGATGTACAGTAGCTGATGTACGATTATTACATGTTACAGGTGTACAACATAGGGATTCACAATTTTTTTTCTTTTTCCTTTTGTTTAGGGCCACACCTGCAGCATACGGAAGTTCCCAGGCTAGGGGGCAAATAGGAGCTGCAGTTGCTGGCCTACAGCACAGCCACAGCAATGCTGGATCTGAGCAGCATTTGCCACCCATGCTGCAGCTCACGGCAACGCTGGATCCTTATCCCACTGAGCAAGGCCAGGGATGGAACCAGAACCCTCATGGATACTAGTAGGGTTCTTAACCCACTGAGCCACAATGGGAAGTCCTGAGTCACAGTTTTTAAAAGTCACGCTCCATTTAGAGATAAGATATTAGACACACTGTTCTTCATAATAGCACGTGGGTAAAGTTTATTGAGCACTTATCAGGTGTCCACCTCCACGCTTTGAAAGGTTAACGTGATCAGACCACATGGCTGGACAGTGGGGTTGCCCTGTCGGGATGACACACAGCAGGAATAGCCACTGAGCCATGGCCCAGCCTGCATGCCCATGTTGGCACCGCCTGGACCTTTCCTTGGGAGAGGAGGGAGTGAGAGCACAGGCTGGAGGCCGGGGTGAGGAGGACCCCTCCCTCCTACCGCATCCCTACCCCATCAGACCACCGAAGCCCCTCTGGCCGTGAGCAGCCCCCCTTCCCTCAATGTAAAGAAGCTGAGGACCCCCCAGGAGACTCAGGTCTCCCAGCTCCCACCCGACTGCTCCTCCGGCACCAGCGGGCCCTTCCTCAGCATCCTCCACCCAGCAAAGCCCTCTGCAGGTGTGCCCAGGGCAGGTGTACAGAGCACGCAGGTAGGTGTTTTAGGGAGAGAGGGATCCAAAGCTCTTCTCCGAGGCCAGGAGCCAGACCTGGGTGCCCAGCACCCCTCTAGCCCACCCACGTGTGCTGGGCCAGCAGGCCTCTCCCTCCATACACTTCAACGCCCCAACGCCGAAGCCTCTCATTTGCTGCCATTGTGCGCCCGAGGGGTTGTAACATGGAAGAGGCCTACTGGTCAAAGGAGAATGGGGTGGTGGGTTGGACATCAGATCCAGCGATGGCGGGAGCCCTGGGTTCCAGTCTCTCCCAGTGACCTTGAGTGGCTGCTCCTTCCAGCACCCATACAGACTGCCGGGACGCCTGGCCCCTCCTGTACCCATCCCTCCCTGCCTCGACACACTGCCATCTGTCCACACCCCTGCTCTTCCAAGTGACTAGGACCAGGTAATCAGAAGCCACAACTGCTAGAACGCCCTCTGTCTGAGGGGAAGTCAAGCCCAGTCCCCAGCCTGCTGGCTGTGTGACCTCGGTTACATCCCTAGCCCCCTCTGATCAGCCACCTCACCTTAACATGGCGGGGGAGTCACATCCGCCCCAGCTTTGCAGGGCCATTGGAGGAGGGGAGTCCCAGAAGATGCTCTCAGCACAGATGCCACCTAGGTGCCTGAACCCCTCCTGCCAAATGTTTCACCACTTTGGGGGTAATCTTAACAAAACAAGGATTAACCCTGTCTCAGGATGAATGCACTACAAAAGAGCAAAACTGTACCCATGGGGGAGTTCCCGTCGTGGTGCAGTGGTTAACGAATCCGACTAGGAACCATGAGGTTGTGGGTTCAATCCCTGGCCTTGCTCAGTGGGTTAACGATCCGGCGTTGCTGTGACCTGTGGTGTAGGTCGCAGATGCGGCTCAGATCTGGTGTTACTGTGGCTCTGGTGTAGGCCGGCAGCTACAGCTCCGGTTAGACCCCTAGCCTGGGAACCTCCACGTGCCGCGGGTGTGGCCCTAAAATGACAAAAGGCAAAAAAAAAAAAACTGTACCCATGGATCTTGGCCCAGCCCTCCAGGTCTTGACACAGCCCTTCACGTACCATCTTTGTGATATTGTGTTCAATCTCAATCACTGTATTGTTTGAGATCTTTCTTTAAACAAATTTATTATTCGTACCTAAATAAATGCATCTCACTGGGAATTTTATTTGATTACCGTAGGCGGAAAACTAAGATCCCATGCCATAATTAAAGGATAAAAGTTAAGACAAATTACAATTAAAACAAAACAATATTTGAGCTCCCTGGTGGCTCGGGGGTTAAGGACCTGACATTGTCACTGCTGTGGCTTGGATTCGAACACTTGCAGCCAAAAAAAGTATATATATATATATATATATATATATATATATACACACACACACACACACACACACACACACACACACACACATATGTATAAACAGATCCTTTATTTTGGGTTTTTTTTTGGCTTTTTAGGGCCGTTCTTGCAGCATAGGGAGGTTCCCAGGCTAGGGGTCCAATCAGAGCTACAGCTGCCGGCCTAAGTCACAGCCACAGCAACTCAGGATCTGAGCTGCATCTGCGACCTACACCACAGCTCACGGCAGCACAGGATCCTTAACCCACTGAGCAAGACCAGGGATCGAACCCACAACCTCATGGTTCCTAGTCAGATTCGTTAACCGCTGCGCCACGAAGTTCCCAGGCTAGGGGCCGATGCCACAGCCACAGCAACGCCAGATCCGAGCTACGTCTGTGACCTACACCACAGCTCACGGCAACACCATATCGTTAAGCCACTGAGCAAGACCAGGGATCGAACCCACAACCTCATGGTTCCTAGTCGGATTCGTTTCTGCTGCACCATGACGGGATCTCCTAAACAAGTTGTTTCTGCCTACCGTTGCCTGCTGCAGGGCTTTGTTTTAAAGGGTTAGGAAGTGTGAGCTTCTCCAGAAATCCGAGTGAGAGTGAAGAAGGGAGCCTGTGGGGCTTCTAGAATCAGCCCCTTCTAGGTCACCCGGCCGCTCATCCACATTTGGGAAACCCCGCCAGGTGGAGACACCCCAAGGCCACTGAACCAAGGGATGGGCTCCGTGGAAGGCAGAGACCCGACGTCATTAACTGCTGACAGGTAATGTCAGCACCTCCAGGCAAGGGGCAAGCACCACTGTGGTCCCCTGACAAAGGGGGACCCCCAAGCCCTGGGGAGAGCTTGGCCCCTGGCCTGCTGCTGGAAGTGCACAGACCACTGACCTCAGCCCCGGCTCCCTGCACGTCCCTTCTGTTCTCTACAAAGGCTCTACGTTTGGGGGGGTTCCCCTCCCCTGGATGCCCTCCCCACCTCGTACCCCAAGTTCAACACCACCCACCTAGGGACCCCCTCCCCCAGTCCGCTGTGACACCCAGGGGCGGTGGGGGGGACTGTCCCACTCAGGATCACCTCTGCAGGCTGCTGTGCCATTTGGGACCCAGGACTCTCTGCAACCAGGACCCCCGACTGTCACCCCCTCCACACACACTCACGCTGCATCCTAGAGCCTTGGCCAGAGACGGAGGGGAAGGGGGTCACACCCCAAATCCTCACAAACTACCCCCTGGATTTCTAAGTGACGTAGGTAAGTCGGATCATAATTACCCCACACGCTAGCAGTCTCCTTCACGACAATGCAATTATGTCTCAGGAAAGAATGTGTGAATTAAAAGAATCCATAGTGACAAAGGGGGTAAGAAACTCGTGAGGGTGCCCGGATGGTCCCCAGTCGGTTCTCCGGGTGGGAGGCCAGCCAAAGTGCAGGGGACGCTGCCTCCATGAAAGGGCTGGCAGCTATTTGCCTCATCTTATCCCCACAAAACGGTGGCAGAGGTGGTTTGTGCTCTGCGCTGGCTGGCCATGTCAGCGGCGAGATATGCAGGCTGGTGGCATAGGTCACCGATGGCAAATCTGTCACTTGGTCCCAGCGGGCGCAGCGAGGCCTCTGTCCGCACGGGTCCCACTCGGCCATGACCTGCTTCGGAAGCCCATAAAGTTCCTTACTCTGACCCCACAACATCTCTGGTTCCCCTCCAGGCAGGAGAACACCCTGGATGCTCTCTGAGACCCAAGGGCCTCGCCACCCCACTACGGAGTACGATGAGCCCTGGGTGGGGGTGAGGGTGGGCCCTTAAGCAGTCCAGCTGGGCTGGGGGCTCCCAGACTCAGGCTGGGGAGAGTCTGCCGTGGATCCAACTCCCAGGACAAATTCAAAGGTGAGCCCAGCCCTTTGTATTCTAGAACAGTGATGCTGAAAGTGAGGGCCTGGCCCCGGGCATTGTGCAGACCCCATGCCTGTATGCAGACCCCTCATAAGAAGTGCCCAGTCCCAGGGCTACCTCACCCCGGGTCTTCAGAGCCCGTCCTGCTCTGGCCAGGGAGCAGAAAAGCCACCAGGTGTCACATCCCACCGCTGAAGTCATCCTCATCAATTGCCACCTCAGCTCCTATTAGGTCTTAGCCCCAAGGTCACATCTAGGCAGGCAAAATAGGATCCCCCCGCAAAAAAAGAAGGACTTGCTAGGGCAGAATATCTGAAAAGCAAGGACAATCACCATGAAATACAGACAGCAATCAGAAATTATTCTCCTGGGGTTCCCATTGTGGCGCAGTGGAAATGAACCTGACTAGCATCCACGAGGATGCGGGTTCTATCCCTGGCCTCACTCAGTGGATGAAAGATCCAGCATTGCCGCGAGCTGTGGTGTCACAGATGCGGCTTGGATCTGGCTGTGGTGTAGGGTGGCAGCTGTAGCTCCGATCTGACCCCTAGGCTGGGAACTTCCGTATGCTGCAGGGCTCTGGGGCTAGCAAGAAAGAGGCGGGAGAGAGTGGTGGGGAGCGCATGGGTTTTAGTGCTACCTGGGTTCAAATCTCAGCTCCACCTGTGTGACTCTGGGCCAGCAACTTCCCTTCTCTGAGCTTCAGTTTCTTCCCCTGCAAAGCAGTGAAGAAAATAGCACTGACCAAACACCAGCTTTCTGTCGATTTCCATGCATTTGTATGGAAAGCGCACCATGCCTGGATGTGGAGATGAAACTGGCATAGGTGTCGGCCACGATCATTACTGAATGTCACGTACAGACAAATATTGGCAGGTGTGAAACGTATAAGAAAATTTTAAGTAAAGAAACTTAAAACTGAGAATCTCTGCACATGAATTCAATTTAGTCTGCCGATTGGAACAGATCCCCGCAGTTCTATTTCCGTGCAGCTCCTGGTGCCATGTCATGTCAGAAGCGAGAAGCGAGGCTGGTGGCTATCTGGGGACGCATTTGCCGAAAGAGAACGCACTGAAGCCCCCGCGCAGGCTCTGCGTTTGAATCCGGGTACCTCGACTCCCAGACGGGGACAAGTGGCGACCCTCTCCTCAAAGGAGAAGAGAGGCGCCTGAGGGACCTACTGTAGGCAGCCAGCTCTTGCTTGATTGGCTAGAGGGGGCGTGGCCATACCTGGGCGTGGTCACAAGTGGGCGTGGTCACACATGGGCGTGGTCTCGGCCATTGAAGCGGGGAGGAGGTGTAGGGAGGGGCCCGGGAGAGTAACTAGGACCATGCGAGAATCTGGAGGCACCACAAAGCCTTGGTCTTTGGGGCATCATCTGTGCAGAGGAGAATTTTCCGGGCTGCACACCTGACCAGGGGCAGGGACTGGAGGAAGGTGCAGGCCAGGGCAGGCAGAGGGACAGGAGGAAGCTGGGCTGGGTTCCAGTTCAGGGCGGAGCCTACCAGCGAAGGCCAGTCACCTGTTCCTCATTTGTTCATCCGTCCAACTTGTACCGATGTGTGACCTGGATGCCGGTCACGGTGCGGGGCCAAGGGCGGGGAGGAGCCGGCCAAGACCAAACACACAGCCCCCTGCCCTTAGGAGACTCAGAAGTGGTCAGCAGGGTGGAGAGGTGGGATCGAGTGACGCCTGGGGGACAAGGACTTTGGCTCTCCCTCTTCCTGCCACGAGAAGCCCCTGGAGGATTCCGAGCCTGCAAGAGACACGATTGGACTTGCATTTTAAAGCGATGTTTTGGGCTTCAGCGTGGAGAGTGGACTGAGAGGAAACAGGGTGGAGCCAGGAGAAGGTCGGTTAATAGAGGTCTGGGGATGGCGGCTGGCCCCAGGGTCCCAGGAGACCCAGAGAAGGGTGCAGCTTCTGGTGTGTTTCGGGTTAGAGCTGAGAAGACTCACGGGTCTGGACGTGGCTGTGAGAGAGACAGGGGCCAGACAACTCCTAGAGTTCTGACCTGTGCGACGAAAGTATGGTCTTTCCATTTGCTGTGGGAAGAGCAGGCTTGCGGTTAGCGGGTGGGGAGACACGGTTTAGAAGGCGTTAAGTGTGGGGAGCCACAAGCCATCGTGGGGGTGCGCAGGGCTGGAGTTCAGGGGAGGGGCCCTGTGAAGCTGTTCTCAGCCCAGAAGAGGAAGACAAGACCACCCAGGGAGTGGGGGCTGACAGACAGGAGAAGCAGGGGTCAAGGCCGAGCCCGGGGGCAGGTCCGGGTTAACAGGGAGAGGAGTAGCGAGCGCAAAGGTGTGAGGTCAAGAGAAGGGAGTGTTCGGAGATGGAGGAGTGACCAGCCGTGTCCACTGCTGCTGGCAAGTGGATCGGGGTAGCCTGGGGCGGGGGGGCGATAGCCACAGAGCTGTCAGCACTGACCTTGGCAGAGGCTGTTTGGGTGGAGTGGCCGGGGCACCAGAGCCTGACTGCAGTGGGCTCCGGAGTCACGGGGCGGGGGGGGTGAGGAGTGGTGAAAGCACTAACTAAGAGCACCCTGATGAGGGTCAGATAAAAAGGGCTGAAGCTGGGGGATGGCTTTTTAAGGTATGGGAGGCGTTCCTGCATGTTTGCTGCCTGCTGATGGGGACAAACCAGAAGAGGGAGATGGGAGAGATGGCACAAAGCTGCAGAGAAGCCTAGAGAAGGTAAAAAGGAGATGAGGGGGTGCAAAGCCAGCCCCTCCTCCCCCCTCATCCCCGCCCCACCCCAGGCGGCGCACTGCTTGGGGGCCTGAGGGCCAGACTGGACTCAACCGAGACCTGGACTTGACGGTGACTAGGAAGAAAGGAAGATCTAGGGGCCAAGGGTGTATGCAACAGAAATTCGTCTATAACTGAGTGAGGAGAGGAAGGTGGTGAGAGGAGGGGACGGGCCAGGAAGAAGGGATCCAAGACCGCAGCGGGCAAAGAATGGTCAGAGTCAAGGTCTCAGGGGGAGTGTGTGGAAAGAGAGCAAGTGGGAGACACAGCAGTTGTGGAATTCTCATTGTGGCTGGAGATGGAGACTAGAGTTGGGAGAGGGCATTCCTGAAGAAGCCAAGATCCAGGTGTGGCCTTGGCAGTGGCAGCTGAGGTAGGGGCTGAGCCGTCTTTGGAGGAGATGATTTCGGGGAACTGAGAGGTGAGGCCAGCTGAGAGGAGGGCGGGGACAGAGGGAGCGCCCCGGAGCAGCCCTGCTAATCGCAGAGGGGTCTGCGGGGTGGGAGGGGGACTGAGGGTTCCTGGGGGCCCGGCTCCAGCTGCAGAGACCTGGGGGCAGACCATCCTCTGTCCCGCTAAGCGAGGACATCTCTTGATGGTGGCTGCTGGCAAAGGCAATCTTCAAGGTCCCTTTTTTTTTTAATTGTAAAACATGCAAAATGCAATATTTATCATCTTAACCCTTTTTAAGTGTAAGTTTAGTAGCATTGAGTACACTCACGTTGTTATGCAACCGTCCCCACCCTCCATCTCCAGAAGGCTTCTCATCTTCCTCAGCTGAATCCCTTAAACAATAACTCTCTATTTCCTCCTCTCCCAGCCCCTGGCAACCACCATGCTATTTCCTGACCCTGAACTTGACTACTCTAGGGACCTCATGTAACAGGAATCAGACAGTGTCTGTCTTTCTGTGTCTGGCTTGTTTCAAGTACAATGTCCTCCAGGTTCATCCAGGTTGTAGCAGGTGTCAGAACATTGCCTTCCTCTTGAAGGCTGAGTAATAGTCCATTGTACCCATTTCCCGTATTTTGCTTATCACTCATCTGTCAACGAACGATTGGGTTGCTTTTACCTCTTGGCTATTGTGAACACGTGGGTACAAATATCTCTTCAAGTTGCTGCTTTCGATTCTTTGGGGTATGTACCCAAAAGTAGGATTGCTGAATCATATGATGGATCTAGGTTTAGCTATTTGAGGAACCACTGCTATTTTCCACAGCAGCTGCACAATTTTACATTTCTACCAGCGGCGCACAGGGGTTCCAATTTACTTTATCCACATTCCAACACTTGTTATTTCCTGGGTTTTGTTGTTGTTGTTTTGGTTTTTGCTTTTTTAGGGCTGCACCTGTGCCATACGGAGGTTCCCAGGCTAGGGGTCAAACTGGAGCTACAGCTGCCGGCCACAGGCACAGCCACAGCCATTTGGGATCCAAGCCCCATCTGCGACCTACACCACAGCTCACAGCCATGCAGGATCCGTAACCCACTGAGCGACACCAGGGATCAAATCCGCGTACTACTTGGGTTCGCAACTGAGCCACAACAGGAACTCTTTTTTTTTTTTTTTTTTTAAAGTAGCCATCTGACATCAAAGTTCACTGACAAACACTGTGTCATCGGGTGAGGCGAGAACAACCCAGGTGGCAGTGACAGCTTGAGAGGAATGGGGACTAGGTGGGGCTAGAGCAGGATCAGCAAGCGACATACGTGTTTGCTTGAAGCGCAGAAGTGTAATCAGAGACAAGGCTGGAAACGTGGGTGGCGAGGCCCACCTCAGAGAGCCTCAGATGCCACCGGACGAGCCTGGATGTCCCTTGAGAGGCAATGGGGAGCTCCCACAGGGCTCTGGGCAGAAAGTGACATGACCACAGATGTGGTGGGTGGGACGTGCAGGGTGGCTGGAGGGGAAGAAATACAAAGTTGGGAAACCGGATACTTAGAACAGTCTAGAAGAAGAGAGGGCAGGCACCACCATCGGTTCCCACTGTTAGGAAACCTCATGTGGACCCAACCCCAGGCCAGACAAAGCCCTTTGCCTCCATCATCTCAGCATCAGGCGGGTTTATGCTTACCCCAAGAGGAGATGGAGATCAGAAAGTCTACGGAACTCACCCAAGATCTCAAAGCCAGTAAGAAGCAGAGCCGTGACTCAGACTCCAAGCTGTATTCCATAATTGCACAAGCATTTATCGAGCACTTGTGTTATACCGGGCCCCACACTGGGGGCTGTTTGACACCAAATTCATGGCTCTCCACCAGCTTAAACAGTGGTCAGACTCCAAGCTACTCCGAGGCATGATGCCTGAAGGTTACTCACCAGGTCATGGAGAAATTGGAGAAAGCAGCTAAACCACGTGAGCTGTTTTATCACACACAGAACTTACCCAAGACAGAAACTTCCGGGCCTGAGAAGGTTGATGGCCAGCATGAGATGGGAGAAGGGGAGTCCCCAGAAATTACAGGCCATCCACAGCCACCCCTCCCCCGCAGACAAGCTCATGGTCACCCAGTGACGGGGCGTCTGCAAAAAAAGAAGAGCTTGGGAAGGCCTCAGTCACAGGCAACTGCGATTTCTATAGGTCAAGAACACCCAGGTTTTGTTGGCAGGTTCATGTGGTCCAACCTAATACAAAGCCATGTCTTGTCACTTTCACTGGCTTTCGTTCCCTTCGCTCAACATTCAATGAGTTCCTACCAAGTGCCAAGAGTGGGAACACAGAGGAGCGAAGCACATGCGGGTCCCTGTCCTCACCGAGCTGGGGGGTGAGGGTCACAGGTGTAAAACACACAGTCACAGTTCTCAGGGCTGATGGCAGCCTGTCGTGAGCAGTCACCTGTCTGGGGCATCCGGGACAGCTGTCCCTATGAAGGGTAGCTCAAGCTGAAACCCCAGGCAGGAATAGGAAATGCCCCGGAAAGGGGGCGGGACAGAAAATGTCCCAGAAGAAGAAATCAAGGGCCCAGCACCTTTGGGGAAAACAGATGGGGAAGTCTGGCCAGGGTTCACTGCGGGAACAGACAGCCTGGCAGATAAAGGGAGACTAGGGTTTTCATGTGTTTAGACTTTCAAAGGTCAAGGCAAATAGGGCTTAACATCAAAAACATTTCATCAGGCGTAGAATCTTTGAAATATTTCCTGCTGTGTTTTCCCTTTTGCTAAGTCAGTATATTTTTTTTCCCTCTCTCTCTAGAACTGCCACCACCGTGAAACTTAAACCATGAGGCATCTGCCCCGTGAAGGGATGCTGGCTAACATCTGTGGCACAGAACAGGGAAGAAGGAGGTTCTGACATAAGAAGAGTTGCTGCCAGACAGTATGAGACAGTGCAAGGCCCTTTCAAGGATGGAGGAAAGAGAGTAGAGGAAGGCTGGAGGTTCCTTGGGCAGGAGAAGGAGTCAGGCAGGTCCAGGGGATGTAAGCGCCACTACGGTGGTGCCTGTGACTCTGGGGACATATCCACATTGGGCCTGACACTGCACCCCACCTGGCAAGGCTGCAGGAGACTGGAAATGGCTGAGGGTCCCCAAGCACGTGGCATTGAGGATAGTCTCGTAGAAACGAGCCCAGGAGCTGAAAAGATCCAGGGAGGGTATTACTGATCGAATCGTATTTGCCCCCAAAGATATATTGAGGTTCTAACCACCCCTCACCCCATACCTGTGAACGTGAACTTATTTGGAATAGGCTCTGAAGATGTAACAGAGTTGAGATGAGGACATATGAGTTACGATGTCCCTATAAGAAGAGGAGAAGATGCAGGCAGAGGCTGGAGAGATGCAGCTGCAAGCCTGGTGCTACCAGAAACGGGACGAGACCAGAAGGATCCTCCCCCGGAGGCTTCAGAGGAAGCGTGGCACTGGCCACGCTTTGATCTCCAACTTCTAGACTCCGGAATACATAAATATCTTCTGTTTGAAGCCACCCAGTTTGGGGTGCTTCCTTACTGCAGCCCTGGTAAACCAACAGATAGAAAGAGGCTTGACTCTGAGACAAGAAGTTTGGTACAAAGCAAGGTTCGCAGTTACCATCAGCCAAAGCCAATGTGATGCCCGGAGGTCAGTGACCATCAAACCGGTCACACCCGAGCAGGTACTATGACAGCCAGTAGGACAACACACTCCTTCCTCGACCCCTCTGACCACATAAGCTTTTCCGCGCAGCCAGACGGCACCTGCGAAAAGGAAATGGAAAGGAGATGCCCCGAGCCTGGAGGAACTCCACTTACAAGAAGTTAGGGTTTTGAATTGACCAGATCGTTGCCTGGAAGAAACCATTTTACAAAGAGAGAAACTGACTTCCAGCTTTGTCATCCCACCTCCTCCACTGCTGGGACACCAGCCAGGAAGGGGACGCAAGGGCAGAATGAGATCTATTCTAGAAAAATCCAGATTTTCACACACCTGGGTCCAAGAATGTACATTATCCTGTCTACGGAACTGGGGCACCTCCTTAAGCACCAGTAAAGAGAGGCTCGGAGGCGGGATGCAGAGCTGGGATGAATGAACTGGTGCCTCTCCAGGTGGGTGACCTGATTTGTCAGGAGGCTCTTCCCAGGAGCGTGACTTATAAAAGCAAAATGCTGGAAGCAACCTAAATATCCAACCATAGGGGATCGAGTAAATAAATAATTATCATGGGCTACCATTAAAATCGTGCTAAAGATTATTTAATAATTCAAGAGAAGGTTGTAGTAAGTAGTGAGTAATAATAATAATAGCAGCAAGAGTAAAGTAATCTAAAAACTGTGTCTACAGTACAGTTCCAATATTTTTTCTTTTCTTTTTTTTAATTTTTTTTTTCTGGGAGTTCCTGTGGTGGTGCAGCAGAAGCCAATCTGACTAGTGTCCCCACTCACTCAGTGGGTTAAGGATCTGGCATTGCCGTGAGCTGTGGTGTAGGTCAAAGATGCAGCTCAGATCCTGAGTTGCTGTGGCTGTGACGTAGGCCGGCAGCCGTAGCTCTGATTGGACCCCTAGCCTGCGGACTTCCGCATGCCGTGGGTGTGGCCCTAAAAAGCAAAAAAAAAAATTGAAATCAGAAAACTTTTTCTTCTGATTCTAATATCAATCAGAATATTGATGTCTCTGTATCGGGCTACCTGCTTTAGCAAACAACGCCCAGAGTCCAGTGACTTAATAAAGCTAAGGTTTATTTCACCATCATGGTACAAGAAGGGGGAGGTGGGGTCTCTACGCCACTGGGTCATTCAGGAAGTCAGGTGCCTTCTAACTCATGGTCTAGCTGCCCCCTAGGGTCTTGGAGTCCTTCACTGAGTCCTTCCCATCCCATGGGCAGCAAGAGAAGAGAGAGATCATGGAGGGTCATGAAGAACTTATGGGTCAGGCACAGAAGTGGATGACATCACTTCCTCCCACATTCCATTGGTCAGAACTTCACCACATGACACTCCACCTGCAGGGGAGGCTGGGAAATGTAGTCTAGCTGACTGCTAGGAAGAGAAGAGAAACAGGATTTGCTGAACACATTAAATCTGCTCCAGTTATTATGAATTGAAAAAAATGCAAAGAAATCACCACATTTTAACAGAAATTATTTCCAGGTGGTAAAATTATAACCATTTAAAATGTTTTCATATTTATGTGACTTGGAATTTTCCAAATTTTCTGAAATAAACGTTTAGTACTTCTACAGAGAAAAAAAAAAACAAAAAAGGTAATTTAATCATTGACAAAATAGTCTCCAGGCTTCCTGTGGAATCTGGACAGGCTTGCTTACTGGTCAGGCTTCAGGGCCAGACTTACAGGTTATATGATCTAAGGAAAGTTACTAAGTTTTAAAGTCTCCACATTGATGAAATGGAAAATAAAAATATGTGTCACACAGAGTTGGTGGGAGAATTAAATGAGAAAATGTGTGAAATACCATTGGCATGGTGCCTGGCACGGAGTAAATTGGAAGCAAACAAACAGCAGCTGGTTGTCTTCCTGGCACTCATACTGCCTTCCCCAGGTCCAATCGCTTGTCCTTCTCATTCCCAGGACCATCAGAACCCCCTTTCCTGACGCTCACCAGTGACCCTCTTCTGTTTTAGAGGGACATAAACAATAAAAATATCCAAGGGGAGTTCCCACTGTGGCTCAGCAGGTTAAGAACCTGACCAGTATCCATGAGGAGGCGGGTTCCATCCCTGGCCTCGCTCAGCGGGTTAAGGGCCTGTCTGTTGCCTTGAGCTGTGGTGCAGGTCCAAACGAGGCTCGGATCTGGCGTCATTGTGGCTGTGGTGTAGGCCAGCAGCTGCAGCTCCAATGCAACCCCTAGCCTGGGAACTTCCCTATGCTGCAGGTGCGGCCCTAAAAAGAAGAGGAAAAAAAAAGACTATGCAAGGACTGCCGCCACCACCGCGACTCCCACACCTGGCCTATCCCCTCTGCCCCCTCCTGCTTCTAGATATGCTCAACCCTGCCTTGGGTACCAGATCCCACCTCCTGCCCTCAGGGACTTGCCCCAG
Source organism: Catagonus wagneri (assembly GCA_004024745.2). NCBI lineage: Eukaryota > Metazoa > Chordata > Mammalia > Artiodactyla > Tayassuidae > Catagonus > Catagonus wagneri. The sequence continues at coordinate 3,522,207 of PVHT021183634.1, forward strand.
CCATGACCCCTGTCCTCCTCTGCTTCATCAAATCTCCCCTCCCTGCTGGATAATTCTCCCCCGCATACAAACGTGTGGTAACTACACTCATCTTTACAAAACCTCTGACTGCGAGTCTCATTCCAGCTCTCACCCCATTCCTCAGCTCCCTTTTATTACAAAATTTATCAAAGGAGTTATCTGCCTGCTGTGCCTGCTTCTTCTCATCCCAGTCTCCAAAAACCCTACTCCAAACAGGCTTCATCCCTTCCCCTCCACGCTCATCGCCTGGGTCCAGGTCACCAACATGCTCCCACCCAGCCACCAACATGCCAACCCGATGGCCCGTCTCCTCCCACCTCTTATTTGCCCTGAAGCAGCCCTGGCACCCTGTCCTGCTCTCCCTCCGCCTCCCTGCCACTCCACCACCTTCTTCGCTGGTTCCTTCTAATGTCTTAGACTTCTTCATACTGGAATGACCAAGACTCAGTCTTCTGATCCCAATAATGGGTTGAATTGTGTGTCCCCCCCCACCCCCACCAAAGATATGTTCAAGTATATTATTCAGCCTCAAAAAAGGAAGGCAACCCTGACTCATGCTAGAACGTGGATGAACCTGGGGGACACAATGCTGAACGAAATCAGCCAGTTACAAAAGGATAAACCAAGTATGATTCGCTTATTTGAGGAAACAAAAATAGTCAAATTCGTAGAGACAGACAGTAGAATGGTGCTGGCCAGGGGCTGGGGGAGGGGAGAACGGGGAGTAGCGGTGAATGGGGACACGGTTTCAGTTTTGCAAAACAAAAAGGATTCTGTGGATGGATGATGGTGATGGCGCCGCAAAAATGTGACTGCGCTTCATGCCACAGAACCCTACACTTAACAATGGTTAAGATGGTGACCTGTATGTCTTGGGTAACTTTCCACAATGTGGAAATGTAATTTTCCACTCGTGGCCTATAGAAGTTCCCAGGCTAGGGGTCGAATCAAAGCTACGGCTGCCGGCTTACACCACAGCCACAGCAACACTGGATCCGAGCCTCGTCTGCGACCTACACCACAGCTCACGGCAATGCCAGATCCTTAAGCCACTGAGCGAAGCCAGAGATCAAACCCACATCCTCGCAGATCCTCACAGAGACAACATCCGGTCCTTAACCCACTGAGCCATAGTGAGAACTCCCTAAAAAGATTTCTTTTGTAAAAAATATTAAAGATTTCTTGAAATCCCACCCCCCCAGTACCCGTCAGAATGCGACCCTATTTGGAAACGGGGTTGTTGCGGGTGTACTTCCTTAAGAAGGGAATTCGGCGGCCTGGATCCAGTTTGACTTGTGTCCTTGTACAAAGAGGACAGAAACGCACAGGAAGGGATCAGATGACACATGAGGACAGAGTGATGCAGCTGCAAGCCTAGGACCACAGGCCACCACCCGAAGCCAGGAGGCAGCCAGGAAGGATTCTCTCCACAGTCTCAAGGGAGTGTGGTCCTGCTGACACCGCGACTTCAGACTTGTCATCACCTGAGCTGTGAGAGAAGCACTTTCTATTGTTTCAAGCCACCAGTTTGGGTACTTTGTAAGGGCAGTTGGTAGGAAACCATGCAGACTCCCCCTCTTTTCTCACTTCCTAGGTGGTCTCATCTAGCCTGCTGTCTTCCAGTGCCTTCTAGAATCAGAGGCTCCCCATCACATCTGCACCCAGCCTCCGCCTCTGAACCCAGGAGCATCTTGTCCACAGCAACCTACCTGTCTAATCTCTGTCTCAAGCGGAAAACGCTTCTGTATTTTCCCCCCACAACCTGCTTCTCATCCCAGTTCCTGGCTCCTCAACCAGCAAGTGGCCTCGGGCCCCAAACTCAGGAGCCATCTTTAACTCTGCCTTTTCTCAAAAAACCCTCCTCCATCAGCTAACGCCTGCAACTCCCCTTCAAAATTAATCCCGAACCCAATTCCTTCTCATCTGCCACCTCCCCTGCAGTCCTCAGTATTCCCAGTGCAGCAGCCATGGGGGGGGGGGGGTCCTTCGAAAGTGTAACGAACCTGACTAGTATCCATGAAGATGCGGGTTCGATCCCCGGCCTCGCTCAGTGGGTTAAGGTTCCCGGCGTTGCCGTGAGCTGTGGTGTAGGTCCCAGATGCAGCTCGGATCTGGCGTTGCTGTGGCTGTGGTGTAGGCCGGCAGCTGTAGCTCTGATTGGATCCCTAGCTTGGGGACTTCCCTATGCCCCAGGGCGAGCCCTGAAAAGACAAAAAAAAAAAAAAGTAAATCAAGAGTTCCTCTCATGGTGCAACAGGATTGGTTGGAGTCTGGGCGGAGTCTCAAGCTGGGCGGAGTCTCTGGAGTTGGGCGGAGTCTCTGGCTGGGACGCATGTTCCATCTCCAGCCAGCAGCAGTATAGGTAGCAACTGTGGCTCAGATTTGATCCTCCATAGGCCACGGGGCGGCCAAAAAATATAAAATAAAATAAATTGTAAATCCGATTACGTTCTGCTGGAATCCTCCGGTGACATCCCACCACTCGCCTGGAGAAAGCCAGAGCCCCAGTGGCTGCTCAGGGCCCCGCGCGGAAGCTTCTCCACCCGCATCTCCTTCAGGCCCCGCCCACGCCCTCCCATCCCCCCTCCAGCCGCGCTGACCTGACCGCCTTCGGTGCCTCAAGTCCCACCTCAGAGCCCTCGCACTTCTGTTCCCTCTGATGGACACTCTTCCTTCAGATGATCAGTCTGCCCTCCACGCCGCTCTCCGCCCCCAAGTCTTTGCTGAAACGTCCCCCTTTCTCCCGGGTCCTCGGGGCCTCTTTAGTTCATATCACAAATCACCACCCGGCACCCCTACTGCCCTCCACCGTGCAGTTTTTCTCCATAGCCTCTATCTCCATAGCCTCTATCACCTTTAATACAGTATATAACCTACTCATCTCTTGCTTACCTTTCACCTCCCTCCACTTGAATTCAAGCCTGGGGATGGTAGGATCTTTTGTCGCTTTTTTTCCCTGGTGTATCCCAGTGCCTAGAACTGTGCCTGGCTCTGCAGTCGATGGATGAATGGATGGATGGATTTTCTGAATAATGCCCACATTTTTCAATTGGCAATTTCTTTTCTTCCTTCCTTCTTTCCTTCCTTCCTTCCTTTCTTTATTCAGCCGAACCTGTGGCATATGGAATTTCCCAGACTAGGGGTCGAATCTGAGCTGCAGCTCCCAGCCTACACCACAGCCACAGCAACATCGATCCAAGCCACATGTGCAAAGTATACCACAGCTTGCGGCAACGCTGGATCCTTAACCCACTGAGCGAGGCCAGGGATAACACTCGTATCCTCATGGAGCATATATCGGGTTCTTCATCCACTGAGCCATGATGGGAATTATGGCAGTTTTAACGCTGGATGGGGGTTGAATAAGATGGAGGAGCAGAGGGCTCCTTTTCTTGCTTGAAAGCTGAATTTAGATTTTTTTTTTTCCCCTATAGGATTTAGGGTCATTTCAGAGCCCACTGAACGAATTTCTCTTTTTGTTTTTGTTTTTTTCTGGCCACACCCACAGCATGCGGAAGTTTCTGGGCCAGGGATCTAACCTGCACCACAACAGTGACCCGAGCCACGGCAATGACAATGCCAGATCCTTAACCTTCTGGCCTACAATGAAACTCCTAAGCTGTCTTCTGATCGAAGCTGAAGGGGAGTCAGTTCAGTGCTGTTTCTCCTCCATGCAATTTACAATTCCTCTCCATCCTCGGTCCCAGCAAGGACGGCCCTCACCTGCGGGACTGAACTTGGCATCCCCTGGGCTAGGGCTGGCAGCCAGTGCTCACTTTGCTTTCTGGCCTAACTCTGGCCCTCCTGGATCCCATTCTGTCTACCTCTCTCACTCTCAGCCCAGGGCCACTGCTTAACCAGACACATGACCTTGGGTACAGCTTCCTCAAGCCTCAGTGCCTCCATCTGTAAAATGGGGGAACTAGCGGTCACTTCCTGGCTCCAAGGTGAAAATGAGAGCTGACTGTCCATACGCGGCACAGTGCCTGGAATCGGGGATCACTCTGTAAGGGTTGCCTGGTTTTTAAATGATTATGATTATGGATGGATCTTTCCAAATGTCCACCCTTCCACATCCAGCACCCACGGATGTCCTATTAGGGGTTTTCAATATGATTAATTAGTAGTGATGGTGACCACAGTGCCCAGTTTGCGTTTACCAAGAACTCCTGTGCTGGGTGCTGTGTGCACCACCCGCACCTCACAGAGCCTGCAGGGAGCTCCAGCCCGCCAGACAGCCTTGCCCTGTCTCTGTTCTTCTGCCAAAGGCCTGTAGCTGGAATCCCCATCCTTCTGTTTTTCTTGCCCCCAACATCCAGGAAGGCAAATAAACCACTGCCTAGGACTGTGGGGTTTCTGACGAGCTTATGGAGATGGTGGGAGATAACAGGAAAAATGAAGCCCATCTCTGAGATCCTGAAACGTACCGGTAGTTGTGGAGACAGAATACATTTACCCCCAGAACCACCAGGAAATAATTTGAGCCAATGGCAGGAACTGGACAGAATTCGCCCTGTCCCCAACCTTGGCCCCGGTGGCAGGCAAAGATTTGTACCGTGTGATCTGAGATCTCTGATCTCTTCCTCTTCCTCTTATTGGGGATTAAGTGTTCTGGAAGAGATCAGAAGGTAAAGTGGAACCAGAGACCTGGTCCAGCCCCACCAGCAGAGAATGAGCCGGACAGCGCTGGTTCTGAGGGGTCTCGGCTGTGGATGAAACCCCGGAAAACCAGAACTGGAAAGAGTCCTGCAGACCTGACCCCCTCCTAATGTCACAGAGCGAAATCTGAGGCCCAGGGAGGGGAGGGGACCTCCCCAAGGTCACAGAGACAATCCGTGTAGGGCCAACACGGGTCTCCTGGCCCCACGTGCAGTCCCCTGTCCCCCGTAGCACCAAGAAGAGGCGCTAGCACGACTCTGGAGGGGATTTGATTTTTGATGGTGGCCCGGGCTCTGTGCAGCAACTCTCCACCATCGTCCTATCAAATCATCCCACGGCCTTAGGGAGGGCCCTCTACTGTCCCCGGTTGGCAGAAAAGGAAGGTCAGTGGTGTAAAACATTTGCCCAAGGTATCACGGCTGTCAGGAGATGAGTCCATTTTAAGTCCAAATCCCTAATAATTCCCTAAGTCCCTCTTCAATCTAGAGCTCTATTGTTTTGTGATTTTTGTTTGTTTGTTTTTTGGGGTTTTCTTTTGTTTTGTTTTGTTTTTCGCTTTTTTTTTTTTTTACAGCCCCACCCTCAGTATATGGAAGTTCCTGGGCCAGGGACCGAATCCGAGCCACAGCTGTGACCTCCGCCACAGTGGCAACGCTGTCATTTAACCCACTCCACCAGGCTGGGGATGGAACCCACACCTCTGCACTGACCAGAATCACTGCGGTCTGATTCTTAACCCACTGCGCCACGGCGGGAACTCGGAGGCCTACTGTTTCTAAACAGAGCCTCACCACTTCCGATCTCCAAGCCTCAGTCTCCTCATCTGCAAAGGAGGCGGCCACCTCTCCCGCAGGTTGTTTCCAGGATGAAATGAGGGTACATGTGGCCTGGCCCCTGGGAAGGGCTTGAGAAATGACAGGTGTGCAGCAGAAAGCTGATCTTCAAAACTTCTGCAAATGTCAGGCAATTTTCCTTTTTTTTTTTCCCTGCAATTTTTTTGTGGTGAAACATACATAACGTAAAAGTTGCCATTTTAGCCATTTTTAAGCATACCGTTCAGTGGTATGAAGTGCATTCCCACTGCTGTACAACCATCCCTGCCATCCAGACACAGAACTTTCTCATCTTCCTAAACTGAAACTCTGTCCTTATTAAACCCTTTCTTTGCTTTATTTTTTATTTTTAAGGCTGCACCTTCGGCATATGAAGATTCCCAGGATAGGGGTCAAATCAGAGCTGTTGCTGCCGGCCTACACCACAGCCACAGCAATGCCAGATCTGAGCCGCGTCTGCGACCTACACCACAGCTAGAGGCAACACCGGATCCTTAACCCACTGAGCAATGCCAGGGACCGAACCCGCAACCTCATGGATGCTAGTTGGGCTTATTACAGCTGAGCCACATCGGGAAACCCACCCTTTATTTACTTTCGAAAATGAACCTCCTGCCTACATATCCGGGTTGAACAGTCCAAGGGAGGAGAGACAATGACAATAGGCCAGCGGGACCACGAGGAAAAGGAAACAGGAAGCGCAGGGAAAGGAGAGGATATGAGGAAGTGCTTCCTGGAAGCTGCTCCCCAGGGACCGGCCAAGCCCCACCCCCAAGACCAAGCTGACCACGCCTCCCTGCTAGAGGAGGGGCCACCTCGCTGTGGCCCACCCTCCCACCTGCTCCCACCATCCCTCCAAAGAGGACCTGGGATGGCCAGGGCACCTCCCTGCCCCAGGGTGTCTTCAGAAGCCCGCCTGCGACTAAGCTCAAAAGCTTCAGGGTCCTCATCTGTAAAACTGGGGTGCAAATAACAACTGGGGTCGCCTCCACTGTTGTCAGGATCAGCTGACAACACGTGTATAAAGCATCCAGCAGATGCCTGATGGGGACGCAGCCTGCAGCATCTTCCACCTTTGTTGTTGTTTTTATGACTCTAGCTCAGCAGCCCAGAAGCAGGACAAAAGGCCCTCTCCCTTCGGGGAGAAAAGGGCTTTTCCTTGCGCTTGATCCTTGGCTTCTCGGAATAGCCCAGCTGGTCTCCTCAACCCACTACCGAGTCCCTGAGCTGACTGTGGTCAATGCATGCGGGTGGTGCGACCAAAGAGGCGAGCGAGCGGCAGCGCCCATCCCAGAGGGCTCGCGGAGACACGAGGAGGCAGACATGGGTTTGGATCTCTTGGAGCCGCTGGGGTCAGTGACGAGCACGTTTAGATCCTGGGGAAGGACGATGAAGGGGGCCTTAACTCAAGCTAGGGGTCAGAGAAGTTTTCCTGCGGGAGATAAATAAAGGTGGGTGGACAATCCAGAAAGGCCAGGAGGTGTCGAATGCCTTGGGGAATAAAGAGAACCGGAAGTGATCTAGTATCATAAGAGCAAAGGGCAAGCCACAGGGAGAGGGAGGGGATGGGTCCGGAGGAGCCAGCGGGGCGAGGTGGGCAGGTGGGGGGCCTTTGTGCCCAAGTACAGAGTTTGAACTATCGCCTGCAGGTGACCAGGGTCATGGAAGTGGCAGCATCTATGTCCTGAGGCACTCATCCTGGGAGCTGGGGACAGAGGGGACCGCGAGAGAGGAGGACAATGGACAGGGGGCTACTGGGAGCATCTTGCCAGAGATGTGGGCGGCCAGAAGGGAGGAGAAGAGGAAGACTTCAGAGAGATTTCTGAGGTCAAACTGTCAGGACTGGTGCGGTCAGCAGAAAAATGCCCCCCAAGATGTCATGTCCTGATCCCCAAATGTGTTACCTGGCAGGAAAATTAAGATTGCAGACAGAGGACTTTCCCGTATGGCACAGCAGATTAAGGATCCAACATTGTCATTGCAGCAGTTCAGGTCACCGCCGTGGTACAGGTTTGAACCCTGGCCTGGGAACTTTCACATGCCACAGGCAAAAACAAAAAAACAAACAAACAAACAAAAAAAAAAGCAGATGGAATTAAGGTTGCTCATCACCTGACTTTGAAAAGAGATTATTCTGAATTAGCAAACTGACCAATATTTTCCCAGGCTGGGGGTCCAATGGAGCTGCAGCTGCCGGCCTCCTGCACAGCCACAGAAACACGGGATCCAAGATGCAGCCACAACCTGCACGGCAGCTCAAGGCAACACAGGATCCTTAACTCACTGATGGAGGCCAGGGATCAAAGCTGCATCCTCACAGAGACTATGTCAGATCCTTAACCCGCTGCGGCAAAACTACCACAAGGAACTACCACAAGTGTTCCTAAATGTGCAAGAGGGAAGAAGAATCCGTGACAGTGAAGGAAGACCCCACTGCCCACTCTGTGGCTCTGGAGATGAAATGGAGCCACAGCCAAGCAATGTGGGCAGCCTCTACACTTACTTGGAAAAGGCAAGGAAATGACTCTCAGCCAGGGCCTCCAGTGCCTTGGATTTAGCTCAATGAGACCTGTGTCAGACTTCTGACCTATAGAATAAACTCACAGAGTCAGAGAGTGATTCTGTGCTGTTGTAATCGCTAAGTGTGTGGTGTGTTGTTACAGCAGCTGTGGAAGCAGATACAACTGGCCATGGGAATGGGGGCCGAAGGAAGGGGGCACAAAGGGCATGTGGCCTGGAGACTGGAAAGATGGCCATGTCCCCAACCAGGAGAGGCCACACAGACAGGATGGTTATCTGTCTACTGCACTGACCTGAGCAGCTCAGCCAGCCCAGGGCCTCACTGGGCACAGAGCCTAGAGGCCCAGTGTAGAAGAAGTTGGGGTGGGGGGCGGAGTTACATCGTCACGATTGGGGGTGCGGTAACTGTTGTTGGATGTCTGCATGGATGGTTGCCAAGATCCCCCACAATTCCCTGGATCGCATTTTTCAAGCATCGAAACCACGGCTGTTAAGCTTTTACTTCTGAGCAAGCTGGAGAAAGAGAATTGAAGCCTCAAGGACTGAGGTCAAGGTTAGAAACCCAGGTCATAAGTAAGGACACTGTGGGCTCTCAGGCCTTAAAAGATGCCCACGTGCCGGGTTTTTCCTGGAGCAGGGAGGGCAGGTGGGACCGGCTGGACTCCTCTCCCACCTCCGCTTTCCACAGCAATTCTTTTTTGTCTTCTCTTTCCTCCAAAATATAAAAAGGCGGAGCTGGAGGGCGCCTCCTTCTTCTCACAGGAGGAGAGCGGGGCTCACCCCCCGTCAGGCCCGCCGGCGGCGCTGGCCTCTCAGCCGGCTTCGTTCCCCGCCTCCCCCCGCCCTTTGTCTGGCTCCCGCGCTGCCGCGCACGTGGTCGCCTGTCAAATTCCGGCGGCTCCGGGGGCACGTGTTGGGAAGCAGAGCTCCGCAGGCCCCATGTAACCATGGAAACGGTGGCCAATGCGAGTCCCGCGCTACCTTCTGGGGCGGAGCCAAATGCGCCGGCGCGAGAGGGGCGGGGCGCGGGGCGGGGCGGGGCTTCAGGGAACAGGGCGGGGACCAGATCAACACCAGGCGGAGCCTGGACCGGATGCAGCTCCCGGAATGCTGCCCAAGCCATAATCTGCCTTTATCTGCACCCGGCAGCTTTGCTAGCATTTTGGCATCGTTTACTTGGCACTCCTGGTATTTTCTTTGCCTTTAAGTATAAAGTTAAGATTCTTGACCCCAGCAGATCTGCGTTCAGATCCCACCAGCAACAATTACTTGCTTGTGCCTTGCACAAGTGACTGAAACTTTATCAGCTTCCATTTCTTCGTCTGGTAAACTGAGTCATTGTAAAGCCCTAGCAAGACAACAAGTAATTTGCCCAAGCCTGACACCACTAGGTGATGGATAAACACTAGGGACCCATATGACGAAGGTCCTTCTCCTGACCCTCCAGAAAGAAAGACCCCTTTGGGGTCTGAAGAATCCACCCTGGCAGCTGGGACCCAGGATGCTGACCCCTGATTCATTTGCCCAAGGCTGGTTCCAGCCCCAGGCTCAACATGCCTGTCAACAAAATGGGAAGATGGGCCTGGAGTCTGTCCCCACGGCAGCAGCAGAGCTGAGCTCCTCCAGGTGCAGGGGCGAAGGAAAGGAAGATTCAGTGTTAAGGGTTGGGGACAAGGAGACAGGGTTTTGGCCCTACTACCGACCAGCCAGGTGGACCACAGACGCATTTTTACTTCTCTGGGCAAAAACATCTTGTAAGACATTGAGAGGATACTCCAGTGTGTCAGAGAATCTGAAATGAGAAAACGGATTCTCAAAAAAACCCTCAGTTTGTTTCCAGGTAAGGCTGCAAGCATTCACAGAAGCAGAAACAGAAACTGACTGAGCTGAGAGACCCAGCCCCTCTCTCCTGCCTTCCCCAGGGCTCCGCCCGGGACCTGGGACACACATTCCCTAGTTTGACTGCAGTTAGCGGCAGCCTTTTTTACACTTTTACGAAGAAATGAAAAATGCACTCATTCTTCCATTCATTCATTTGTTCCATCAACTAAGTTTCCTGCAGATCTGCTGTGTGCCGGGCGGTGTGCGTGGCCCTGGGGCGAGAGCAGTGAACGAAATACAGACCCTGCCCTGAAAGAGGTCACTGTCTGGCTGGGAGACCAGACATTAAAGAAATAAACATGCAAACAAATACGAGGCCGCAAATATCCACAGACACCCTGAAAGGAAAGCGCAGGATCCATGAGCCTGAAGGAAAGAAAAACGAGTCTGGGGGAGAGGACAGCTGGGACTGGAAGTGACATTTCAGAGGGGCCTGAGGACTGAGCAGGAGTCAGTCTGGTGAAGGGGGGAGGAAAGGCATTTCAGGCCGGGGAACAGCATGGGGGTACCCTGAGGCATCCAGGGAAGGGGAGGGTTTGTGTGGCCCTGAGGCCAGTGGGGGAGGGGTCGGGCAAGGTCACACTAAGACCTTGATTTTAGAAAGTGGCTGTGACATAGGCTCATGGGACGTACATCAAAACATAGGTCCCTGTTATTCAAAGTTACTCCCTGCACTGGGCTGGTGTTCCCCCTGGTCTCGCCTGCCTTCTGCTTTTTCCAGAATGATCCAGAATCAGATGAGTTTCATTACTACCCAGCACGATCCACTATGACATTATGTGGCAGAAAAGGAAATAGACATTATCAGATTTTTTTTTTTTTTTTTTTTTGCTTTTTAGGGCAACGCTTGTGGCATATGGAGGTTCCCAGGCTAGGGGTGGAATCGGAGCTGTAGCCGCTGGCCTACGCCACAGCACAGCAACACCAGATCCAAGCCAGGTCTGTGATCTACACCACAGCTCATGGCAACGCCAGATCCTTAACCCCTGGAACAGGGCTGGGAAACAAACCCGCATCCTCATGGATGCTAGTCGGGTTCATTTCCGCTGAGCCACTGCTGGAACTCCCTTACTGAAAGATTTTTAACACAGAGGTTAGAATTAGGGTTGGGGTTGGGTTTCAGTTAAGGGTAGAGTTGGAACTGGGTTTGACCAGGAAAGACTTGAGGTTAGATAAGGGTTAGCGTGAGCATTAGGATTAGGGCTGGCATTGGGGTTAGTTTGGGCTTAGGGTTGGTGTTGGGTTAGTGTCTGGACTGTAGACTTGAATTCCATTAAATATATCATCCGCATCCATCTGAACACCTGGGACGTAGGAGGTGCCCAAAGGATTTTTTTCCTTTCCTTTCTTTTTTTTTTTTTTTTTTTTGGTTTTTAGGGCCGCACCCACGGCATATGGAGGTTCCCAGGCTAGGGGTCAAATCAGAGTAGTAGCTGCCGGCCTACGCCACAGCCGCAGCAATGCAGAATCCTTAACCCAATGAGCAAGGGCAGGGATCAAACCTGCGTCCTCATGGATGCTAGTCAGATTCGTTTCTGCTGAGCCACGACGGGAACTCTCAATGGATATTTTTAATGAATTAATTATTGTGAACCAGAAAGACAAAGTGCCAGGCAGCTTCAATTTCCCGAGTATTCTGGTTACTTGTCTGTGTGTCCAAGTGTGAACAGACTGGTAAGACTCACCTGTGCCCTGAGTTTGTATTCATCTGAGACTTCAATAAAAATTATCCTAGGGCGGGAGTTCCCATCGTGGTGCAGCGGTTAACGAATCCAACTAGGAACCACCAGGTTGCGGGTTCGATACCTGGCCTCGCTCAGTGGGTTGGGGATCCGGCGTTGCTGTGAGCTGTGGTGTAGGTTGCAGACGCGGCTCGGATCTGGCATTGCTGTGGCTGTGGTGAAGGCCGGCAGCTACTACTCTGATTTGACCCCTAGCCTGGGAACCTCCACATGCCGCGGGTGCGGCCCTAAAAAAAAATGACAAAAAAAATTATCCTAGGGTAGGAAACAAAAGGAAAAATAGTCCGGGCATGTCAACTCAGTGACCAAGGGAGGGAATGGAGAAACGAAGAAACCCAACACTTTGAAACAGTCCAGGTATGGAAATGGAGGTGGTCCCAGACAGAGGTCACAGCAAGGCTGGTGGGAGGTCAAAGGACCTAGATCAAGCTGGAGTGTGGGGTTTGGATGAGGAAGGAAATGGTAGAGATGAGTGATAAAGTTTAAAAGATGAGCAGGAATTCTCTTGCAGTGCAGCAGGTTAACCATCTGGCATTGTCACTGCCGTGCCTTGCGTTAAGTGACTTGACTCCGGTTCCACTCCTGGCCCAGGACCTTCTGCATGTCCCAGATGTGGCCAAAAACCAATCAATGAATTTAAAATATTTTTTTAAATAAAAGATGGGCAGACTACAGATCATGGAAAGACCCGTGAGCCACGTAATGTAACCCAAGTAACTCCTGGGACCCACGTGGCCCCTTCCCTACAAAGTCTCATTACAAAGAGCTTGGTTCCCGTCGTGGCTCAGTGGCAACAAACCCAACTAGTATCCACGAGGATGCGGGTTCGATCCCTGGCCTCCCTCAGTGGGTTAAGGATCCAGCGTTGCCGTGAGCTGTGGTGCAGGTCACAAATGCAGCTCAGATTTGGCGTTGCCGTGGCTGTGGCATAGGCCGGCAGCTGCCGCTCCAATTCGAGGCCTAGCTTGGGAACCTCCATGTGCCGCCACTATGGCCCTAAGAAGACAAAAAAATAATAAATAGATAAAGAGACCTTGGGAGTTCCTGTTGTGGCTTAGTGGCTAATGAATCTGACTAGGAACCATGAGGTTACGGGTTCGATCCCTGGCCTTGCTCAGTGGGTTAAGGATCCGGCGTTGCCGTGAGCTGTGGTGCAGGTTGTAGACGCGGCTCGGATCCCGCGTTGCTGTGGCTGTTGCTGTGGCTGTGGCGAAGGCCGGCGTCTACAGCTCCTGTTGGACCCCTAGCCTGGGAACCTCCATATGCCGCGGGTGCAGCCGTAGATAAGGCAAAAAAAAAAAAGGTAAAGAGACCTTGGGACAGGAGTTCCTTTCTGACTCAGCAGAGTCAGGATGAAGGCCCTGGCATTGTGCTGCTGTGGCTGCTGTGGCGGGGGTTTTATCCTCAGCCTGGGCTGAGGGCACAGACAAAAATGGAAAAAAAAAAAAGAAGAAGAAGAAGAGGAAGCTAGGGACAGCATCCATATATCATGTACAAGGACTTGCAATATTTTTTTGTCTTGCAAAGACTATCAAGAAGGGTCCGATTTCTTACACACACACACCCCCCAGCACTCACCGGCCCCTCGTCTCTCCCTCCAGGCCTCTTGAATCATGTTCTCCTCCAGAAGCCCTGGCTGGCAGCCCCCAAAGGGGCTCCCCCGCCTCTCTCTGCTCGCTCAGTGCTCCGTTTGCAGCGCTGCTCGGCTGCAGGGAGTCCACTCCCTTTCTGTTGTTCCCACTTTGCCAAGCCTCAGAACCACCCCAGCAAAGCCCACACCCCTGCCCGCCCCCCGGCTTTGCTCCACCACCCCCCCAACCAGGCGGGAAGAGGCAGAACTCTCTGCAGAGGGCAGGAGGAAGAGCCGAACCAGCAAGCTCAAGATAGTCTTTTACGAGGCCGAGCTGAGTTAGGGGACATTGCTGTGCCTCGTCCCTGTCGCAGTGTAAAAACTGCACCGTCTCCAGTGGACACTGGGAGGTCAGGGGAGGGTTCTGAGCTGGGAGAGTGAGGCAGTCCGATCTGTGAGCTGCTTGGAAGCGGGGCTCCGTGGGTCTGGGGAGTGAGTCCCCACCAGCACCGAGAGCCTGGTTCAATCTGTGATGAGTGAAGAGGTTGGTGATGAGCAAGTGAGCGAATGAACAGATGGATGGATGGATGGATGGATGGATGGATGGATGGATTACTGAACTCCGTCAGCATTCTGGATTTTCATGCAGGCTTCGAGGACCCCAGGACAACCGTGCCCTCCTTAGCACCTCTCTAAGTCCGCAGCCCTCACCCTTGTGCCAGCCAACCAGGGGCCTCCCAACAATGACCTTTAGGCTCGAGGGGGCTGGGGGGCCAGGCTCCCCCACCCACACAATGGCATGCCAAATGGGCTCTACCTGTCTGCTGGGCATGGCCCGTGCTCCCCCGGGCGAGACTCACGGCGCACGGGAAACTTCCCAGTGCTTTTGGCTCTGGCTGTAATTCTGGTTTCCAGCAATACATAAAAATAGCTTCAAGGACATCCAGGGGGCAGGAGGAGGCAGACCTGGTCCCCTGGCTTCCAGAAAAACTAGATAAGCACGGCTCCCATCCCCCCTTCTCCAAGGGCCCACTGCTGCCCAGATGACTCCAGATTTGAACCTGGGTTTTCGTCGGTCTGTGAACCACAGGCCTCACCTTGCCAAGCTCCTCAGTCACCAGCCCCCATCACCCTGCTACAGGCAGAGAGGCAGATGTAAAATCGTGCAGGAAAAACATCGGAAATCCCTCCCACTGCCAGCTCTGAGCACGACTCCTGCAGGGCCCCGGTGAAGTGCATGATGGGAGGATGGAAGAGGATGCAGTCCAGAGCAGACCTGGGGAGCCTGCAGGAGAACCAGGGAGCAGGGCTGGGGAGAGGGGCTGCCCGGCCGCAGGGGCTGGCGGGCCTCTGCCAAAGACTCCAGCGTTTCGATTCCCCCAAACAGTGATGGTGCACACGTGTGCCTCAGACCACCTTCTGCAGGGCCCACCCTAGGGCCAGGCGAGACCCCAGGACAGAGCGAGCGGGTTCGGAGGCAGGATTTGCACCCAGGCGGAGTCAGGAGCCCGTGCTCCCGCCCCTGCGCTGGGGGAGCGGGCTGAGTGGAAGCTCAGGCCCAGCATCCATTTTCTCCCCTGCCTCCCGAAGGCCCCAAAATAGGCCTGCCTTCCTGACGAAGGCCTCCTCCCCTCAGCGCCACAAATACCCACATTCCCAGGCAGAATCCAGGGCGGGGCCCGCAGGAGCGTGTGCCCAGCAGGTCCTATTTCTGGCTGCAGCTTGGGCCCTCCACAAGCGTCCTTCTGTGGTGGCCTCGGCCGCAGCCCACAGCCAAGGCCCAGGCCCTGGCCGGGCCTCCAAAGGGCCCATTGTCCGGCTGCCCGGGCCGCCGTGCCTGGCTCCTGGGCATCCGGGGTTGGGGCAGAGGCTGACCTAGGGCAGGGCGGCCTGAGGGGCCTGGGTAAGAGCTACAGCCAGCTCGGAGGATGTCAGTGTCCGCTGTGCCCGCTCGAGAAAGAAAACAGACTCCGCCTCAGGATGGGCCTTGCGCTGGCCTCAGACAAGCCCTGAAGACACACACCCACACACAAAACCCCAAAAGTGACAACTGCTGAGGGCAGCCACCAAGTCCACAGGGAAGCAAGGAGGTAAGAGACAGGATTTAGAGCTGGGCAGGTTTGAGTTATAGGTTCTAGTACTGGCTTCTCCAGTGTGGACCTGGGCAGGGCATACCAGCTCTCTGAACCTCAGTTTCCTCATCTGTGAAATGGGACGCATACTGACTCCTTTTTATAGACATGCAAACTCAGCTTCAGAGAAGGGGTTGCCTGAAGCCACAAAGGCAGGATATCTATCTATCATCCATCATCTATCATCTATCTATCTATCAATCTATCTATCTATCTATTTTGGGTCCAGAAGTTCCCTGGGCCAGGGATCAAACCCGCACTACAGGGACTTTTTTTTTTTTAACATTAAAATGGTTTTGATTAGGAACATTCTCTCTTTTTAAAAATTTGTAATTATTTTTTCTTTTTAGGGCCACACCTGAGGCCTACAGAAGTTCCTGGGCCGGGGATTTAATCTGAGCCGCGGCTGTGACCTAAGCCACAGCTGCAGCAACTCTGCATCCTTTAACACTCTGGGCTGGGCTGCGGATCGAGCTCACACCTCTGCAGTGACCAGAGCCACTGCACTCAGAGTCTTAGCCCACTATACTGCAGCGGGAACTCCTCCTGTTAATTTTGTTTTTTTAACGCATTGTCAGGCCATTGACTTACTGAAGAAACCGAGTCAGTTGCCCTGTTCAGTGTCCACATCTTGGTTGTCTGTTTGCTTCCTCACAGTGCCATTTGACTTGTTTCTCTATCCTTATCTTTTCTGGGACCTAGAAATGGAGCTCCTCCCTTAAATAACTATTCTGTTGAGATGCAATTCACATACCAGAATCATCACCCTTTCAAAGTGTACCAGTCCAGTGCTTCCTAATACATTCAGAGTTGAACAGCAATTACCACTGTCCAACTTCAGAATATTTTCATCACCCCAAAAAGAAACCCCATACACATCAACAGCCATTCCCCGCACTGCCCGTCTGCCAGCCCCTGGCAACCTCAAATCTATTCTCCTCTCTCTATGAATTTGCCCTCTCTGGACATGTCACATAAGTGGAATCACAGTATGTGGCCTTTAGGACAGGCAACTTGACTTAGCATAATATCTTCAAGGTTCATCCATGTCTTACCATGTATGGGTGTGTAATTCTTTTTTACAACATTCCACTGGATGAATATACCATAGCCTGTGTATCTGTTCATCATTGATGGACATTAAGGTTGTCTCCACTTTTAGGAGTTCCCCTGTGGCTCAACAGGTTAAGGATCCAGCACACGTTTGAGTCCTGGCCTGGAAACTTCCACACACCTCAGGCGCGGCCAAAAGAAAAACTAACCAAACTAAAGAAAAGAGTTGTCTCAACTTTTTGGCTGCTATAAATGATGTAGTTGTGAATGTTTGTGTGCAATTGTGCGAATACGTTTGCAATTCTTTTGGCTGTATATACAGAGGGAAGGATGCCAGGTCATGTGTAACTTTGTGTTTAATCTTTCGAGGAACCAGCAAAACATTTTCCAAAGGAAGTGTACCGTTTTGCAATGCCAGCAATGACGTCTGGGGGTTCCAGTTTCTCCACATCTTCACCAACACTTGTGATTGTCCATCTTCTTTATTTAGTCATCCTAGTGGGGGTGAAGTGTAATCTCTTCAGGGTTTTGATTTGTATTTCCCTGATGACTAATGGTATTGAGTATTTTTTCAGGGGCTTATTGCAATTTATATATGTCTTCTTGGTGCTTTTTCAACTTCATTGTCTTTTATTATTGAGTTGTAAATAACTCTGTATATAGACAAGTCCCATCTTAGATACATGATTTATGAAATTTTTCTCCCATCATATGGCTTGTCTTTTCACTTTCTTATTGTCCTTTGATGCACAAGGCTTTCAGTTTTGGTAAAGCCCGGTTTATCTATTTTATTTTCCTATCCCTGTGCTTTTGGCGCCACATCCCTAATCCAAGGTCATAAAGATTTGCTCATTTGTTTTATTCTAAAATGTTTATAAATTTCACTCTTACGTTTATGTCTGTCATCCATTTTGACTTAACTTTTGTATATGGTGTGAGGTGGGGATCAAATGATTCTTTTCATATCTGTATCCGATTGTCACACCATTTCTTGAAAAGACTGCTCTTTCCCTATTGCATGTTCTTAGCACCCATGTCAAAAACCAATTGAGGGAGTTCCCTGGTGGCTCAGTGGGTTAAGGATCTGGCATTGTCACTGCTGTGTCTTGGGTCACCGCTGTGGTACGGGTTTGATCCATGGTGTGTGCCAGAGTGTAGCAAAAAGAAAAAAATCCAGTTGAATATAAATATACGGCTTTATTTCTTTGATTGATAACCTACCATTATGCCAGTGCCATGCAGTCTTGATTCCTATAACTGTGTAGTAAGTTTTGAAATCAGAAGGGATGAGTTGTCCAATTCTGTTCTTCTTTTTCAAGATTGTTTGGTTATTCTAGGTCTCTTGCATTTCTGTGTAAATTTGAGGATCAGTCAGTTTTTGCAAAAATGCCAGCTGAAATCTTGACAGAGATCGAATTAAATCTATAGATCAACTTTATTGGCTTCACGGTCTTAACAAGATTACATCTTCTAATCCATGAACATAGGACATCTTTCCATTTGCTTAGGTCTTCTCTCAGTTTATTTCAGCAATGTTTTGCAGTTTTCACTGTACAAGTCTCACTCTCACAGCCCTTTTGTTAAATTTATTCCTCAGTATTTCATTCTTTGCGATACAACTGTAAATGGAATTATTTTCTTAATTTCATTTTTAAAGTGTTCATTCCCAATATGCAGAAGAAATTGGTTTTGTATACTAATCTTGTACTGACAACCTTTCTGAACTCATTTATTTGTTCTAATGTATATTTTTAGTGAATTCCTTGATTCTCTACAATAAGATCATGTCATCTACAAATAGAGCTTGTTTTACTTTTCCTTCTTAATTGCGATGACTTTTATTTCTTTTTCTTGCCCAATTGCCCTGGCTAGAACCTCCAGTATAATACCAAACAGAAATGGGGAGATTGGGAGTACTTGTCTTGTTCCTGACTTGGAGGGAAAGTTTCCAGTCTTTCAACATTAAGTATGATGTAAGCTGTGAGTTTTTCGTAGATGCGCTCAGGCAGAATTCTAATCCAGATGTGAGGCACTGCAAAGCCCTGACTCTTATCCTAGCCCTAGGAGATAAGAGGAACACCCTGATCAGGGAGGCCAGCAGGGACGAGTTTCAAAGAGCTGTCAGAACTTGGAGATGGGCTTGGAAGCTCTGGGTGATGCTGGATGAGTCAGGTGGAGCAGGGAACACCAATCCCCACTGCCAGTAGAACCTGTCCCCATCTTCCCTGTGGCCTTACAAAGCCCTTGACCAGGCAGAACAAATGTGGGAAACTTGGAGTTCCCATCGTGGTGCAGCGGAAACAAATCCGACTAGTAACCATGAGGTTGCGGGTTCGATCCCTGGCCTCACGCAGTGGGTTAAGTATCCGGCATTGCCGTGAGCTGTGGTGTAGGTCACAGACGCGGCTCGGATCTGGTGTTGCTGTGGCTGTGGTGTAGGCCGGCAGCTGTAGCTCCGATTCGATCCCTAGACTGGGAACCTCCTTTTTAGATGTGGCCCTAAAAAGACCAAAAAAAAAAAAAAAATGTAGGAAACTCAGTTTCAGTTCCCTGCAATCTTACCACATACCTCTCACCTCCCATTCTGCTCCAAGACAGAATATCCATGGAAAAAGGAAGTGAGAACAGCTGACGTCGGCACAGGTAGAAGGGAAAAGATGGACAAAAAAGAGGCAGCCGGGTGGACAGGTTGAGAGACTTGGGAGGTGGACTCCTGGGCTCGAGCCCGCCCCTCCCCCACACGGCGTACCAACGAGGTGACCTTGGGCAAGTCATTTCAGCTCCCTGAGTACGAGTTTTTCTATCTTTAACGCAGAGATAGTTATTAAAATGTCTCTAAGTAACAAATGCTGGAGAGGATGTGGAGAAAAGGGAACCCTTCTACGCTGTTTGGGGGGCTGTAAATTGGTGCAGCCGCTATGGAAAACTGTATGGAGGTTCCTCAAAAAACTAAAAACGGAGCTGCCATACCATCCAACAGTCCCACTCCTGGGCATATACCCAGACAAAACTATAAGTTGAAAAGATGCATGCGCCCCTGTGTTCGCAACAGCATGATTCACAACAGCCGAGACATGGCAGCAACCTAAATGTCCATCAACAGAGGAACAGATAAAGAAGATATGGTGTATATGTGCAATGAAATATTACTCAGCCACAAAAAAGAATGAAACAACGCCATTTGCAGCAATATGGACAGACCTAGAGGTTATCATACTAAGTGAAATAAGTCAGAGAAACACAAATATCATATATCACTTATACGTGGAATCTAAAACACAACACAAATGAACTCATCTGTGAAATAAAAACAGTCACACAAACATACACACACACACACACACAAAAACTTACGGTTACCAAAGGGGAAAGGGAGCTGAGAAGGGATAAAAGAAGTTTGGGATTAGCAGATACACACTATTACATATAAAATAGGTAAATAAGAAAGTTCCACAATATAGCACAGGGAACTATATTCATTCTTCTTTTTTTTCCTTTTTTTTAATTACTTAATGAATTTTATTACAGGGAACTATATTCAATATCCATAATGGAAAAGAATGTGAGAAATAATACGCATCTATGTATGTAACTGAATCACTTTGCTATGTACAGCAGAAAGTAACACAAAATGCAAATCAACTATACTTCAATTTAAAAAAAAAAAAAAAGCCCCAGCTTTGGGGGAAGAAAATTCCATGGAAGAGAAAAAAATAAATGAAATAAATTAAATAGAAAGGGGTTTCTGTCATGGCTCACTGGTAACAAACCCGACTAATATCCTTGAGGATTCGGGTTCAATCCCTGGCCTCTCTCAGTGGATTAAGGGTCTGGGGTTGCCGTGAGCTGTGGTGTAAGTCACAGATGCGCCTTGGATCCTGTGTTCCTGGTGGCTGCAGTGTAGACCAGCAACTGCAGCTCTGATTCACCCCTAGCCAGGGAAATTCCATATGCCACAGGTGCAGTTCTCAAAAACAATAAAATAAAAATAAAACAAAACAAAATATTAAAATAAAATAGAAATAGTGACAAAATCCACCTCTCAGGGCCACTGAGGATAACATGGCATAATACTTGCAAGTTATCCAGCACAGCAGAAAGCACATTCTTGGTGCTCCATAAATTCTGGTTATTATTGCATTTTGATTATTGTCATCTTACTCTTACCTCTCTTTATACTATCGCTGCTGGTGTGACAGTGGCTGCTCCAGCATCTCCAGGAGAGAAAGAGCCTTTCCGGATGTTCGGACTTGTTTGGTGCTGCCCAGCGCCTCCAGGACCCTGAGTTCCTGGGCGTCCCACGTGGGGTCCAGCTTAAGAGAGGAATCCTCTGCCACGAGAGCAAGAGGCTTGTCGGGTCAGAAGGCTCCCTGTGGCCCCAGGGAGGCTCTGCGCCAGGCACTCCAGAGATGTCACCTCGTGGCACATTCACCCCATTTTACAGAAGAGAATTCCAGACTCAGAGAAGTACAGCAATCATCCGAGGTTGCACAGCTCGTAAGAGCTAGAGGCCAGATTTGAACCTGGGTCCTTGCTCTAGTCGGCTGGGCTCCACCCTCTCCTCAGCAATGGGCCAAGTTGGAAAGCTCAAGAAGTCACTTGGGGACAAGGAGGAGGGGGCGCAGGGAGCTGTCTTAAAGTGGCCCTAGAAAAGTCCATGACAAGACAACAAAGCAGAGCCCACGTCGATGGCAGCAGGGATGCCCTGGGCCCCGAAGGTCTGTAGTTACTGACTTGAGGCCCCCCCAGAGCCCCTGCCCTGGTGATAGCTCTCAGGCGCTGAGGGCGCCTGGGTGTTGCTGCGGGCCCATACTCTCCTGCAGCCAGCACAACACCCTCGGAGCTTCCAGACACCTGCCCTTCGGACCCATCAACTGACATGACAACTGATCCCATCCTTCCACTGACTTTTGGAGCCAAGATGCAGACACTAATATATGGAGTTCCCATCGTGGCGCAGTGGTTAATGAATCCGACTAGGAACCATGAGGTTGCGGGTTCAATCCCTGGCCTTGCTCAGTGGGTTAATGATCTGGCGTTGCCGTGAGCTGTGGTGTAGGTCGCAGACGCAGCTCGGATCCTGCATTGCTGTGGCTGTGGTGTAGGCCAGTGGCTACAGCTCCTGTTAGACCCCTAGCCTGGGAACCTCCACATGCCGCGGGTGCGGCCCTAAGATGGCAAAAGGCAAAGAAAAAAAAAAAACACGAATATAACATTTCCTTATGATAAACTCCTCTGGTCCCGGGTTTCGTGGGACACCCGGAAATCCTCGTGAATCTTAATTCTGCTCCAACAGGAGCCAGCCCCTCCCCCGACCGGGGGTCCTACAGAGCCAAAAACCCTCCCAAGCCCCTCTCCCCACCTGCTCCCTTGCAGTGGAGGCTGTTTATTTCCTGGATCCTTCAGGCTCCCTTTTTCAACCTTAAAGTCACTTATCTCCAAGGGTGGGGGCGGGGGTGGGGGTGGGGGTGGGGGTGGGGTTCCTAAGCAACAAAAACCACCGCTGAGCACCAAGCCTCTAACCCTATTTCTTTCTCAGTCCTGTAAACCTCCCATTCAAGCATTCAGCGCGCTGACCTCCAAGCTGTGCCAGACGCTGCAGGGACTCAGGATACAGGTCCCTGCACCCAGAGGCTCCCAATCCTGGGGAGTGACATGAGCCACCATCTTCAGCCCCTGCTCTGTGCCAGGAGCCACGTGCTCTCAGGCGTCATCCCCCCAAAAGCTCAGAACAACCCCCTGAGCTATGCGTTTACCCAAAAAATATATATGCACTGAGCACCGCCAAGAGCTGTCTGTGCAAGGGAGCAGATGCCCAAGAGGACAAGGGTGCCCCACGTCCCTGCCTCCTTAAAAGATGCTCCCAGCAGGGGAGGCAGACCCTGAACAAGAGAAGAAAGACAAGGACGGCAGGAAACACTGTGGATGACAAGGCAGAAATCTAACCCGAAAGGGACTACTTGAAGGACGGTGTTCAGGGAGGGACCTTCTGAGGAGGGGACATTCAAACCGCTCCAGTCTCGTCTCCTTCCCTTCCGGAGACACTTCTGGAGCTTCAGGCCGTGTCCACCCCCGGCAGGGATGGAGGGCCAGCTGGAGAGGCAGGCAAACCCTCCCTGCAACCTCTCCTTCCTGCTGCCCCACTTGGCGGGGGGTGGGCGGCAAGAAGAGACGTGGCTGCCTCCACCCACCAGCTGTGTGACCTTGGGCAGTCGCTGTCCCTCTCTGGGCTCCAGTGGGTGAAATGATCCATCCCGCCCTCTCCTCCGTAACGGAGGCCAGATATGAGAATGCAGAGGAAGCGATTCATCTATTTTTAAACACTTTACCTTGTGCAGGAGTGTTAGCCTCATCCTGCAGATGTCTTCAGGAGAACACGGGTCTCTATCACACCCAAGCCCTTACGAAGGGGCGTCTGTGGGCTTTTGGGACCCTTCTAATGCCTGGCGGGGTCACTTCATATTCTCCTCCTGCTGAAGGGGAACTGGGGCTTGATCCCAACATGACCAGCCTGAATTCAGGATGGGGAGGGAGTAAAAACCCCTGAATAATCCTCACACTGGGCACCACGGAGCAGTTGCTCTGCCCAGGTCAGTGTCAAGGATCTTCCATGGACTGTCATGTTTCATCTCCGCAACTGTCCTGCCCAGAAGGCGTTATGGCCATTAGCTCTGGGTTTTCTGTTTGTTTTAGGCTGCACCCGCAGCATGTGGAAGTTCCTGGGCCAGGGATTGAATCCCTTTTTTTTTTTTTTTTTTGGTCTTTTTAGGGCTGCACCTACAGCGTATGGAGGTTCCCAGGCTAGGGGTTGATCAGAGCTGTAGCCGCTGGCCTACACCACAGCCACAGCCACCGGGAATCCAAGCTGCGGCTGCGACCTACATCACCTACAGTGCTCAATGGAACACTGGATCCCTAGCCCAGTGAGCAAGGCCAGGGTTCGAACCCAAGTCCCCATGGATGCTAGTCGGGTTCATTAACCACTGAGCCACGATGGGAACTCCTGAATTTTAACCACATCAGCAACCTGAGCCACGCTGCAGTGACCTCACTGGATTTTTAACCTGCTGTGCCACAAGAGAAAGCCCCATTAGCTCTGTTTCATGGGAAGGTTGGGCAGCCAGCTAGCTGTTCACGACTCTCAGGTTAGACACAGAAAGAAGCAGAAGGTCCCCAGCCTGGATTTAAGACAAATGGGAAATCCTTCATTCACCCAGCCCCTGTTGCTCCAAGCACCACGCAGTTGGGACAGGAACTGTCAACACCTGCTTCTGTCCCGGTCAACACACGCTGCTGGGAAATCAGGTCACCTGTAACTACAGTTTCCTCTTCCTGCCTTGGATGTCTGGACCCAGACAGGCAGAATCTGAGCAGCCAGGAACGCAGAGACTTCATTCAATTCTTTTTTTTTTTTTCTTTTCAGGGCCGCACCCGAGGCATATGGAGATTCCCAGGCTAGGGATCCAATCGGAGCTGCAGCCGCCAGCCTACACCACAGCCACAGCAACACTAGATCCAACACCAGATCCGAGCCACATCTGTGACCTACACCACAGTTCATGGCAATGCCGGATGCTTAACCCACTGAGCAAGGCCAGGGATCAAACCCGCATCCTCATGGATCCTAGTCGGGTTCATTAACCACTGAGCCATGAAGGGAACTCCAAGACTTCATTCAATTCTTCAAATAAGTTCATTTGTATCTTTTTTTTTTTGAGTTCATTTTGTATCGTGTGTGTGGGGGGGGGCGGGGGCCACACGTGTGGTATATGGAGGTTCTCAGGCTAGGGGTTGAATCGGAGCTGCAGCGGCTGGCCACAGCCACAGCCACGGGCACAGCCACACTGGATCCGAGCCTCATCTGTGACCTACATCACAGCTCACACAACGCCAGAACCTTAACCCACTGAAGAAGGCCAGGGATCAAACCCAAGTCCTCCTGGGTCGGGTTCCTAACTCACTGAGTCACAATGGGAACTCCCCATTTGTATGCTCAGACAGACTCACAGACTTTGAAAACAAACTTAGAGTTACCAAAGGGGACAGGTGGGGGAGGGGAGGGGAGGGCTGGGGGTTAGGGATCAGCGTCGGCACGCTGAGGTCCACGGACCGACTGGCCAGTGGGGACTTGTTTTATAGCAAGCACAGGGAACTCTCCTCCATATTTTCTGGTCATCTATGCGGGACAAGAATCTGGAAGAGAATGGATGTGTGGACACGTATAACTGAATCACTTTTCTGTACAGCAGAAATTCTCACAACCTTGTAAATCAACTAGACGTCAATAAACCTTTAAAAACTGGGGGAGAAAAAGAAAAAAGACTTCATTCAAAGTGTGCTGCTAGGTGGTGGGTGGGCCCTAGGAAGCCAAGGTGGGCCTCGGAGCCCTCCTGCTGGCCCGGGGCGGTGCCACCCCTTCTCTCGGCATAAGCGAGTGATTAAGTCATCTTCTTACGGGAGGCCCACATGATCAGCCGCCAGTCTACACTTCAAATGAAATCAATTCCAAGGTTCAACCGAGTCCCTGGGTGTTTGCCTTCCAGGAAGCTGTTGCAAAGGAAATGGAGTCTGTGCATTCCTGAGATCCCCAAGGAACAGGCCGCGAGGGCTGATGCCGCTAGAGGTCAGGGTCAGGGAGGCGGTTCAAGGGGTCATCACTCGCCCCTAGACCCCAGCCAGCTTTGTGGACACTGGGTGTCTTCGAGCGTGTACCCTACATGCATCCTGGTCAAAACCAGACTCCTCGTTGCACCCTAGTCAGATGAGCTCCTCCTCCAGGGCCCCTCCATCCACAAATATCCCCACCATCCACTCAGCCATCCTCTTGGAGTCCTCCCGGCCCTGCGGCCCCATGTTCACCCTGTTGCCTAGTCCACTCGACTTCTAGACACTTCTCAAGTGCCTTCCCTTGTCTGGATCCTTTCAGACTCCTCCTCCACTCCAGCCCCTCCCAGACACCGCCTTCCTGGCTGCAGACTCTTCCGGGGGCCTCCTCTGCATGTGCAATCAGCCCCCTCCCTCCCAGCACGCCAGATCCGAGTAGGCGCTGGGGAGACCAGGTCTCAGGCCCCCAGAAACTCCGCCCCAGCTCTGCAGCCTCAGTGGATGTGGTTTTGAGGAGGGGGAGGGCAGGTCCACCCAGGGCCTCTGTGGAGTGGGCTTCTCAGGTTGTGAAGTTGGAACAAATTGAAACCAACTAGCTGTGTGACCATGAGAAGTCACTGTCCCTCTGTGATCATGGGTCTCCTCATCTCTAAGATGAGGTAGTGAGAGCTCATCAAGAGGAGGAGAGATGTGGCCACATTTCCTGTTTAGAAAGATAACTCAGACTTCGGTAAGGGTGGGCTGGCTTCTAATTGAAGGTAACTTCAAAGGTTGAAGTACTCTAGCTAATACAAAGAGAGAGAGAAAATGAGACAGATTTGCAAAAGCATTGAAAGTTTACAAAAGAATAAGAAATTCCAAACCATACCTGAAGGGCAAATAGGAATTCATAGAAGAGAATGCACTGAAGACCCCTTTTGCCTAAAGGGCTTTTTCCAAGCCCAGGGCAGACGTCCCTTTACCAGTCATGAAGAACTAGAGAGTCAGAAGCAAAAGCCCAGAACCTACAGTCTAATGGAAGGCTCTCCCAACAGTTAGCTGGGACCCCAAGGACTACATCCTCAAGGAGAGGGTGACCAGAACTAGAGTAGCATTTCTGAGGAACCACAGCTGGGTTTGAATGACTCAGATCTTCCAGGGAACCTCAAGCTTGAGTGAAGTTTGGTCCAGGCAGGAAGCGCATCCAAGTTCATGATAAAAGCAGCCAGAATTCTCTCTGGAAGAAAGTAACTTCATCCCATGCTTTAAATTATCCCTGCACTCAAGTTTTCAAATACTATGACCAATGTACAAAGAAAACCGGCATACAAAGTAATAAGACACCATGAGAAAAAAGAACCAAAAACAATAGAAACATGCCCATAAATTTTTCAGATACTGGAATTAGCATAAAACAACTGTGCTTGCTATATTTTTTTAAAGTAAAAAGGCAAGCTTGAAACATCACCAGAGGGAAAAAGCTATAATAAGTGGCATAGCAAATTGACAAAGGAACCAAATAGAAGATCTAAAAATGGACATGACGATAACTGAAATAAAAAAACTCACAGACTTAATTTGTTGACGTTTAGGTGATGGTCCCATACTCTTCCACAAAGCTATATGTTTATAATTTATGTGTTTTATGCATGTGTGATTTATTTCAAAAAATAAAATGTAAATAAGAAAACCACTCAGTGGGTGGGTTTAAGAGCAGATTAAATGCAGACAAAGAAACAATTAGGTCCAAGGAAAATAAGCAAAAAGAAAGTATCCAGAATGCATTACAGAGAGACAAAAGGATGGGAGGGAAAAAGATGAGAGTAAGAGACAGAGAGGATAGAAAAGACAGAGTTCAGTTAGAACAAAGAAAGAAGGAAGACAGGCAAAGGCAATGTTTAAGAGAGGATGGATGATAATTTTCCAGAACTGTAAGAGACATCAAACCATAAATTCAAGACACCCAGGAGGTCCCAAGAAAAATAAATTTTAAAAATCCAAAATTCTCTTGTGGAACACTGGGTTAAGGATCCGGCGTTGTCACGGTAGAGGTACAGGTCAAGCGGGTTTGATCCCTGGCCTGGGAACTTCCACATGCCGTGGGCACGGCTAAACAAATAAATAAATAAATAAATAAAAATCCACACATCAACCCAGCATGGTGAAGCCAAAAACCAAAGGTAAGCAGGTAAGTACCTAACAGCAGTCAGAAACAAAGAAACAAAAACAGATTCATTTTCAAGGGATCCCTAGTTAGACTGACAGCTGACTTCTCCACAGCAACGATGGAAGCCAGAAGCCGTGGGAAATGCTCCCCATCTAGAGTTTTAGATGCAGTAAAAGGACCTTCAGGCTGCTGAGTGGAGAACAGAATGCAGGGGCCAGACCAGATGCTGAGAAACCAGCCAGAGGCTGAAAGGGTGGCAGCCTGGGACCAGGTCAGTGGTCATGGAGAAGGAGGCGAGTGGACAGGGCTGAGAGAAGCTGGGGAGGCAGAATCAGGAGGACTGGACCACTCACTATTTACGGGGAATGAGGTGAGGGAAGAGGCAAGGGCGAAGGCCAGGTCCCCATGGCGCTGCTGAGCTGGAAGGGCCCCAGGGGGATAAGACCAAAGAGGAGCGGCAGGTTTGGGAATGGCTAGGCTTAGTTTTGGGTGTGATAGTCAAGAAAAGCAAGACCATTGGTACCCAAAGGACAGAGATGCTTCCAGGCAGAAGGAGACAGAAAAGACACCCAGAGGAGGAAGAAACACAATCAGCTCCTAAGGGCAGGTAGCAGGAGGGGAAGCTCCACAAGGCAGCAGGTCTGCAGAGCACAGCACCCGCAGCTCCAGGACGTGGCCGTGGGAGACAGCAAGCCTGGGCAGGGGCACTGAGCAGGCAGAGGCCCTGCAACCAGCAGATCTTGGCTCAAGGCAGGTGCTCAGCCAGCCCCTGCTGGACAAGTAAAGCCCTGGCTGCCTGGCGTGTCATCGGTGACCACGGTAGGTTGCAACGGTGAGGGCAGCGCTTCCCCAGGTTTCCCTTCTCCATCCTGGTGTGGACAGCCAGACCAGCTCACCTGTCACCTTCGGTGCTGCTTTCCAGACCATAATTATGCATCCTGCAATCTCCAGTGGCTGGAGCCCCGAGGTGGGAAACTGAGACAATCCGAAGCAAAGATTGCTCGGCAGAGACTTTCCTTTTCCTTTTCTTCTCTCTGTCTGTCTTTTGGTAGGAGGAGAAACCAAGCCCCAGCCCCTCCTGCCTGACTCTCTGCTGCCCCCCACCCCACGCCCGGCTATCAGAGCCTCCATTCACATCTCTCCCTGTCCCCAAAGGAGAGCCATCAGCTCAGCTTGCCAGTGTCCTCAGGGGTCCCACCTCCAGAGCTAAATGCACAGCCATTTGAGGACACAGAGACCCTCTCCCCCTGGAGCAGAGAACTCCCAGGGGTTCCCGAAGCCTGTGCAACTGGGGGAAACGGAAGCTTCTCGAAGACCTCCTGCTCCCGCCTTCCTGGAGGCAGCTCATTTCCACAAAATCTGTGGGTTGAGTCTCTGGGGTGTGACTCACCTCCCTCCCTTCCTCTCTCTGAGTAAATGTCAAGTAACATTAACCATCCCGGCTCCCTCCGCAGCCCCGCTCCCCCACCCACCCCCCCATTTTTGGCGGTGCTGTTTACCTGGCTGGATCAATCAGCTTTCAGGGAGAAAATAGAAACCCTTTTAGATCCAATTAATGAAAATTGGGCAGCAGGAGTGTGCCTGTTTAAAATTTCACAACCTGAGCAGAGAAAAGACTGGTGATGCAGGACTGTGGGCCCGGTTATCAAGCCCCAGACCCTTCCAGCATTCAGAAGAGAAACCCCAGTTTCTGCGGGGGGCAGGAGCTGGAAAGGCCCCTCGAACTGGGTGTTGGCTGAATGTGTCTTTGCAGATCCAGAGCTGGAAGCGGCCACTTTGCCGGCTCCTTGGAGGACGAGCAGGGAGATGATGGAGTGGGGGAGGGGTCAAGTGGGGGCCTTGAGTAGAATGAAAGCTCTGGGGAGACTCGGGGTCCAGCAGCTGCAGGCGGGGGGAGCCTAGGACACCTCCACCCCTACCCCCCACCCCCACCGCATAGGCATCTCCGTCTTCACCCTCTCTCTCTCCCACCCCTCACGCAGCCCCCTGGGAGCCCTTCCCAGCAAACCCTCTGCACCTAGTCCCTCACCCAGCTCGGCTCTGGGGGCCACCCAGGCTCCGATAGGAACAAAAAATAGCCACGGTCTTCCAAGCACATGTGATGACCACATGAGCCGATGGTGGCACAAGCGGAGCCCAAGAACTGCGGGACTGGGATGGGCCAGCCCACAGCAGGTGCTCAATAAACGGGTGCAGCTTCCCAGGGCAGGGCGGCGTCCATTCATCTCCACCACGAAAAGTCGAGGGAACGCCCAGGAATGGCGTGGTCACCGCCCTCCAAGGCGACTCCAAGGCCACAGTCGCCTAGGGCAGGTGGACAAGTCAACTGAGGGTTGACAGGGGTGGTGGCAAAGTGAACGGGGCATGATGGGAGAAAGAGGAGGACTCCCCGTGCCCCCTACACGCTTGCTGGCTGACGGGGCAGGAAAAGGTGGTCCAGGCAAAGTGGACAGCCTGAGCCAAGGTCCCCAGACAGAAGATGGCACTGGGTGGTGGGAACAGTCCAGGGGATGGGCAGGGATGAGGCTGGGTGGCCCAGAGCCACAGGCTCCCAGCAGACTGTGTCCTGCCAGCCAAGCCTTCGCTGGCCTAGGGGTGGTGCCTGGCTCCTGGCACTGGCAGAAGCACCTGGGCAAGTGTGGCACAGATGTCCCTTCACCCTGCCAGCAGCAGCTGGGGCTTTTGTGGAAGCGCCCAGCTCCAGAGGGGCTCACCCGGGAAGGACCCCTCCTGTGCTCAGGTTCCACGTGTCTCTGCCTGGCTCAGAAAGGCTCGGCAAAGGAGGGAGGCTGCCCTGTTTCAGCCCAGAGTTGAGGGCCTCACCGATGTCCTGATGTGGACAAGAGCCCAGAGCAGCTGGGCGGCTGGCCCTCGCTCAGATCAGTCCAGGAAGCAAGGACCGAGCCCTCCCAGGGACTCCCCATGGGGTAGGGCTGTGGCTTAGGAACCTCGGAGCTGGGAGAGTTTTGTCCATCAGGCTCAGCTGGACTCTGCTGCAGGGACAAACACCCTCAAATCTCAGTGGCTCCGCACACTAGGAGTTCCTCGGTCGCTAACAGGCCAAGGCCACTGCTCTGCTCCACGCAGTCACTCAGGGGCCCTGGCCAGGAGGGGCTCCCCCATCGTGTAGCTCCCCATCTGGAACAGAGGGCCTTCTCGGTCACCAAAACAGGGGAACAGACAATAGGGAAGTTGGTGCTTCAGCCCAGAGGGGACCCATATCACTTCAAATCTCAGTCCTTTGGCCAGAGACAAAAAGGAGGAGGCAGCGTGAGACCCAGATGGAGCGCTTGCTGAGCGTGAACACTGTTCCAAGCAGCAATGTGAATTTTTAGGGTGGGGCTTGGACCTGGCGGCCCTGGGCATGTGATGTAACCTCTTAGACTCTGCATCTCTTCACTGGTGGAATAGGGCCAGGGGGGGTCTTGGCCTCGCTGGGTTGGAGCTGGGGGCTAAGAGGTGGGACCGGCAAAGTGCTCCCCACGGCACCAGGCCCACAGACAAGAGTTCCCAGTGTTTGTGGTTCCTCCTCTCATCTCTGACTGCAACAGTTACTAATGAGAACTGTCACAACATTTTATTGCTTTTTCTCTTTTACAAAAGTGAGCTGAAAAATGCAAGAGCAGAACCACAAGCATAAAGGGAGGAGTGGGGTAGGAGGGTGTGATGGGACGGAGGGCAGACATCCAGAGCCCCACCACGGTAGGTCCTGCTGTGGCTCAGTGGGCTAAGACTCCAACTAGTATCCACGAGGAGGCAGGTTCGATCCCTGGCCTCGCTCGGTGGGTTAAGTATCTGGCGTTGCCATGAGCTGCAGTGTAGGTTGCAGACGCGGCTCGGATCCCGCATTGCTGTGGCTGTGGCGTAGGCCGGCGGCTACAGCTCCTGTTAGACCCCTAGCCTGGGAACCTCCATATGCCGCGGGTGCGGCCCTAAAAAGGAAAAAGAGAGAGAGAGAGACCCACCACGAACAGCAGATCCTGATCTTCCTTGGGACGTGGCCCAGATGTACACTGTGAAGTGAAATGATCAAACTGAAAACCACAGAGTCTCCTGGCCCTGGCACCTTGACGACTGTGCCTGGAAAGACAAGGGGACTGTACGTTCTCCTGAGCTGGGGGTACAGCAGCCCCGCTGTGACACTCCACTGTGGGTGACATCCACCTCCCACGGGTTTCCTTCAGGAACATCATATGTCGAAAGGAAGGGATTCCAGTCCGGGGATGTTTCCCTGGGTGCCCTGGGGCTGAGGAGCGGAGGAAAGGGAAGCTGGCCTCACAGAAGAGGTGATATTCGGGGTCGGCCTGAAGGGCGAGCAGAGAATGAAGGCCCCCATCCCCCCGCCCCCCCCCGGCCATTCCCAAATCCTTTCCACCACCTGCCTCCCATCACAGAGGCTAAAGCCACGTGCTTCCTTTCTCAGCCTCTCCTACAGCCAGAAGAAGAGGTGGGACCAGAGTGCCAGCATCAGCAAGTTCTTTTTTTTTTCTTTTTTTTTTAGGGCCACTGGGTTGGCATATGGAAGTTCCCAGGCTAGGGGTCAAATAGGATCTGCAGCTGCTGGCCTACCCCACAGCCACAGCAACACCGGATCCAAGCCACATCTGTGACAACACGGGATCCTTAAACCCACTGAGCGAGGCCAGGGATCGAACCGGCATCCGCATGGATACTCGTCAGGTTCTTAATCTGCTGAGCCACAGCGGGAACTCCACGCGGTCAGGCTCTGGTGAGAACCCTCTTCCGGGCTTGCAGACAGCTGCTCCACTGTGCTCATGTGGCCTTTCCCGGGTGTGTCCACGTGGAAAGAGATGTTTCTCCCTCCCTCTCTCGTTACATGATCACTCATCCTATGATGGGGGCCCCCCCTCGTGACCCCACTTAACCCTAATTACCTCCCAAAGCCCCACCTCCAAATCCATCACATTGAGGCTTAGAACTCCAACCAGCAAGTTTGTGGGGACACGGTCCAGGCCACAGCACCTCCCAAGCCTGGACCTAGTCGCCTTGGGCCCCAGCCTCTCATCATCCAGGGCGCATTCCCATAGCCTGTCCCACTAAAGCCTCCCCTATATCTTTTTATTTTTAATTTCATATTAAAGCATATTTGACTTACAATCGTGTGTCAGTTTCTGCTGCACGGCAAAGTCGTATCTAAATGTACCTTCTCTTTCTCATATTATCTCCTATCGTGTTCTTTCCTGAGAGACTGGACAGGGTTCCCTGTGCTGTACAGAGGACCCCTTTGCTTATCCATTACAGATGTAATAGTTTGCATCTACTGACTCCAGCCTCCCAGTCCGTCCCGCTGCCTCCCATTTCCTCCTTGGCAACTACAAGTCTGTCTCCCACGGCTGTGAGTCCGTCTCTACTCTCTAGAGACGTTCCTTTGCGCCGTATTTTAGATTCCACACGTTAAGTGATATCGTACGGTGTGTGTGCTTTCTCTTCCTGACTTACTTCACGTAGAATGAGCACCTCTAGTTGCATCTGTGTGGCTCCCCCATGTCTTGACAAGCCCTAAGAGCTCTCCTGTCACACGCCCAGTCCGGCGCCTGGTGCTGGTGTCCTGGCGTGGCTGGAGACAGACAGACGGCTCACGAGCTCACGAGGGACAGACATAAACTCACTAAGCACCGTTCACTGACTACTGAGTTGCAACTGTGCCAAATGAAGAAAGGTGGGATGCCAAGAAAGGGCATCACAAGCCACCCAGCCTGCGGGATAGGAGAGGGCTTCCCCGAGGAGGTGACATTTCAGCTGAGACCCAGAGGACACACCGACCTTCTTCACTGGTTGAGGGACCAGTGAGCCAGCGCTCTGAACCCCAGATTCCACATCTGTAAAACCAGGCCTAGTGGCCCTCTTTTATGCCTCGGGCCCGCTCCGTGTTAAGTGCTGGACGGGGAGTTCCCACTGTGGCAGGGTGGGTTAAGAATCTGACAGCAGCAGCTCAGGTCTCACGGAGGTGTGGGTTTGCCCTCCGGCTCCGAGCAGTGCGTTAAAGATAGTCACTGCCACAGTGGCACCGCAGGTCACAGCCGCGACCTGGATTCAAGCCCTGGCTTGGGAGCTTCCATATGCTGCTGGTGTGGCCATAAAAATAAACTTTTTTAAAAAAATTGCTGCAATGAAAACAACATTTTAAAAAACCAAGGAGGTCCTGCCGTAGAGCACAGGGACCTCTACCCAGTCACTTGTGATAGAACCTGATAGAAGATAATATGAGAAAGAGAACATATGTATATATGTATGTAGGTATAACTGGGTCACTTTGCTATGCAGCGGAAATTGACAGAACTTCGTAAGTCAACTATAATAAAAAAAAAATTTTTTTTAAGTGCCGGACGAACACAAGCTTCGAGTATTATTCTTCAGGGAGAACGGGGAGCCTGCTGGTCCCTTGGGACGGGTTGTTGGAGAAACAGCCTTTGGCGTGTGGTGTCCTCTGGCTGAAGGGCTGTGGAGTGGCAGGTGGGAGCCCTCCTGAAAGACGCTTGGGGACAAAAGGCACTGTCCCTAAGGAAACCTACCCAGAGGGCAGGAGGAGGGGGAGACAGAGAGCCCCAGGCCCAGGGCAGGCAGGCTCGGAAAGGCAAGCAGAGGCCAAGGCCAGGTCTGCCAGGGGCCGGGGGTCAGAGAGGAGCGCCCAAGGCCGGGGGTGGGGGGGCCAGTGGGTCCCGGGCTTAAGAGGCCCGGGCCCTGGAGACAGGAGCACCCCAGTGGGCTCCAGGCCCTCCTCTGCCACTCAGTGGTCAGTGGGGCAGGTCAGAGGACCAGAGCTCGCTGTGCTGCCGCCCTGGCTACTATCAGGAAACAGCGCTGGCGTCTGTCTGGGAACTCCTGGTCTAAAAGGCTGTGAAAACTGCCTTAGGCCTCTATCCTGACCCCAGCCCCTCACCCAGCGATGGCCCTTCCTGTCTGCTCCTCGGGCAAGAGTTCCCGTTGTGGCACAGCGGAAACGAACCCTAGGATCCATGAGGACATGGGTTCGATCCGTGGCCTCGCTCAGTGGGTCAAGGATCCGGCATTGCCATGAGCTGTAGTGTAGGTCGCAGACACGGCTCAGATCTGACGTTGCTGTGGCTGTGGCCTAGGCCGGCGGCTACAGCTCCAATTTGATCCCTAGCCTGGGAATCTCCATATGCCTTGGGCACAACCCTAAAAAGCAAGCAAACAAGCAAATAAATAAATAAATAAATAAATAAATTGTGCCGAGGACAGGGGTGAAATCACCCCCCAGAAATTCTGGGGTCCTTTAGCAGGCTATAGCCTCCTCCCCTTCCGTGCTGGCTGCATCTCCCATCCTGCTCTTGGAGAAACGTCATTCCGTTTGGGGTTGCCAGACTTAGCAAAGAAAAATATAGGATGCTTTGTTACATTTGAAATTTCAGATGAACAACAAATAAAAAAAATTTTTTTTTGTCTTTGTAGGGCTGCACCCGTGGCATACGGAAGTTCCCAGTCTAGGGGTCAAATCAGAGCTACAGCTGCCAGCCTACACCACAGCTCACAGCAACACCGGATCCTTAACCCACTGAGCAAAGCCAGGGATCGAACCCACATCCTCATGGATACTAGTCGGGCTCGTTGCTGCTGAGCCACCACGGGAACTCCCAAATAAAATTTTAATTCAAGTATACCCCATGCAAAATTAGGGACATATTTATACTGAAGAATTATTAACTATCAGAAATTCAAAAAAATATTTTTTCTTTTTATGCCACACCTGCAGCATAGGGAGGTTCCCAGGCGAGGGGTTGAATTGGAGCTGCAGCTGCCGTCCTATGCCACAGCCATGGCAACACCAGATCCTTAACCCACTGAGCGAGGCCAGGAATCGAACCCACCTCCTCACCGGTGCTATGTTGGTTTCTCAACCCGCCGAGCCACAAGGGGAACTCTCCCAGAAATTTAAATTTAACCGGGCGCCCTGTATTGCATGTAGCAACCCTACTCCCGTTATGTCTTTAGGGCATATTCTCCCGAAAGATCCATCCATGGCTCCCCAGTGCCTTGGGCCAAAGTCCAGCCTGCTTCGCCTGGGACGGCAGAGCCCTGCGCTCTGTGGCTCCTGCTGTGTGCCACCCTCGGCAGGAGGAGGCAGTGGGTCCCAGAGCAGGGATAGCCGTAAAGATCACGCCTCAGGCAGTGGGGAGGGGATTTCTGAAGGCAATGAGACATGGAAAGAAAACCCCATGCACCCTGCCCTCATCAGAGAGTAAAAAAGAAGGTCAGAAAAAGCCCTTTCACAATGCGGTTGCCCCCTGGCGTGAAGGGCAGCAGAGAGGTCCCTCCATTCATTTCCCAGTGACAGAGCCCAGCAGGGGCCTGGCCACCCTCCCACTGTGGCCACCCTGGGTCCCTTCCATGAACCTCAGCCCCATCACAGGCTTCCGCCACAAAAAGGCATTTCTTTTTGCCCTAAGTCCCTGCCGGCTCCCTACTTCCTCCTCTTCATGGGTGGGAAAGCCCTGGTTTCGAGTCAAAAGGACCCCAGAATCCACATGTCATTTCAAGCTGAGCCCGCAGCCGAGCCATTGGCTTCAGAGAGTTCCCAAGAGCATCGCTGTGCCGGCCTCACCCCCGCGGCACAGAGGGCGGGCGCCCACTTCCCAGAATCCTGGACCAGCAACAAAGGCCACAGGCCTTTCTGCCTCCAGACTGAGCAGGAGGCCAACTTGGGGGGTGGCGCAGGGGTACCATGAGGATGGGACCCCAGAAGCAGAGATACGGGGGAGCTCCTGTTGTGGCTCAGCAGGTTAAGAACCCGACTAATGTCTAGAGGATTCAGGTTCCATCCCTGGCCTCGCTCAGTGGGTTA
Organism: Catagonus wagneri; assembly: GCA_004024745.2. Classification (NCBI taxonomy): domain Eukaryota; kingdom Metazoa; phylum Chordata; class Mammalia; order Artiodactyla; family Tayassuidae; genus Catagonus; species Catagonus wagneri. The sequence goes on from PVHT021183634.1 coordinate 3,558,192, forward strand.
AGGATCTGGCACGGCCGCAAGCTGCGGCGTAGTTTGCAGATTCCACCTGCCCGTGGCTGTGGCGCAGACCAGCAGCTGCAGCTCCGATTTCACCCCTAACCTGGGAACTTCCTCATGCCGCAGGTATGGGCCTAAACAGGGGGGGAAAAAAGGAAGAAGGAGAAGAGAAGGAGAAGGAGAAGGAGAAGAAGAAGAAAAAGAAAAAGAAAAGAAGGAGAAGAAGGAGAAGGAGAAGAAAAAGAGATCGGGGCAGCAACAGCCAGCGTCTATGAGCTTAGTAAGTAAATTAAGACTTGTTCCAGGCAGAACGCCCCTCACCATGGCCTCGGAACAAGCAGGGTCCATAGGTGACCCATATCTGAGCATCCTGACCTGGGGCAGGTCTGTGTCAGGTACTTACCTGGAGAATGATGTGTTCAAGATCCAGGAGTTCCCGTCGTGGCGCAGCGGTTAATGAATCCGACTAGGAACCATGAGGTTGCGGGTTCAATCCCTGCCCTTGCTCAGTGAGTGGGTTAAGGATCCGGCATTGCCGTGAGCTGTGGTGTAGGTCGCAGATGCGGCTGCGGCGTAGGCCGGCGGCTACAGCTCCAATTCGACCCCTAGCCTTGGAACCTCCACATGCCACGGGTATGGCCCTAAAATGACAAAAGCCAAAAAAAAAAAAGAGAGAGAGAGAGAGAAAAAACAAGGTCTGCCTTCCACACTGCTGACCCCCAGCGCCCAGCTCGGCACCTGACATAGAGCAGGTGCCCAGACAGATTTGTGGAATACAGCAAGGAGGAGAACCTGAGCTCCAGGAAAGTAAGCGCCTGGTGGACCCCCCAGGAAGCTGTGTTCAGGCAACAAGGGCTCCCTTCGCCAGCACCAAAATGTAACCAATGAACCACCATCAGGAAATGCCAAACCTGGTTCATACATGGTCCCCCCCCCGCCGACACCCCCGGCCCCCCGGAGACGGTGGCACAGGCTGGGACCATGGCACAGATGAGGAAGTAGGTGGAGCCTACTTCCTTGTCACAAGCAGGCAAACCTAAATCCCAGGCGCCTGAAGATAAGTCAGATTCTAAAAGAAGACAGGAAAGTGATTTGTTCAACGGTTAGGATGGGATTTCCCTCTGTGGCATAGTGGGCTAAGAATCTGAGTGCAACGTCTCGGGTCTCTGTGGAGACCTGGGTTTGAGCTCCGGCCCTAGGCAGTGGGTTAAAGGATCTGGCATTGCTGCAGCTGCCTTGAGTGCAGCCCAAAAAAAGAAGAAAAATTTAGGATGGGGTCACCTCCGGGGGCGGGGGGGAAAGGGGCATGAGTAAGGGACCCACAGGGGATTCTGGATGCTGGTGGCAACACTCTGTGCCTTAACTCAATCCACATCTCTGGAGTTCCCATCGTGGCTCAGTGGTTAACGAATCCGACTAGGAACCATGAGGTTGTGCGTTCAATCCCTGACCTAGCTCAGTGGGTTAAGGATCCACCGTTGCTGTGGCTGTGGCGAAGGCCGGCGGCTACAGCTCGGATTAGACCCCTAGCCTGCGAACCTCCATATGCTGAGAGTTCGGCCCTAGAAAAAGGCAAAAAGACAAAAAAAAATCCACATCTTTGCCATTGTTGGGGGGTGGGGGAGGGATTTCATGGCCTATAAAAGTTTTGCCTTCTGCCCATCCCCCTGTTCCTTTGCAACCTGATCCTCCTCTGAAGTTCCCCTAACTGTCTGTTCCATGGGGCTCTGGTCTGAGTCCTCTCCCCTCTCCTCCATCAGCCCCCCACCCCCACCCAGCGGTCCCCTCCAGGCCTGGCTCCAGCTCCATTCACACCCTGACCACTCCCAGTCTTCTTTTCCTGGCCCAGCTGCCTGTCAAATAAGCTCCTGGCGGGGACAGGGGGTGGGCAGGGGAGGGGTTGACAACCGGGCTGAGACCTAGAGATCCAGTACCAGCAAGCTGACCAGGCCAAGGAAGAGTATTCTGGGAGCAGAGACGGCACGTGCAAAGGTCCTGGGGCAGGCATGTGCCTGCTCCGTTCCAGGAACTGGAAGTCACTGCTGTTGGATGAGAGGGAAGGAAGTGGGAGGGACTGAAGCAGGTGAAATTGTGTGGGGGCAAGATCAGTGGGGTCCTGGGGACACAAGTGCCTGTGTTTTCCTAGGGGCATCCACCCTAAACCGCCCCGTCCCCAGCGGGCACCAGCTCACACGGGCCGACCGCGAGGCTGGCCCCTCCACCGCCCCTCACCCCTCACTTGACAAAACTCCCTCTCCCTCCGTCCTTCCTCTTCTGGCTCCTGGTCCCCCCCTTCCCCCGTTCCCCCCTGTCCCTCCTACTTCACACACGCTCCTCGTCTGAACAAGGGGCCTGTACTCCCCGCGCCTCCCCGCCAGCTGGCGGAGCTGACACCACAGCCCAGGACCCTGCGCGCCCGCCCAGCCTGGAAGCTTCTTTCAAAGAATGGCAGAATCGTTCCCACTTTCTCCTCCCACCCCTCCCTCGGCGGAGGTACCCCGCACACCGTCCACTTCCTGCCGGGCTCTGGCGGCCGAGGGTGGTGGAGCTCAGGCCTGGCTTTCGTCAGACACCACCCAGCCTGGAGTCCACAAGCCGATGCAGAGGAGGAAGCGTCAGGAGAGAGACTGGAATCCTCCAGATTTTCTCCCAGCCTCCAAAGGGCCTCCAGAGAGGCGGTTATGTAAGCTTTCTCTTGAAAAAGCGTGGAAAGGAAATTTTTTTTGCAAATATTAAGAAATGCCACGCAGGAGAAGTAACGAACGAACGCGTTGCCTGTGGACATGGCCAGACCCGAGCCAAGGGGCCCGGCTGCTCTGCGTGGGCAGGGGCTAGACCATCCTGTCACCGCTGGGTCCCCAGGCCCAGCTCAGCGCCAGGCAGGAGGAGGCGCTCACTGAATATCTGCAGATGGAGCAAAGGAAATCAAGGAGGAGTTCCCGTTGTGGCTCAGTCGTAACAAACCCACTAGTCTCCATGAGGATGTGGGTTCGATCCCTGACCTCACTCAGTGGGTTAAGGATGCAGCGTTGCCGTGAGCTGTGGTGTAGGTCGCAGACGCGGCTCGGATCCTGCGTTGCTGTGGTTGTGGTGTGGGCTGGCGGCTACAGCTCCTGTTAGACCCCTAGCCTGGGAACCTCCATATGCCGCGGGTGCGGCCCTAAAAAACAAAAAGAAAGAAAGAGAAAAGAAATCAAGGAGAAAAGAGCTGAAAGGGAGGAGAAATGGGCCAAGACTTGGAGTGAAGAGGCTGAGAGAGAAGGCAGGAGGGCAGCCTCTGATGGGGACGGGGCTCCAGTCGGGGGCGGGGGGCGATGCCGGAATCAGGAAAACTGCTGAGTAAAAACTGTCTTTGAAAAGGCCCCAGATTATTCATCTGAGTCCTCATCTCGCAAAATTTCAGTTCACGCGGCTGCAAATATTTGAAATGAGCAATTTCTCCTGATGAAGAGAGTCTGATTTGGATTCTGCTTAATTTATTTCGAGATTTGGGGGAGCACCCCGAGGAGAGGGGCCGCGTGTGTCGGCAAGCAGCTCCCGGCTGCCCCGGCTCCCAGGCTGCCTCCCAGTGCTGCCCAGCCTGGACTGCGGACAGAGGGTGGGCTGGTGCGCCCAGACCCACGCAGGGACCTGCCTGGACTCCACGTGAGCCCCCAGGCCCAGGCAGCAGAGGGGCCCCCGCCGGGGAACAGAGGCAGAAGCAGGGGCCCCAGGCCTACCTTCACCCCTGGCCAGCGCAGGCTCCTCTGGGCTTCCAGCCCCTGGGCCACTCTGTCACCGCTGCCAGCCCTGGGCCCCTGGGTGCCTACACAAAGCCCTGAACCCAGCTGGCCTCCTCCAGGGCCCCTCCTCCTTCGCTGCTCCCACTGCTGAAGTAGCACCAGGCAGAGTTCCCGCCACGGCCCAGTGAGTTAGGACTCAGCCTGCAGCGGCTCAGGTCACTGCAGAGATGTGTGTTCAATACTAGGCCCGGCACAGCGGGTTAGGGGACCTGGCGTTGCCATAGCTGCAGCAAAGGTAGCAGCTGTAGCTCAGAGTCAGTCGCTGGTCCAGGAACTTCCACATGCTCTGGCCATAAAATTAAAAAAAAAAAAAAAGAAAGAAAAAAGAAAAAGGGAGTTCCTGTCGTGGCTCAGTAAAAATGAATCTGACTAGCATCCATGAGGACACAGGTTCGATCCCTGGCCTTGTTCAGTGGGTTAAGGATCCAGCGTTGCTGTGGCTGTGGTGTAGGCCGGCAGCTACAGCTCCGATTCGACCCCTACCCTGGGAACCTCCCTGTGCTGCGGGTGTAGCCCTAAAAAAAAACAAAAAAAAAGTGTCCCCAGACCCTAGCAGTTTCTCAGGGCACCAGGGAGTCCCCTTTTCGTCTTACCACGCTTTTGAGCCCAATGTCACTTTGTCTCCTCTGTGAAGACGTTCCTGCCCCTCAGGAGGCGGTGGGGGGCACCCGGGGCTCTCCTGCCCTGCAGAACCCCTGCGGCTACCGCCAGGAGGCCTCCCCGCTTCCCTCGCCCGAGTGAGGCCCCGGGCTGCTCTGTGACCTGTGGCCTCCCAGCCCGGCCCGGTCAGCGTGCCCGGGAAGCACCGGGGCTGAGAACAAACTAAAAGCGCATAAGTGAAGAAGTGATACAGGTAAACACATGGGGGAAACTACAGTTGAGCTCAGCGCCCGCTCGGGACAAACAGAGGCCCTGGCACCCTGTCAGGGCCCAGGGGCAGCGCGGGAACCCCGGGAGAGTCAGTCCTTGGCACGTTCCGGAGTCCAGCTACCCAGATGGGGAACAAAAGACCAGCCTTGGGTGTGGGGCGCAGACGAGACAGTCTCGGTAGCTCCTCGCCACATGCAGAGGGCAGAGTGGCTGGCTCGGGGCCATGTGTCCCCGCTGAGAAGGGGCCACTCAAAGGGCACACAGAGGGTACTCAATAAACGCTTGTTATATGAAGGAAGGAAGCGATGAAGGTGTGGACGGATGGAAGGAAGAACAGATGGGTCGATGGAAGGGGGGAGGGATGGGTGAAGAGGTTTCTTCAGAGTCCAGCATCCTAATAAGAATCAGAGGCTCCAGGTAAGAGAACCCAGGCTTTACCTCTTTACCTGAGGTTTACCAATTCCTGGCCCCAACACCACATCAGGTCACCTGGCCCGAGGTGTGAGGCTTCCAGAACATCTGAGATGCCTTCTCTCCTGGGGGCCCAGGAACCCGAGGCCCTGACGACCCAGATGCAGCGCCCACATCTTCTGACCACCTGCCCGGTGCCTGGCTTGCGCCAAGGCCTCTCCACACGCTAGGACCCACAAGTGACACCACACGGTGACCCCAGATGAGGCTGAGGTGCAGAGACCCAGCCACGGGTCCCAGCTCAGAGAGGGGAAACATACACCCCCAAATTAACTCCATAAGACGGGGAAAGAGGGTCGGAGCAGGAAGCTGAGAGCCTGGGTCTAGGCCAGCTCTGCCTCTGCCAGGAGACCCGCTGCCTCGTGGAACCTCAGGGCCCCGGTGGTGAGTCCACTGTCCCACACTCTGGATCAACACATCAGAGGTTGAGGAAGGGGCAGGATCCGGCCAGCGAGCTCAGCCAGGGGACCCTGGTGGGACCCTGGGGACAGGCAGGTGTGTGTTCAGCAGGAGGGGGCGTCAGACGGCAAGAGAGCAACAGCCCTGGGGGCGGAGAGAGAAGGTGTGCGCTGTTGGAGAGCCTGGGGGCCTTCACTTGGCATTTCTCCTGTAAAGAAATCCCTGGGCAAGAGTTCCCATCGTGGCTCAGTGGTTAACGAATCCGACTAGGAACCATGAGGTTGCGGGTTTGATCCCTGGCCTTGCTCAGTGGGTTAAGGATCCTGTGTTGCCATGAGCTGTGGTGTAGGTTGCAGACACGGCTCGGATCCTGCGTTGCTGTGGCTGTGGCGTAGGCCGGTGGCTACAGCTCCTGTTAGCCTGGGAACCTCCATATGCCGCGGGTGCAGCCCTAGAAAAGGCAAAAAGACAAAAAAAAAAAAAACTCATGGCCCGGAGTTCCCGCTATGGCACAATGGAATCGGCAGCATCTCAGGTTCAATCCCCCACCCCGCATAGTGCTTTAAGGACCCCCCGTTGCCACAGCGGCAGCCTAGGTCACAAGTGCAGCTGGGATTTGATCCCTGGCCCAGGAACTCCGTACGCTCCAGGGCAGCCAATAAATAAATAAAAAACACGCCTCCAATCAGGTCACACCCTGACTGACAACCTGCGGTGGCCTCCTGGCCAGTAGCCTTTTTTCTCACCTTGGACCGCTGGCCTCAGGCGCTCTAACCCCCGCCCCTGTCTGCATCCTCAGGCCCACCCACCACCCCGCCCAGGTCCACTGACCGGTCCTCCCTAGGGGGCCTCCCTGGTTTGGCTACTTCTCAACCAGCTCTCAGTTCACATGTTAGGACCTATTGGGTGCTGACTTTTTCCCTTGAGTGGAACATTTGTTTGCTCACACAGGCACACCTCGTTTTACCACACTTAGATTCATTGCATTTTGCAGATATTGTGGGGTTTTTTGGGGGGTGGGGTTGGTCTTCTTAGGGCTGCACCCATGACATATGGAGGTTCCCAGGCTTGGGGTCGAATCGGAGCTGCAGCTGCCAGCCTACACCACAGCCACAGCCACACGGGATCTGAGCCGCGTCTGCAACCTACACCACAGCTTGCGGCAACGCTGGATCCTAAATCCACTGATCGAGGCTAGGATACTAGTCTGGTTCATTACCTCTGAGCCACAATGGGAACTCTCAATATTGTGGTGTTTTTTTTTTTTTTTTAATTGAAGGTTTGGGGCCACCCAACATCGAGCAAGTCTGTTGATAGCATTTTTCCGCATTTGCTCATTTTGTGTCTCTGTGTCACACTTTGGCCATTCTCGAACTATTTCAAGCCCTCCCGGCAAAGAGATTATGATTCACTAGAGTCTCAGATGATGGTGAGCATTTTCTGGCAACAGTATTTTTAATTACGATGTTTACGTTGCCTTTTTTTTTAGAACCAATGCTATTGCATACTTAATAGATTACAGTATATTCAGAGTAAACATAACTTTTATATGCACTGGGAAACCAAAAAATATCTGTGACTCGCTTTGTTGTGATATTTGTTTCACTGCAGTGTTCTGGAACCAAACCCACAATACCTCCAAGGTATGACTGTTCTACCAAAAGAAATTCTGAAGGATTCTTTAAAAATTAAGAACAGTGGCGTTCCCACGATGGCTCAGAGGAAACAAATTTGACAAGCATCCACGAGGATGCGGGTTCGATCCTGACCTCGTTCAGTGGTGTAGTGAGCCATGGTGTAGGTCGCAGATGAGGCTCGGATCCCAAATGGCTGTGGCTGTGGCACAGGCACAGACAGGTGGCTACAGTTCTGATCAGACCCCTACCTAGCCTAGGAACTTCCATATGCCTCAGGTTCGGCCCTAAAAAGACAAAAAAGAAAAAAATTAAGAATGATTACTAGGATAAGCTGATAGCAGGGGTGAGAGGTGCTTTTTTTTTAAAGAGTTTTTTCTCCACTTGGGGTTTTGAACCACATAAATGCCCTATATATTCACCAAAAAATGTATAAATGGATAGATTTTTTTATAACTCCACCTTTTTTTACTGAAAAAACAAAAAGATCACTTACTGAATGGGAGAAGATATTTGCAAATGATATGACCTATAAGGGATTAATATCCAACATATTAATCAGCTCATACAACTCAACATCAAAAAAACAAAGAACCCAACTAAAAAAAAATGGGCAGAAGAACTGAATAGACATTTCCCAAAGAGGAAAGACAGGTGGCCAACAGGCACATGCAAAGATGCTAATCACCACGGAATGCAAATCAAAAGCGCAAGGAGCTGTCACCTCCCACCTTTCAGAATGGCTAGCATCAAAAAGACCACAACAAACGTCGTCGGTGAGGATGTGGGGAAAGGGGGACTTTTGTGCACCGTTGTTGGGAACCTAACTCAGTGTAGTCACTGCAGAGAATAGTAGGGAGATTTCTCAAACAACTAAAAATAGAACCATCATATGACCCAGCAATTCCGCTCCAGGATATACATCCCAAAAAAGTGAAAACGCTAATTCAGAAAGATACATGCACACCCATGTTCATAGCGAGTTATTTACAATTGCCAAGATATAAAAGCAACTAAGGATCCATCAGCAGATGAATGGATAAAGACGTTGTACGGCACACACACACGCACACACACACACAAACTGGACTGCTACTCGGCCATAAAAAGAATGAAATTTTGCCAGTTGCAGCAACATGGACGGACCTGGAAGATACTATGCTAAGTTACAGAAGTCAGACAGAGAAAGACAAATACTGTAATATCACTTATACATGGAATTCCCCCAAAAACACAGCAAACTAGTGAATAAAACAAAAAAGAAGCAGACCCACAGATCTAGAGGACAAACTAGTGGTTATCAGCGAGGAGAGGGTGAGGGGAAGGGCAGTATTAGGGCAGGAGGAAAAACAGGTTGTCATGGGATTGCATACAATCATATATGTGACGAGCTCCCACTGTGGCATGGCGGGTTAAGGATCTGGCATTGCCTCTGCTGAGGCTCGGGTAGCTGCTGGGGCTTGGGCTGGATCCCTGGCCTGGGAATTTCCACATGCCCTGGGTATGGCCAAAAAAAATGCATGTGTGTGAAACTTTTGAAAATTAGAAGGCACTACGGGATTTAAAGAATCTTTCATTCAATTTTTAAAAGTGTGAATTATTAGCTGAAATAAAAGTGACCTCGAAACTTGAAAAAAAATGTTTATTAAGTATAAATAAATAAAATCACCTTTTTGGAGAGGCTCTCCCTGACCAACCTTAATAAAACGATCCCCTTTCCAGCATTCTCATCCCCTCCTTGCTTTATTTTTATTCATAATCCTCTCGCTGACAGCCATCATTTTAAGTGTGTGTCGACTGATTATTGTGTGTCTGTCCCACTGCAATGGCACCCATCGCACGGGGCCATATCCTGCCCCAGCGCCATGTCAGAGGCACCTAATACATCTTGGGGCGGGCGGGGTAGGGGGGAGTGAAAGTCATCACAGACCTACTGCCACCTGCCCAGCTGCATGCACCTCCACACTGTCCAGGGCTTGTAGATGTCACACCCAGGACTGACCCTGGCATGACACTGGTGCCCAGTAAGTGCTTGCCAAATGAACAAAGACATGGATGCCTAAAAAACCTTTTAACAGATGGACATGTACCTTCCAGAGGGAAAAGCAAAACCTTTTAAGAGGAAAACACCTAGGAGTTCCCTTGTGGCTCAGAGGCTAAGGACCCAGCATTGTCACTGCTATGGCTTGGGTCACTGCTGTGGGGCAGGTTCAGTCCCTGGCCCAGGAACTTCTGCATGCTGCAGGCATGGCAAAAAAAAAAAAGAAGAAAGAAAAAGATAAAAAAGAAAAATATCTTGAAGAACTAGTGGCCTAGAATCATTGCTCAATACACAATAGCGGAGTTCCCTTCGTGGCTCAGCTGTTAACAAACCTGACTAGGATCCATGAGGTTGCAGGTTCAATCCCTGGCCTCGCTCAGTGGGTTAAGGATCCAGCATTGCCATGAGCTATGGTGTAGGTCGCAGACGCAGCTCCAATCCCGCGTTGCTGTGGCTGTGGTGTAGGCCAGTGGCTACAGCTCCTATTAGACCCCTAGTCTGGGAACCTCTATATGCCGTGGGTGCGGCCCTAAAAAGACAAAAAAAAAAAGGCAAAACAAACAAAAACACAGTAGCTACACTAAAGTGTAAATGACTTACCTAAGGCTCTTTCTGTGAACAGGAGAGGTCTGAGAAGACAGGAAGGAAGCAATTCAAGAGACATAAAAATCCTCTTTGGAGTTTTCCTCCAAAAATTGTATCGTTTCCTTTGTCTTTTCGAAAAGTCTGTCCATCGGGGTCTCTGTTTGCCTGCCCATCCTGCTCTGAGTCAGTCAGGGGCCTGGAGACCCCATCAGAGAAGCTTCAGTCTCAAGGTCAGTTAGCCCACAGCCCCTGCAGGAGCTGACGGGGCCCCAGCGAGGTGCCGGGGGCGGGGAGGGCAAAGGGGTGACCACCTCTAACCCCCATCCACACCCAGGGGTCCTCCAGGCCCTGCTCCCAGCAGCCCTGAGAGGCCGCAAACATGCGGTGGAAAGAACAGGCCTCTAGAATCTGACAGCCTCGAATCCCGTCCCAGCTCCCAACCTTCCAGCACATTCTATGCCGCAGTCACTTCACCTGTCATTAGATATGCCTGGTTTTGTCTCACCCGCACAGCTTTAGAAAGCAGTCGTGTTTCTGCTCCCATTTCACAGCTGGGAAGGTCAAGGCCAAAGAGCCACTTGCCCCCACACTATAGGAGCGTCCCCGGGCGGGACTCGCCCGCAGCCTGCCTGTGCTGCCACCCCCCGCCGCGCTGCCTTAGGCCGGGCGCTCCACCCACCGACCCTCAGTCTCCCTCTCGGCAAAATGGGGGGAACAGAGGCTCCTTTTCAAGTTTACTGTGAACGTCTAATCCCTGGCAGTGACTCTCGGAAGCACTTGACCCAGGAGGGCCTCAGCACATGTTTCCTTCCATCCCTGGAGAAGCCCCGCATCCGCCCCCCGCTGGACAGCAGCCCCGGACAGGCCACTTCAGTGTGCCCCCTGAGCCCGGCATGGGGAGGGGCTGGGGGCTGAGAGCAGCTCACGTGCCGGGACCCTGCACCCCACCCCCCACCGCCACCTGTCCCCACAGCGACCTGACCTCTGCTGCAGGGCCAGCGAGGAGCTGGCAAAGGAGGGCTGGAGAAGCAGGAAAGAGCCGCGCACCCCCCACCACCACCCCAGCTTTTGTTTCTTCCTGGCAGGGCTGTTTTTTGGTTCTGGGCTTTTTTTTTTTAAATCCAGCCACACTGTGGTCCCATCCGGGGCCTCCTGCCTCCTCCCACCTCCTCACTGGTGGCTGTCACACGACAGACATTTTTAGTGGTGACAGCTGGCCTTGTGGAACTCGGCTCGAGTACCGGAATGGTTTTTAAAAAAAGAGCGAGCCAAACCACCGCCACTTTAAATAGCAATGCAGCGGGAGGAGAGGCAGGGAAGCGTGTGCAGGCTGGAGCCCCATGTCCCGTCGCCCCCACGCCGGGCTGGGCTTCCCTGCGCAGCATCGACGGAAGGAGGTCTGAGCTGCAAGGACCTCGGAGCTCAAGGGTCCCACCACCGCCTTTGGCTACGGGAGAAACCGAGGCCCTGAGAGGGAGGATGTCACATCCAAGATCACAGGCTTGTCAGTGGCAGGGCGAGGACTCCAACCCAGGCACGCACCAGTCCAGCTCCAGGCTCTTCACTGTGACAAGGTCCCACCTCTCGATGCCCTCTGACCTTTCCTGACCTTGGAGAGAGCCCACTGCAAAGGGCCTGACTGCTGAGTGCTGCTGAGATCAGCATTTCTAGATGGGGCCACCATGACAGCAGAGGCCCCCAGGGCCTAGAACAGGCTGGAACTCAATTAACACCTGCAAAGGATTGACAGGTGCAGGCTAGGATTCTCAGGAGTCCACAGGCAGCCCTGGGACCTTCATAGTTGTAGCTGCAGGATCTGGAGCCTGTTGACTCCCCTTGGTCCTGTTCAGCATCGAGTCCTATCACTTCTGTCCCCATCGTGTTCCCTTCCGTGGTCTGAAACGGACCACCGCGGGCTTCCGACACCATGAGATGACCGACACTACTGATCGGGGCTTTTCTGCTCCGGAGAGCGCAAGCCGTACCACCGTTACCTCCACGTCACTGTCACATCCCAGCCCCACACACCCAGCTCCCCAGCTTCACACACAGATGGCGAGCATCAGCTCGGAGCCCCAGAGACCTGGTCCCGTCCTGCCTCCTCTGCTCACTGTGAACTCAGCAGGTCCCTCCACGCTGAGACTCCAGCCACTCCTCTGCGGGTGGGCAGACGGGGGGACCTGGCTGCAAGAGCAAATGAGAAAATGCGTGGACAGCCCAGAGCCCAGCCCCTGGCCAAGTAAGTGATGGCCATTCCCGTGATCACCAAGGCGACACGGTTTCCTCCCCTCTCTGGACACCTGCCCCCTTCACGCTGTCATCCGTAGACCCCACCCCCCACCCCCCAATGCTCGGAACAGAGCAGCACCCACCAGTCCAGCCTGAGCAGGGCGTGCGGAAGAAGATGCTCCGTTTCCTGTCCCAGAGACAGCGTTCCTCCCGGTGCGACCTGAGAAAGAATTCCCCAAGGCTCCTGGGCCACCCGGTCCCCATCCCTGCCCTTCCCTGCCTCATTCTCTCCATGACACTCAATCTTCAATGCCTTTGATGCTAACGTGCCCCCCTCACCCCCAGCACGGGCGCTCCAAGAGGGCAAGGACTTTGCCGTGACATCCGGGGTCTACCCAGGTGCCCGGCACATGCTGTGAACTCGATACACACACGCTGAGGCTCGACCTGCCCTGGGGGGCACCTCAGCCAACCGACTGCTTCTCTGTGCCACATCCAGAGCCACCTGGGCAGTTGAGGGAGACGTTAAAAATTAGAGAAGGGAGACGCGCAGGGGAAGGGAGAGGTGAGGGAACGAGTCCTGCACAGCAAGAGGGAACTTTGTATCCGAGGAACCTTCGTTTGAACGCAAAACTCTCTATGCCCCCCTCTGCTGAGAACCTACTGGGCATCTCTCATTTGATCCTCACAACACCTGGGCAGATGGATTTTTTGCTATTTCCCCACCTGGCTTTACAGAGAAGGTCACTGAGGCTCAGAGAGGTGAATATACTTGGCCAAGGTCACACAGCACTAAGTGTGGGACTCAGAATTCTCAGGCCTGACCTTAGTGCCTGTACTCTTGCTATTAATAACCTATTAAGTAATCTTCAGCCCGGCCCAAGGGTCATCCCGCATCAGGGCCAAGAGAGAGAATCCTCTTCGCCACAAGGAAGATTCGGAAATTGAACAGGCTGGTACGTGAAGCAGGGAGCTCCCCGTCACTAGAAGCATTCAAGCAGAGCCTGAGCCACCCCCAGAGAGGGCCAGGAAGGCAGGGTCCCTGCCCCTGGTGAAGGTGGGCATGAACTAGTGGGACGTGAGGGTCTCAGGGCTGTTGCGGATCTGGGATCCGTGCTCCAGGCTGTGAGCTGTGGGTCAGTGTTTCCGTAAGCAGCACAGTTACTCTGCGGTTCAAGGCTTAGAAAGGAAAAAGCAACCCTAATGAGCTAAATAGATGTATCGATGTGCCATGTCATACATTGAGAAACACACTTATTTAGACATAAGAAAAGTTGGGGTTGATAACACCACCTAAGATTTTATGGAGTTACTACATACTGGACTATAAGAAAAATAGTCTAATATGTAATTGTTTAAATATCTTATCCCATTTAATCCACACTGCGATCCTGTGTGGTGGGACTATTATTATCACATGTGTGGATTAGTCAGGTTTCTGCCACAACCCTGCCGTGTGACAAAGCACCCCAGCAATCCAGTGGCTTGCCACATTTTTCCTCTCCGATGGGTCTGCGGGTCAGTTGGGGTGACTCTGCTTCATTCTGTGGGTCGGCTCGATTTAGCTCCAGGCCACAGGTCACCCTGAGGTCTACCCCACAAGTGTCTCCTTCTAGAACCATCTAGAACCTGGGACATTTTTCCCTTGCAGGGCATGGCAGAAACTCAAGCAGCCAAGCCCAAGACCCAACCATATATCCAGCCAGTGCTTTTGTCACATCACTGATGTCCAATTGGCCAAGGCAAGTCACCTGTCCAAGTCACACTCCGGCTATTCCAGTGGGGGGCGCTGCAGAGTCACAGGGCCAAGAGCCTGGATGCGTGACCCTATCATAGGAGGGAGTGAAAATTGGAGGAAAATATCCAATTTACCCCCCGAGAGGTGTCACAGATGAGAACACAGGGCCTCACCTAGGGGCACAAGGGGACCAAGGTCACGTGACTGGTTCCTGGGATTCCCACGGGGATTCTGACTCAGGTTGTCTGACGCCAAAGCTGCTCCACCGCCATGGGCTGTCAGGCAGTACCTGGTACATACCAGGTGCTCTATAAATTATTAGTTCATTGTCAAAGTGTATGCTTCAAAAAGTGCAGTTTATCACATGCTAGTTATATTCAATGAAACTGTTAAATTGTTTAGGTTTGGTCTGGGTTTGGGGGATTTTTTTTGGGGGGGTTGCTTTTTTTTTGGCTGTGCTCATGGCATGCAGAATCTCCTAGGCCAGGGATCAAACCCAAGCCACAGCAGTGACCCAAGCCACATCAGTGACAATACCAGATCTTTAACCCGCCGAGCCACCAGGGAACTCCTGTTAAATTTTTTTTAAAAAAAGAAACTTTAAAGAATAAGAGAAAGGAGTTCCCATCATGGCTCAGCAGAAACGAATCTGACTAAGAACCATGAGGACGTGGGTTCGATCCCTGGCCTTGCTCAGTGGGTTAAGGATCCAGCGTTGCCATGAGCTGTGGTGTAGGTCGCAGGCACAGTTTGGATCTGGCGTTGCTGTGGCTGTGGTGTAGGCCAGCGACTACAGCTTCGATTCGACCCCTAGCCTGGGAACCTCCATATGCCACAGGTGCAGCCCTAAAAAGACCAAAAAAAAAAAAAAAGAGAGAGAGAGAGAGAAATGATCAGTCAGTAAATAAGACGTTAGTACCTGCCCAGGACTTGGTCTGAAGGACGTCAGCAAAGGACTGGAGCGCGGCTTCCATGGCGAGAACCCAGAGGTGTCTGTGACCTCCATGAGGGGCCGCCCACAGGAGAGGTCAGGCCTCCAGGGCGAGGCTGCCCTGGAGAGGAGGCCAGAGGGAGGCCTGGTGCTTCTCCAGAACCCAAGACTGAGAATGAGGACGTACGGTCGGCCTGGACACAGAGCAGCCGAGGTGGAGAGTGGAGGGGGCACCGCCTGCTGGGACCTGCCCCAGTGTCGCTGGCACGGAGGCAAAGAGGGGGACGCATCCAAAGCAGGCAGGGGGCGGCCTGCGAGATTCGGAGGACAGGGTCAAGACTGCGGCCCAAGGTCAGTTTCAACACACATCTGCCCTCTCGCCTCTTGCGTTGCAGAAGTGACCGGGGGCAAAGTTGCAACCCTTTGCTATGTGACTCAGAATTCGGGTCACATGTTGCCTCGGAGCCCCACATATGTCCTCGGTGAAAAATAAGGAGGGTGGTGGGAGTTCCTGCAGTGAGTTAAGGAGGCGGCGTTGTCTCTGCAGTGGTGCAGGTTCGATCCCCGGCCCAATGACGTGGGTTAAGGGTCTGGTATCGCAGCCGCTGTGGCCGCTCGCAGCTACGGCTGGGATTCAGTCCGTGGCCCGGGAACTTTCCTGTGCCAGGGATGCGGCCAAAAAATGTAAACATTTTAAAAATGAGGGGGTTGCGGGGGAGCAGTAAAAGATGGTAACACAGGGAAAGGATGGAGCTTCTGCTCTGCCCACCCCGACCTGCCTGCATCACCTGGCGCCCAAACACGGAGGAGGAACGTCCCAGCTAAGAGCTGAAGCAGGCGTGGTGCTGGGCCATCTCCACTTTGCAGCCGCTCATGAATTCGTAGGTCTGGGCAGTGACGGGCCACCAGCTTCTGACCGCCCAGACTGAGAAGCCAGAGGCTGTTGTGCCTGGCGGGGAAACTGGCATGCCTGCGACCTCTCCTTACCAAAACCAGTGACATTGAATCTGGACGAGCCTCTAGACCCAAACGCCAATTTGCAGGAAATACAGAGAGCGGAGAAGCAGGTTAGAAACCACCCCGGGGACGCAGTCAGCAGGATCCAGACTACAGGAGACTCTCCATGACAAATACATGGGGCTCAG
Organism: Catagonus wagneri; assembly: GCA_004024745.2. Taxonomy (NCBI): domain Eukaryota; kingdom Metazoa; phylum Chordata; class Mammalia; order Artiodactyla; family Tayassuidae; genus Catagonus; species Catagonus wagneri. The sequence continues at coordinate 3,574,014 of PVHT021183634.1, forward strand.
GGGGCCAATTGAAGAACAGATTTAAAACGCTTGTCAATTTCAACGTGTGGCCCTTCTTCAGATGCTGGTTCAAATGACGATAATCACATATGAGTGCAGGTTGTAGGTATTTTCACATCATAAGTAATAACTATAATTATATAATAAATGTCTAATATGTGGATACACTAAATATTATATTAAACAGATAAGTGTTTATTATTAAATGTAAATGGAGGCCATTGGAAATGTGATAACACTGCCTATGTGTTTTACATGTATAATTATAATTATGTAGGAAATACATTTACACTTAGAAATGCGATAATTCAATTTGGGTTTTCTAGGTATTGCAGCTAGGTGTTATACTTTTTTTTTTTTTTTTTGGTCTTTTTAGGGCCACATCCGTGGGACATGGAAGTTCCCAGGCTTGTGGTCAAATCAGAGCTGCAGCTGCCGGCCACAGCCACACCCACAGCAATGCCAGATCCGAGCCGCGTCTGCGACCTACACCACAGCTCACGGCAATACTGGATCCTTAACCCACTGAGCAAGGCAAGAGATCAAACCTGCATCCTCATGGGCACTAGTCGGGTTCGTTACCGCAGAGCCACAGTAGGAAATCCTAGATGTTACACTTAGAAAGGCCTTTGTTTTCTAGAGCTGCGTTCTGAAGTATTTCCAGACGAAACAGTTCCTCCCTCCCAGCAAAGGAGGAGGGGAAGCAGGTGGGGACAGAGGAGAAACGACACTGCTCGTGAGTGATGGCTGGCACAGCTGGGCGAGGCGCTCATGGGGCTCATTATCACATCCTCTCCATTTTTGGTAAAATTTGGAAAGTTTCCCTCCTGAGGAGGGAAAGCTAAATAACGCTCACCATAAAACATTTTAGAAGGCTTTTTTTCCATTTTTCATTTCATACGCTATGTGTATAAAATACACATAAACATCAAATTTACCATCTTAGCCATTTTTAAGTGCACAGTGCTGTAGCCGTGAGGACACTGACATTGGTCGGCACCCACCTCCGCCCTCCGTCTCCAGCACTCTTCCTGTCTTGCAAAACGGATACCCATTAAACAATTCCCATTTCTCCCTCGCCGCAGCCCCTAGCAACCGCCACTCTATGAATCTGACTACCCTGAGTACCTCATATAAATGGAATCATACAGTATTTGTCCTCCCGCGGCTGGCTTATTTCACTCAGCATAATGCCCTCGAGCTTTAGTGATATTGTAGCACGTGTCAGGATTTCCTTCCTTTTCAAGGCTGAATAGTATTCCATTGCATGCATGGACCACATTTTCTTTATCCATTCATCCGTCAGTGGACACCTAGATGGCTTCCTCATTTTGACTTTTGTGAATAAGGCTGTAACAAACATGGGTGTAGAAACATCTTCTTTTGTTGTTTCTCTAACAAGATAATTTTGGGGCCATCCTTTCCAGATCAGATGTGGGAACCCACAGCCTGACATTCCTGTGACACTCAAAATAGGCTAACCGGGCACCTGCTAAATGCCAGGAACCACGTTAAATAATACAGATGAGCAAGACAGGGACGCTCTTGGCTGAGTGGAGCCACCTGTCCCATGGGACCTATCGGGTCAGCGGGGTCTCCAGGGCAGGGGGACAGGGCATTTGGGGTCAGGCCTATGTTTTCAGGAGCTCTGAAAGGGTGTTAGGCTGAAAAGGAACAAGTTCACCAGCCAAGTAAAGGGCAACAGCAGAGCCACTCCACACACCTCCGTCGATGTCACTGTCCTGCCCCATCCAGGCAGTGTCCCTCTCGTCTCCTCATCCTTCTCCCCCACAGCCCTCCTCTGAGCACCGACTCAGGAAGCCTAGGATGTCAGGCCGGCCAGCCCAGCAAGACTCAGGGGTCGGAGTTCCCCTTGTGGCTGTGTGTTAAGAACACGACATTGTATCTGTGACGATGCAGGTTCCATCCCTGACCTCGCCCAGTGGGTTCAGGATCCAGCATTGCCTCAAGCTGTGGCGTAGGTTGCTGACGTGGCTCAGATCTGGTGTTGCTGTGGCTGTGACTTAGGCCGGGAGCTTCAGGCCCGATTCGATCCCTAGCCTGGGAACTTCCATATGCTGCAGGTGCGGCCCTTAAAAATAAAGAAAGGGGGAAAAAAGATTCAGGGGGTCACCTCTGCTTAAACAGGAGAGTAACCTGCAGGCAAACTTTTGGAGTGAGCTCCCCTACAGGGAGGTGGAGAGAAAGGGTGAGAAAATAGACATCAGGCTAGCATGGTGCTCACTCAGCAAGGCTGGTTATTGACCATCAGTAGCGGTGTTACTATTACACATGTCCCGGCCATCCACAAAATCTCAAGCCCTCCACCCCAGGCATCAGGGTGCAAATGTTCCTGGTCTTTTCTACCTGCTCTTTTGTGATTCCTACTCTGAAAGTTCCCCTCCCTGATTCTCCAACCAATGAAATCCTAACTGTGCCTCAAAGCCCAGCCCAAAGGTCACCTCCTCCACAAAGTCTGCCCGGACTCCCCCCTCCCCACAGCACAGACGCTCACACTCACGGTCCCCAAAGCTTACTTCTGCAGCAGCTCCTAGTTTCCATGAGCTAAGAAGCTTGTGTCACCTTGTCACCTCCCCCTTCAGTCTGTGAGGGCTGAGGTTCCAGCACAGGAGCTGGCATAAAGCAGGAGTGCAGTAAATGTGGGCTGGGCAGGTGGACAGATGGACAGAGAATGGGTGAAACAATCTTTCTACATCAGTCAGAACTAGTTGCAGATACAGAAACCCAAATTAAACTGCCAAAAGCCGGAAGCCAGAGACTGATTCAGGCAAAGCTGGACCCAGGTGTTCAATGTCATCTTCTCTGTCTCTCAGAGTGTCGGCTTCACCTTCACCCAGACTGTTCACCTTATATCCTGACTGCTGACGAAAAAGAGCTTCACTTACCCCTCGCCTGAGCTCATGCCCCAAGACTGTGTCCTGCCACCCGCCTTGGGTCACGTGACAACACCCACCAAACCGTCGGGCCTGGAGGATGACCAGGCAGGCGCACAGGCTCCCCCAGCAGAGGACGGGAACCCCCTGAGCTAGGGAACCGAGGTGAAGGTGGGGCGCTGGGCAGGTAAAGAAACCAGCCGCACCCCGTCCCCAGTCTCAGTCCCCGTGGTGGATCTGCAGGCTGGGTCTGGCTTTGGCGGAAGTGTCAAGGGCAGACGGCGGGCCCTCCTCGGAGGAGAACTCGAAGAGGAAACGGACAAGTAAACACATCACCGGGGGCCTCGCCGTGCAGCCATCAGAGCCGAGCAGATGGCCCGAAGAAGGCGTCAGCCCGGCCGCTCCGCCTGGGTGGCCAGGAGGAAGCCGGCGGCCCGGGAGCAGATGCAGAGCGGGGCCTGGAGGGCCCTCAACCCCAGCCCGGCCGGGCCCCCGGACCCTCCTCCCACTGGCTCAGGTGCCGGAGCCGCCGGGCTGCACCCAGGCCCAGGTAGGAGGAGTCCCGTGGGTCCCCAGCTCTGAGGGGCCCTGATTCCGGAGGGTGGGTTCCCTCGGGGCGGGAGGGAAGGGCACCGCACCCCACAGTATGCACTCGAGGTGGTAATCACCGCAGTCACTTCATGGCGATAAATTCAAAAGCTCTCGCCTCCTCTTCCTCCCTCCCGGGAGCAACGACAATAACAATGAGCCGCACACTGCGCGCAGCCCGGGAGGCGGCTGCACACCGTTTTATCACCATTTACAGACAAGGACTTGGGGACCAGAGAAGGACGTCCTCTGCCCCGTGTCCCAGAGCAAGCGCTGACCTGGGACTTGAGCCCGAGGCTGGGTGACCCCAGAGCCGTGTTCTCGATGCTTCGCTGCTGCCTTTCACTGCAGAGCGGCGGTCTCGACACGCGGCTGCCCGTCCCCGCGGTCCGTCCCCGCTGCCTCAGGAGCTGCTTCTAAAACCTCACATCTGGGCCCTCCTCGGACCCTCTGCACCAAGATCTCAGGACGGGAGGCACTCAGGAATCTACACGGAGCCAGCCTTGGGGAGATTCTGGCCCAGCCAGACCAGCAGGCACCTGCAGAAACCACTCGTTTCCGGAATCTCTCTCCCCCCAAAAAGGGGGGAGAAGAGCCAGGTGGAGACCGTTCCCATTACCCAGAGGGTTCCACCGGGGAAGGGCCTCTGAGGAACAAACGCCCCCCTCGTGGCCACACATAGCCTGGTTTGTTGTTGTTTAATGACCGCATCTGCAGTATATGGAAGTTTCCAGGCTAGGGTTCGAATTGGAACTGCTGCTTCGACCTACGCAGAAGCTTGTGGCAACACCAGATCCTTAACCCACTGATGGAGACCAGGGATCGAACCTGCATCCTCACAGAGATAATGCCAAGTTCTATTTTTCTTTCCCCCATTTTAGGGCCCCACCTGCGGCATATGGAAGTTCCCAGGCTAGGAGTCGAATCAGAGCTGTAGCTTCTGGCCTACACCACAGCCACAGCAATGCCGGATCTGAGCTTTGTCTGCGACCTACACCACAGTTCACGGCAATGCCAGATCCTTAATCCACTGAGCGAGGTCAGGGATTGAACCCACGTCCTCATGGATACTAGTGGGGTTCATTATCACTGGGCCTCAACGGGAACTCCAATGCCAGGTTCTTAACCTGCTGAGCCACAATGGGAACTCCATAAATTTTTAACCTAAATACTCAGAGTTCCCTCCCCTGTTCGAGCACAAATGCGCAATTCATTTGGCGGGGCAGGGTAGGGGGGTCTTAGACCAACACTTTCTCTGTGTTCCAATCTTTTCAAGAAGAAGAGGCCCCCAAGCCTACAGAGAGATTTTTTGCTGCAGTCCGAATTGCATTTGCGAAGGCTAATTGATTTGCTTCCCCATTTTTTATTAATCAAAGAAAAACCACAGCCAGCAGGGCCTCTGATCTGGTGGACGCGTCCACGCTGAGATGATGACATCCTCACCCAGAGCAAAGATGCCCAACGTTTCTGGTGAGGTCACAGGGGCCTCCTTCCTGCCAGGCTTTCTCAAGGGTCCAGAACACTCCTCCACAGCCTGGGAGCCTGAGGCATCCAATAGGAAGCCTGGGTTCCTGGGACAGAAAGCAGGCTGAGAACAATATGCCAAGGTTACCCTGGAAGTAAAACCCAGGTGCCATCAGCACTGAGGCCCCGGCTTCCTGCCTCTCTCTTTAGATGTGACCAGAGCCCCAGAGCAGGTCCCTAGGGTCTCTCGGCCACAGTGCCAGAGCAGAGAAAACCAGGGCAGCGACCCAGCTAGGATTCATTTTCAACAGCAGAGCTCCAAACACAGCTGTGCCCCCCCGCCCCCCACCATGCACCTCGCTGGGCCCGCAGACCCCCAACATCTGGCCTAAATCTTTCCTGCTTCTGCCACATCTGGATGGGGGAGGGTGTGAAAATGACCCTCCCCTATTTCCCAGGGCTGGTTCCTAACAGTTGGAGAGTCTGAGGAGGAGAAGGCTTTTCTTGGAGCTCATACAGAAGCTCATTCAGCAAGATTTGCTGAAAGTCTCAGTTTCCCCTCCCAGAAATACGGGTGCTGAGCCTCCACCACCCCCAAGCCACCATCGCCCATCTCCAGACCAGGCTCCTGGAACAGCTGTCCGGGACAGAACCAGACCTGCTCCTGCTGCAACCCTGCCCTGCAACAAGCCAGGACCTGGAAACAGTACCCCTAGGCTGGGTCCAGGCTCTGCCACTGACCCCTGGTCAAACTTAGGCCAGCCATTCCGCCTAAGAAACAGTCACACATCCATCTGAGATCAAATGCACATGCCTCGTTGTAGTTCCAGGTCCTTCAGATGTCCCCACTCAACTCACCACCTCTCACCCTGGCCTCTTGGCCCCAGCACCCTCCTTTATGCTGTTGCCTCCAACTGGAACACCTTTCCCTGCTCTTGATCTGGCCAACCCCAGCCCAGCCTGAACATCACCGTCTTCTGGAAGCTTTGCCTGAACCCGGGGTCTCTGTACCTCTGCCTGTACCCTACGACTCAGACGGGGTCATCTCATGTGTCAATGATGGTTGAATGTCTGTTCCTTTTCAGCCTAACACCCTCATGCCCACTCTGACCCCAAAGGACCAGACACAGAGTTGACAATGCTTGGGCCATGGAGACTGGAAATGTTTAAATAAGATAACGGGTTTTAAAGTGCGGGATCGGACGCGGCTGGGGGCTGATGTTTGTGGGAAGAGAGCAGGTGATTCGGGGATAGAGCAGGCGCCCAGCCACGCCCTTTAAAGGGCTCCTGGAAGAATGCGACCTAGCAATCCAGGGTCCTTGGCGCGTGAGGGTTAACTCAAAGGGCCTTCCGCACCTGCACACCCCGCGGGGGAATGGGGCCTGCGCGCCCCCACCGACCGCGAACCCCTTGGGCGCTGGTTGCTCAACGCACGCATGCGCCAGGGGAGGCGCGGCCGGGGCCGCGAGGCCGAACTACAACTCCCATGATGCCCTGCCCCGTGGCGAACCCGGGCGGAGCGAGCGCCGGCGGCACCGCCCCTCACGGCCTTCTGGGGACTGTAGTTCTCCGCCGAGGTGTGCGGCCTGGGAACTGAGGTGTCTGGGCCGTCTCTATAGGGAGCTTCCGCGGCTCAATAGCAGGGAGGGGCTCTGGGCTCTGCGAGCTGGCTGGGGGTGGGGGGTCACTTCACTCCTGCAGCTGCCTCTCCTGGCGTCTTTTCTTTGTCGTCTTCTTCATCGTCATGGTCACCACCACCATCATCATCATCACAACAGCTCCTCTATTTCGTGAGCCGCTACTCTGCGCTAATCCCCGAGCCGTTGGAAGACACAGATAAAGACAGACGTGGTCCGCATCTTTGCTGGCCAAGCACGGAGACACGGGACGTTTAATCGCACAAATAATGATTTGTGCTGGGTACAAAAGAGTGCAGCATGAGGCTAAAATAGCAGAGGTGATGGGGAAGGCGATGGTGACTGTTTCCTGAGCTAAAGACATACACAGACAGAGTGTAGACAATGGACTGGAATCTTTGAAATTCAAGGAGTGACTCTGATGGGTGGAGTGGGAAAATCTAGAACCATTCCTGCAAATGCCTTCATTATTCCCAAGGAGAAATTTGCCCAGAGAGGTTCAGAGACTTGCCCGAAGTCACACAGCAAGTCAGAGGCCATTGGTACAAGGATGTAGATGTTAAAACCCCCCAAAGACAGGGCCTAGGTCTTATGTGTCTTCTAGACACCCCACCCCCAACACACAAACACACACACACACACCTCACCCAGCCTTGCACACAGCAGTGTGAGGAAGAGTTTCAGGGACAAAGACGTCTCACACTCAGGGTCCTCCCTCAATGTGACGGAGCCAGCCCAGCTCAGCTCACCTGCCTGAGCCTGTTTCCCCATCAATGAAAGAAGGGCACAGTACACCCCCTTGTAGGGTAGTTCTAGCAAAGAAACCAAAGATGATGGATATGAAACCAGCGTTTTACAAGCAATGTGAGTCACTTTCCATTCTGTGTCCCAGCGCAACGCTGTGGGACAGCCAGGAGCCATCTGTGGGCTGGCATTGGGTGCCAAGTGAGGGGACAGCTGCCAGTGAGGGAGGTGCACAAAGGAGAGAGCGGGGAGCCTAAGGCCCTCCTCTGAGGAGCTGGAATTTAATCTGAGCCCTGGGGACGCCCTCGTCAAATCTCCAAGGTGAGCATGGAATGTGTCTCCCGCAGTGACACATCGCAGGTGCTCAGTTTAAGTAGCAGAGCTTCAGTGCAAATATGACCATATCACCTCTCCTGAAAAGCCACGTGGGGTTCCTTGTGGCCCTCCAGATGCAGTCCACAGTCCTTAGTCTGAGCCTTGCCCCAGAATACACCACGCCTAGAAGCCTTTGCAGGCCTTTGGCCAAAGCTACGGGTTAGCAACCCCAAAGGGCTTCCAATTCCTCTCCCTTTCATTCTTCTACTATGGAGATGAGCAAAACCGTAAAGCTTCATCTTCCCAGCCTCTCTTGCAGCTCGAGGTGGCCATGTAAACCAGTTCTAGCTAATGGGATGGAACAGGAGTCCCCACCTCCCTTTCTGAATAAAGAGATGAAGTCTGTCAAGGAAAAGGCTTTTTCACCCTTTGCCACCTTTCATGAGGCCTAGAGGTTTGGCAGCCACATTGTAACCATGAGGCAGCAAGGTGCCTTCAAGGCCTCCCTGCTGAGGAGACTGAAAAGGAAGATAGAAAGAGCCAGGGTGCCTAGTGGCACCTATAAACCTCTACGCCAACCTCTGACTGCCCACATTGGATTTATTGTTGTCTAAGTCAGAATCCTCTGTTTAAGCTGCTGTAGTAGAGTTTTATTTGCAATGAACACAATGCTGATGATACACGACCCTGACTGAGAATGGGCCCTGCTGAGTTCATATTTTATTCTCTCCTTGGGATTCACTGTGCTCCGTATTGGCCTCTTGGGGTCCTTTGACCAGACTGAGTTCCTTCCTGCCTCAGGGCCTTTGCACTGCCCATGTCTGTACATGGCTGATTCCTTCCATTATCCAGGCCTCAGCTCCAATGCTACCACCTCTGAAAGTCCCTCCCCATCCACTGCATAATCTGGGGAAGCCTCCCCAGAGCCCCCTCGCCCATGACCTTGCTTAATTTTACCATCATTCCCTCTTGCTAGCTGATGGTTTCTCTTTGCATTTCTTCATCTGCCTCTTTAACAGAATATGAGCTCCATGGTGGCGGGGAGGGGGGTGCGGTCAGGATTTTTGCCTGCATTACTCTCCTCTCTATGCCCAGGGCATGCACACAGTAGGCACTCACTAAGGGTTTGCTGGATTAATTAATGTATCCATTAACGCTGCTGCCTGCCTGATGTACTTTCTCTCTCCGCCTTTGCTGAGGAACTGGAAATACCCACTCTTGCTCTCCTAGGAAAGCCTTCTTGGTACTCCTGAACTTAGGCTGAGACAGGCCTGTTTCCGCACTCAGGACTCTCTGTGTCTCTCCTGATAATTACAAGGCAGTCAACATCTTCGTCTCTTAGATGTCACCTCTCCCTCCAGGACGTAAACTCCAAGAGGGCAAGGACTGTCTTTTTCATTCCTCATTCCATGGCCAGTGCCTGGCCCAGGTAGAAGTGTCTGTTGAATGAATGAATGAATGAATGAATGAGTAAATGAATGAATGAATGAGTAAATGAATGAAGGAGTGAGAAAATGAATGAATGAGGGGAGCTCTTTGCTGGGGAAGGGGGTCTTTCGCTGCCTTGGCTCACTGTTCCAACCTAGAAGATGTCCTGAAGGCAGGGACCACTCAAGTCCCATCTCCCCCACCCCCGCTACAAGGAAAATTAAATCAAAGCAGTGCGTCCGCTTCAGAGCAGCTCTGCTCCAAACAAAGGGGCAGCTGGGGCTTCTGCCCAGACAAGCGCCTGCATCGGCAGCGCCGAGCAAAGCCTGCCCGCCTGCACAGTCCAAGGGGCTCCGGGCTCTTTCTCAGCAAGAGTCGGCCCCTACCCTCCACCCCGTCGTCCTTCCTCAGCCTCTCCCCCAAACAAGAGCACACAGCCTCGGCCCTCGCGTGGAATTTTTCCTCTTCAGAGCACTTTATAAACATTAGCTCATTAGCTGAGCAGCCCCTTGACACCAGCAGGCTGCTCCCTGGGTATCTTCTGAGTCATCCGCCAGAGTTTACCGACAAAAACAAGTTTTTCCCATAGAGCAAATGCGGCGCCACAGCCAAGATCACTGCGTCTCACAAAAAAAAAAAAAAAAAAAAAAGGAAGGGAAGAAGGAAGGAGAGAAACGCTGCCTCTGGCGAGCACCAGCCGAGCGCCGGGCCCAGTGTCAGCGCTGAGAACCAGGAAAGCCGCAGCATGCCAGGCTCAGGGCAGTGTCACGGGGCTCCTGGGCCCTGCCCGGGGTCCGAGCCCCCCACAGAGCAGTAGTGGCCAGAACATGACCCCCAACACCTGGCACCTCTTCCTGCGCCCCCCCCCCCGCCAGCCCCCATCTGCCTTCCACCCCTGGGGCACTCCCTGCCTCGCACCCCCACTCCCAGCAGCAGACCTGTGAGCAGAGGACCAGTCACTGCCCCCTAACCTAGGAGAGGCGGTGTCAGCGTCTACAGGGGGCGGCTGCTTGGGGACTGCACGACCTGGGTTCAAACCCCACATGGGCACTGCCAAGCTCGGGGACTGTGGGCAGGCGGCTGAGATTCTGCTTCCCGCTCTGGAGAACGGGGCCAGACTGGCATCGCCCCTCTCGGGGGGGCAGGGCGGGAAAGCGAGCGTCCGTGGAAGGATGAGAGGGGCACCTGGCACTTGGGGGCCCACAGTGTCCTCAGTGAAGGGGTCAGCTTCTTACCTCCCTGCTTCGAGGGCGTCGCAGGGGTAGGGCACAGGTCCAGTGCAGGGAACTAAGGCCCAAGAATCACTGACCTGAAGGAGGGGCCTGGTCTCAACCCTGCCCGCCTCCACAGCCCGCAGCATCAGTCTGCAGAGGAGGCGGTGGGTGAAGGCCCAGACTAAAAGCCCAGAGAACACCGCCTAAACCGCTGCGAGGGCCAGCCCGGCTTGTGGTTAAAAACCCCGGAAATTCTGCTTCCTAGAAACTCCTTCCCTTTGTCTCAACCAATACTGATTGAGCCCCTACTGTGCGCCGGGCCCCAGGCTGGGCGGGTGACTCTACCTCTGAAGACGGTCAAAGAGAGCTGAGGGGAGTTCCTGTTGTGTCTCAGCGGGTTAAGGGCTTCGCATAGCATCTGTGAGGCTGAGAGTTTGATCCCCGGCCTGGATCAGGGTTAAGGATCCGGCATTACTGCAAGCTGTGGCGTAGGTCACAAGTGTGGCTCAGAGCCAGTTTTGCTGTGGCTGTGGTGTAGGCCGGCAGCTGCAGCTCCAATTTGACCCTTAACCTGGGAACCTCCACATGCCGCAGGTGCAGCTGTAAAAACCAAAAGAGAGAGAGAGAGGGAGCTGAGGGTCCCTCCTGAGCACACGCCAGCTGCTTCCTACTTCACGCTGCAGGGCAAAGGTCCCAGTGTCCCTGGCCCCCAAAGTGGGCTCCTTGAGGACAGAGATGCCGTTTGGCAGGTAAGAACATTGCAGCCAGCTGGGCATCCATCCATTTCACCCCCATTGTCCTTCCCGACAGAACCTTGGTTTTGTTCAAGTTAGCAAATACGCACACGTGAAATATCACCTCCCAGACCCCATCGCAGCTAGCTGGGCCGCGTCACCCAGCCGCGGCTTATGGGATGGAATTAGGAGTCTTCTGCCGCAAACACCTAGGAAATCTGTTTTTCTGATAAGAAGAGGAATTCACCTGGCAGGGGCCTTTTGTCCTCTATCCTTCACTTTTCCCCAGTCTTCACCCTAACTGTCCTGCCTGGGATGCTGTCACAGTACCTGGAGGTGAAGCAGCCATTTTGTGCCATAACGATGAAAGCCACACGCTGGGGATGGCAGAGCAGGAAGCCAGAAGGACCTCTGGATGGGCTGCCCAGCTCTGACTGCCTCCCACAGGACTGGCTGGGGTCTGTGTTTCAACCGTCTTGGTCGGGTTTCTGTGACTAGCAGCCCAACTGCAAGCCCTGCCTCATCCCTGGGCCACCTGGGAGGTCCCCACAGTGGGCAGCGGAAGGACTAGCACAGAGCAGCTGATAATAAACATGAGTGAAGGATGAAGTGAGTGGAGGGAGGGGAACTGCAGGACCCGAACCGCAAACTCAGCCCCCCAGGGAAGAGGGGCAGACAGTTCCATCGGTTAAGGTGACCCGCGTTCCCAGTCATTCCTCCCCCCACCGTGTGACCCTGACAAGTTCCCTCCCCTCTCTGGACCTCAGTTTTACCGTCTGAAAAATTCACGTGTGGAACTTTGTGTGTCTGTACGGGGAACAGCCAGATTCGTGGGCAACAGCCTGACTCTTCTTTCTTTTCCTTCTGGTGAGGGAGGAAAGGGACTTCTCTCACTCAAGCCAGATTTCGCAGAAGGGACAATAAAGGAAGAAGCTGCTGGTTCTGGCTATTATCCGGGAAGGACTGGCCTTGACCGAGGTTACCCCTGTGCCAGACAGCACCAGCTGTGCGTCATCTCTGTGGATCTTTTTTTTTTTTTCTGTTTTACGGCTGCACCTGTGGCCTATGGAAGGTCCCGGGCCAGGGGTGGAGCCGGAGTTGCAGCTGCCGGCCTGCACCACAGCCACAGCGACACCGGATCTGAGCCACATCTGCAACCTACAACGCAGCTCACGGCAATGCCAGGTCCTTAACCCACTGAACGAGGCCAGGGATGAACGCACAGCCTCACAGAGACAATGTCAGCTCCTTAACCCGCTGAGCCACAACAGGAACTCCATCTCTCTGAACCTTCACTCCACCCTGCAGACTGGATGCTCTTATTATCCCCATTTAACAAAAGAGGAAACTGAGGCTCAAGGCTAAATAGCTTGGCCCACTTTCCCGGGTGAGCATGTGGCAGAGCCGGGACTTGCCAGTTGCAGGGATAAGGCCCGACCTGACTGTAATCCCCAGTGTGGGGGCCGCGGGAGGGAACCTACAAGAGGTGATGTCATTTTTCCCAAGGTCCCAGAGAAAAATTCAACCAGCATTCCCAGGCCTGGAGCCCAGGTCTTTCTGCCTCCCAAGCAGGTGTCCCCTCCCAGGAGGAGCTGGCCATCGAGGGTAGGAGGACAGAAGGAGAGACAGACACGAGGGTGAACCCAACCATGGAATATTTGCTAAGCAGAGGTGCCCAGAGCCACAGGGACAAAGAGAAGGGAATGGTTCTGATGGGGACGTCAAGGAGGGCTTCCTGGAGGAAGTGGCATTGAGAGGGCCACTTTGAAGCAGTGGGAGCAGGGAAGGGATTGTATTCCAGACCTGAAGGACCACGGGAGGGCTGGGCACTTGCTCCTCTGTGTCCTCTGAGTGCAGGGCGGGGGGCGGGGCAACTGGGGAGGCGGCCCACCCAGGACTGTCTCCCCTATGGGACAGTGTGTTGCTCCAGAATCTTCCTCAGGACTTAGCACAGGCCAGGGCTCAGGACTTAGCACAGGCCAGGGCTCACAGGAGGGAGAGGGGTCGGATGAGGTCCAGCTGGGTCCCAGAACATCTCGGAGTGAGCAGGGGATGAGGGCAGAAACATTCGCCAGGCCCCAGCATGACGTACAAGGCGGCTTCCTGGCCTTTGGAGCCCACGGCCTCCCCCATCCCCAACGCGCGAATCCCCAGCTGCCCCCGAGGCAGGGAGGCAGGGAGCGCCGGCTGGCAGGGGAGGCCAGAGGGGCATCTGGGGGGCGCGGGGCGGGGTAGATTCACCTAAGAGGCAGTATGATCTCCCTTCTTCTCCCAAGATTCTGCATCATTAGCAAGCCCAGCTGGTTCTGAGGCACAGCCAGGTTTGAGAACCGCTCACTGCGCCTGCGCAAGTCTCAGTTTCCTTATCTGGAAAATGGAGGAGGGTATGTCCCATCCCCGCAGCATAGCTGTGAGGATGGGGAGATAGTGCACCGCAGCGTCTAGCAGGGGAGAAGCGCCTTGCAAGGAAATGCACGTTCGACTAGCAACCGGCCACAGCAATGAGGCAATGGCCTTGACCTCTACCATAGCCTTGGAAATTGTCAGGAAACTGGGCAAGAAGTTGGAGGATTATTCTATTTGTGAAAAATTCATGGTGACCAAATAGTCATCCAGTACCTCCCAGATCATTTTTTTTTTTTGTCTTTTTGCCTTTTATGTAGAGCCGCACCCGCGGCATATCGAGGTTCCCAGGCTAGGGGTCCAAGATCATTTTTTAGATGCAAATTTCATCACCAAAGAAGAGAGCTTGATGCAGTAATTAGCAGAGGGGAAAGCAGAAAAGTGAATAAACCGGAAAACCGAAAATCGGCCTCCTCTGCCCAACCCCAAACATGCCCAGCAGGAGTCAGATATTAATTAACTGCTTCTTCCACTTGGACCTCCTGTCTGCAGGATTCATTCATGTTTGTTATAGCAAACACTGCAGGAGCCAACCAACAAAACCCAACTCTTTAGAGGAAAAGGTGGAGCCCAAAGTCACCAACAGAACAGACACCTGGCTGAGCTGGACCTTGGGGAGTTTTCTCTTAAAACAAATGCATCCCAATCTTCAGTCATTTGTACAGGATACCAAGGAGGAGTTGGGATGGGGGACTCAACCACTTTTATCTGGATGGCAAGTATTTGCAGGTATTTGGAGCCATCAAAAATTTGCACTTTTGAAGGTAATAATCCCACAGAACACTTAAATAATAACCATGGTATTCAGGCACAAAGGCGAATTCAACAAATTCCAAAGTAAAACATTCTCAGAAGTTTTTCCTTTTTTAATCTAATGTGGTAGAAATTTGAAAACTCTTTTCCAGATAACTCTTGAGATAAAGAGGGAACTCAAGGAGTTCCCACTACAGCATAGCAGTTTAAGGATCTAGCATGATCTCTAGAACAGTGTGAGTCTGATCCTCAGCCTGGCACAGTGGATTAAGGATCTGGCGTTGCTGCAGCTGTGGTGTAGGTCGCAGCTGCAGCTCAGATTCGATCCCTGGCCTGGGAACCTCCATATGCCGCAAGTGCAGCCAAAAAAAATAAAAGAGAGGGAGCTCAAAATGAAATCACATACTACTTAGACATTTCATACTACTTAGACATTTCATACTACTTGGACATGAAATAAAATGAGGAGTTCCCATTGTGCCTCAGCGGTAATGAACTCAACCTGACTAGTATCCATGAGGGTTTAATCCCTGGCCTTGTTCAATGGGTTAAGGATCTGGCATTGCTGTGAGCTGTGGTGTAGGTCACAGACACAGTCTGGATATGGTGTTGCTGTGGCTGTGGTGTAGGCCAACAGCTGCAGCTCTTATTTGACATCTAGCCTGGGAACTTCCATATGCCATGGGTGCAGCCCTAGAAAGACCAAAAAAAAAGAAAGAAAGAAAGAAAATGAAAGCACTAAATACTAAAACTTATAGGGTGCAGCCAAAGCAATACTCAAAGGAAAATTCATAACCATAAATATACCTAAAAGATATTAACTTCCTAAAAAGAAATTCTTTTACTAAAAAGTTGGCTTACCCATCAAACAATCCTCACTTAGGGGAGAAATTTCTGTCTAGTTGTCTTGCCAAGTGTTCTTAAAGCTCCTACAAAAGAAGGGTTGCTAATTCACCATTTTCTTTCCAAAAACTCTTTGTATCCAAACGAGATATATGATGATGAAATTCCAGGAGTTCCAAAGATGCAGCAATATACACTGGGCTTATTATTTCCAGTGGACAGATAATGAAATCAAGCCAGAGAAAGTCTCTAATACCTACAGGGAACCCTCAATCCCAGTTCTGATTGCATTACTGGCTGTCTTTACCTGAAGCCTCCAGAGAAGCAATGGATAGGGAGTATATGAAGGCCAAAATTCTGCTTCCTGGCTCTTCCACTCATTAGCTGTGTGACCTTAATCAAGTCGCTTAACATTTATGTAGTAGTCAGTTTTTGCCATAATGATGCTGTTTAACAAACAGCCTCAAATTCTCAGAAACTTCTTACACAAACATGTATTCTCATTGGTCTGTAGGCTGACTGCAATTGGTTGGTCTAGGATGGACTCAACTAGGTAGTTCTGTTTCAGGATTTGGGTCAGTTGAACTTGGCTCCAGGGTGTGAGTTGGGCTCAGATTCACGTGTCCCACGTGTCTTCACATTCTTTGGGCTCAGAATCGAATTGGGATATATTTTGTTGTGCCAGATCACAAGCATGCAAGATGCAGGGCAGAAGCATGCAATAACTCCTCAAGCCTCCTAAGAGGCATCCTGTCTCTTCTACCCACAGTCCCCTGGGCAAAGTAGGTCATGTGGCCAAGGTCAGAGTCACTGGGTTGGGAAAATCTATTCAGCCTCATGAAGAAGGGGTGTGAAGCACTGCTGAACAATAAGGCGATCTGTCCTACTCTTCTTAGCCTGGGTTTTCTTGTCTGTAAAATGCACTTGGTGAAAATTGCTACCTCACAGGAACAAAAATCCTGAGCTTAAGCCCTAACTTAACCATACCTAAACCCTGCTCTGGTTGCCTTTGGACTCAGGTTATGCCCCACGGGTACCCAGGAAGGGGGTGGGGTTGCCAGGGCTGGAGCTGGGGGTGGAGCCAAGGCCACTCAAATCCCAGGTCTGTTCCTGGATGGAGAAGAGTTGGAACCTGTGTCAGCAAATTTACCACAAAGCCCATGAGTGTTAAACACACTCTGTTAACCATCAAATTTCCAAAATTGCTTAGAAGTCCCACCAAAATGTTCACTACAGGAATTGTCTCCCCTTACCAAGGGCCTTCTGGAGCTATAAGCAAGGCTGGCGGGCTGTCTTGAGCCTCCTCTGGCCCCAGATTAGCCCCATGGGCAGCCTCATGCAGACAGGGCCCTGGAGACAGAGGGGCTAAGACTAGCTTCGAGGTCTGGTCTGAGGATGACTCCTCAGTCTGTCCAGCCTCCTTTTCAAAACCATGAGGAAGCCAAAGGCAGGCGAGTGGAGTCATGAAGCATTTGGTTTCCGGGGAAGCAAACACTTGAGTTTCAAGCCCCCCCACCAACTCTGCCACTTTCCGACTCTGTAAATATAAGCAAATCCGGTGAGCTCCACACGCCTCAATGGCCTCATCTGGGAAATGGGTCTGATGACTGCGTCTCAGGTGGGCGTCCACACGGAGTGGCGAGGGATGATTCAGAACGTGGCACAGGACAACGAGGGTTAGAACCCCAGCGCTTCCACTGAGGGATCCTAGAAAAGCTTTGGTCTCTTCCTTTGTAAATTAGGGGCCGTACAACAAGCTGCCTGACGGGGTGTGTGCAAGTCCTGCTCCAGGAACCAGCAAGCGCAGTGCCCAGTACACACTCAGTTCTCAGTAACATGCTAGACTGGAAGTCCCTCTTGAAAAAAAATTTTTGTTGGGAGTTCCCACTGTGGCTCAGTGGTAACAAGCCCGACTAATATCCATGAGGATGCGGGTCCAATCCCTGGCCTTGTCCAGGGGGTTAAGTATCTGGTGTTGCTGTGGCTGTGGCATAGGCTGGCAGCTGCAGCTCTGATTCAACCCCTAGCCTTGGGAATTCCATATGCTGCATGTGCAGTGCTGAAAAAAAAAAAAAAAAGATCCTTTCACACAGTGCTGGTTCATTGAACAGACAGAAACTGGGCATCTATTATCTGCTAGGGACTAAATGAGGTACTGGGCACAGAGAGTTATGGCTCCGCCCACAGGAAGTTTATAGTCTAGGACAGGAGACGGACACATTAATAAATAAAACTTTTCATGGTAGCCATATGATGAGAAGCCCTCACCGCCCTAACCCCAGTTAATAGCCTTTTTTATTTATTTATTTATTTATTTATTTATTTTTTGGTCTTTTTGCCTTTTCTAGGGCCGCACTCACGGCATATGGAGGTTTCCAGGCTAGGGGTCTAATTGGAGCTGTAGCCGCTGGCCAACACCAGAGCAACAGCAACGCGGGATCCGAGCCGCATCTGTGACCTACACCACAACTCATGGCAACGCCGGATCCTTGACCCACTGAGCAAGGCCAGGGATCGAACCCACAACCTCATGGTTCCTAGTCGGATTCGTTAACCACTGGGCCACGACGGAAACTCCCAGTTAATAGCCTCTTAATTTATTTTTGTGATCCACAAATTGATCAAAGCTCCCCTTTTGCTTTCTTCAAGGATTTTGTATCAGTGACCAAGCTACTGCAGTCACTGAACCAGGCCATTTGCGTCCTCCCTGAAACCAAGAACTACATTTCCCAGCCTCCCTTGCAGCTAGGTAGGTACCATGTGACTCCATGCTGGTCAATGGAAGGGAAGAATGCAAATTCAGATTTCACCATAAAACAACCTGCAGCATCATCCACATATTCCCTCCCACCTCTGGTGTGCAAGGCTGAAAGCAAAAGAAGTCTGGGATGGTGGAACTGACAATGGGAGGAGCCTGGAGCCTGGAGGAAAGCTGCCTGAACCACTGGACTGCAGTGTGAGAAAGAAAGAATCTTGTTGTATCAAGTCCCTAAGGTTTCAGGAATTAGTTGTTACTGCAGCAGAGCGTAACCCAACTTACATGGCCCCTTATAAATATAATTTTGTTTTTTCTTCTTTTTTTTTTCTTTTTAGGTCTGTACCTGTGCCATATGGAAGTTCCTAGGCTGGGGGCTGAATTGGAGCTGCAGCTGCTGACCTGCACCACAGCCACAGCAACGTCAGACCTACACTGCAGCTTACAGTGACACTGGATCCTTAACCCACTGAATGAGGCTGGGGGTCAGACCCACATCTTCATGGATACTAGTCAGGTTCTTAACCCTCTGAGCCACAATGGGAACTCCCATTCCTTTTTCTAATGAATGAGAAGTGAATGGGACTAAAGACATCCTCACTGCCAAGGAGGAAACCGGGCCCTGGAGAGAGACCCTGCCACAAGGAGGCAGCACAAAGGGAGATGAGGCTCCAGGCTGGGACCATCGCTGCCCCTAGAGCAGCAGTGCTGGGGCAAGCCACCCTCCCAACCCTGAGCCTTAAAAACCAGGGAAATTAAGCTGAAAAGATGAACGAGAACAGCATCAAAGTTTCACAAGTTCACAGGGTTGTTCACCAGCCTCCGCTCTCAGTCCTGGAAGCCACCTTCTCCCTGCCATCCGCTTCCCCACGTGTCAGGGTTCAAAGAGACAGATCAGCCTAGATTCCAGTCAGGTCACCTCTCTGAGCCTCGGCCTCCTCGTCTGTAAAGTGGGCGTGGTGAGGAAAGTATCTCGGTCACAGCGTCTATCATGAGGATTCAGCAAGACAATTCCTGTCCAGAAGTTGGTGACTAGTACACAGCAAGTGGCCAATAGACAGGCTCAGAAGAAAGGACCCAAGGCAGAGACCCACTTTGCTACCTCCTGGGATTAGTTCTGGGGACAGGCTCTAACTGCCCCCCCCACCCCCGCACAGACCGCTGGCTTCTCCTTCCCACCTGCAAGTCTCTCGCCCCGTCCCCACTCCCAGCCCCTTTGGGGTCACAAGCCGAGCTCCTTTCCTCATTCCCACCCGTCCTGAAGCCAGAGCAGCAACTTCAGGCAGCTCGCTTAGCGCTGGGTGAGTGTGTCTATGTGCACGCACGCGTGCAGGTGCGTGCGCGTGCATGTGTGTGGGTGTGATGGGGCAGGCCATGTGGAGTCACGTGACTCCTGCCTCCCACTCCAGCATTATTAGCGGGAGGACACTCCACAGCCTCGTCTTGCTTCCGCACCTCGGTTTCCTCATCTGTATGACAAAAGCAGTGATGGGGCCTGGGTCCCCAAGGGGCCGGATGGGCTCACTCAAGACATGGATGTCAAGGACCCCCCCCAGAGGCCCTTTCACCAGCACAAAGTCCAGACTGAGATCCTGTTTAGCACCATGTTGTTGTTGTTACTGGGGTGGGGGGGCACGCCTGTGGTATGCAGAGCTTCCTGGGTCAGGAATCAAACCCAAGCCACAGCAGTGACAATGCCAGATCCCCGACCTGCTAAACCCCCAGGGAGCTCCAGCCCCATGTTTCACATTTTTTTTTAAGGAAAAGGAGCTCAAGAGATGATGAGGATAGCTGATTGGTACTCTCTGGGTTCCTTCTCACCCTCTTTAACACACACACGCACGCACACACTCCAGAAATGATTTCTTTTTTTTTTGAGAAACGCTCTTAAAACAAAAAGAAAAAGTCTGCTTTGTTCCATATAAGCAGCACTAAAAATCCACCACTTGTGGGGAGCAGGAGGGGCAGGGGTGGCACCTGAGCTCAGCACAGATTGCTGGAGAGTTGGGGCCAGCGAAGCAGGGACCTGGGCCCGGGGAAGGGCTGGGAGCTTGGTACCCTCTGCCCCATGAGCCCGCAAGGCTGGTCACTCCCCCTCCCCCATCACAAAGCCCCATTTACTTCTTTTATTGCCCTCACGGCAATCTTGTTTATTTATCTACCTGCTTATGTCTTCTTTGTCTCCCATCTGGTCTGGAATGTAAGTAAAGTCCATAAGAGTGGAGCCTATGTGGATCTAGGAGCTGATGCAGAGCCTGGCACGTAGTAGGCACTTAATATATGTGAAAGAACAAAAGGATGACGTGACTACCGGAGTAAATGGATGAACAGACAAAAGAGCGAGAACAAGACGCAGCTAATCAAGAATGGCTGAGACAGTCTTCCTCTTGCTTGAATCAGAGCCTGGTACCCACAGAGCAGCAGTGGTCAGATGTGTGGCCCTAGAACTTCCACGCTCTGGGCCTCAGTTTCCCCATCTGTAAAATGGGGATAATTGTGCTGCCCACCCTGCTAGATTGTTTTGAGGGTTAATGAAAAAAATCCATGTTTGGGAGTTCCCCGCTGGCTCAGCGGGTTGAGAATCCAGCATTGTCAGTGCTGTGGCTCAGGTTACTGCCGTGGCTGGGGTTCCATCCCTGGCCCAGGAACTTCCCCATGCCACAGGCACAGCCAAAAAAAAAAAATCCATGTTAAACGTAGCTCTGTGTCTGGCACCATGGTCTTTTCACCGTGTGGGGAGGTGGAGGAGGCAGGTGGCACACACACCAGCTCCTACCACTCAAACGAAAAAAAAAAATTCTAAGATTCAGTTCCTAAGATTCAAGGAGCTTCTTACTGCTTAGAAACTCCCAGCTGAGGCCGTTGAGGGGACAAAGGTCTGTACTAAGTGAGTTATAAAAACAACTCTGAGCCAGGAACCGCTGAGCTGCCCCCCCACCCACCCACATACACACACACACACACACACACACAGCCAGGCCAGGATTAACTCTGGCCTGCCCCCCACCCACCCACATACACACACACACACACACACACACACACACACAGCCAGGCCAGGATTAACTCTGGCCTGCCCCCCACCCACCCACACACACACACACACACACACACACACACACACACACACACACGGCCAGGCCAGGATTAACTCTGGCCTGCCCAGCACGATCAGCTTCTGGTGGCAGGATTCTGAGAAAGGAAAAAAGAGGGAGGGGGGACGTTTTCCATTTCATTTTAATACTAAATCCCCTCAACTCTTCAGAGTACTTTCTTGTCATCTGATGCTCACAGTAAGTACCTCCTGGAGGAATGGGACAAATGAGGAAACTGAGGCCCAAGAGAGGCAGTGGGCATTACCTGAGGATAACAGACCAGTCCAGGGCTAGAGCCCATTTCTCCTGACCCCCCAGACCCCGCGCAGTCTGCTGGACCAGCCCAGATGTCCAGAGCCATGAACAGACTCTCCATCCTCATCTCAGGGGCAGACCCAGCCCATTTGCCATAAAGGCTCCCAGCTGAGCCCTTGGCAGACATCACTAATCAACTGCAGCACAAGCCAAACGCCTTCCCAACCAAGGTTCCAGACAGACACTACCAATCAATCAGAGTTGGCCTAAGAGATGAGAAGGATCCTCGGCCCTGCTCCGGGCGGTGAGAGCTGCCTGGGGTTCTTAGCACAGCACCTGCTCCTTGGCCAGTATTCCGTCCATGATCATTGAGTGGGTGAATGAACAGATGAATAAATGAATGAATGAACGAACAAATGGGCACCCCAGGCGATAGATCACAGATAAGCACAGAATTCGTTCAAAAGGTCAACGAATCCAAAAGTAACAGCGAGGGTCCCCATTCCTCCTCTGCTGCTCACGGCGCCCCCACTTCCCCAGGGCCCTGGGATCGGAGTTACTTCTCTTTCCCTGCTGTGGGACCCCGCTCAGGCAAGTGGCCCAAGCTCTCTGTCCCTCAGTTGCTTCATCCATAAAATGGAGATTAGAGCCAAGCCTGCCTCGAAGTTTGTTGTGGGGCTTCAAGGAGACCACCAGAGGAAGCGCCCGGCCTTGTGCCTGGCACAGAGCGGCAGCTCCAAAAAGCCAGGCCGCCGTCAATCTTCCACACTCCACTTAAGGACCCTGAAGCCAAGGGCCATGATGTCCTCCTGGGCACCAAGCCTGTCGCCCAGGACCATGCTGGGCAAACACAGACGGGCCATTAACCTATGTCTGGGAGAGTGACAGCAGGCCAGTTGTTCAGGGAAGGAGCGGGGGATCCCCAGCTCTGGGACCCCAGCCAAGTGCCCCAGTGCCCATCAGCCACAGAATAGCCCTCTTTGGGTGCAGCATGGGACTCCCGGGCCCAAGCACCACTGGCCCTGCAGCCTCAGAGGCAACTCAACAGTGACCTCTGCGGTCAACCGTGCCCCACGCCTTCTCTGCCACTGCCCACAGTCCCAAATCTCACTCCCCACAGAGCAGCCCCAACTCCAAGCTCCGGAGACACGGAGCTGGGGAAGCCAGAGGCCGGCCTAGGAAGTGGGACGGCTGGGTTCCAGCCCCAGCTCTGGGCTGACACCCTCAACACATCCCTCCTCCTCTCTGGGCCTCAGTGTACCCATCTGGAAACTGGAGATGAGGGTGGCCCAACTCCTTGGGCTCTTCCCATTCTAACAGCGCCATCTGCATATTTACATTGATCGAGGATTTCTTCCACAAGTATTTATTCAGTGCCTGCTGCCTACCAGGCCCTGTGGTGGGCCTTGAGCTGTTCCCACTGCTAAAAAGGCCCCTCCCCCTCCTCGGTCCCCATGGCAGCTTTGGGGGTCCCTCCCCTGCCCTCCACCCCCCCCTCCCCCGCCCTGCCCCCACCCCTCGTGCTTCCTATGGCAGACTTACCGCTTGGTGCCATCCGGTCTGTTTATTTGTCTGCTTCCCTCTGAGTCGTGGCCTCCTGAGGACAGGATCACATCTCGTCCCCGATCGATTTGCAGGGATTCCAGAGCAGGGTTCTGGAAATATCTCTGGCGTGAATGAACAAAGGAATGAATGCATAAGTTTGAAGTTTCTCTCCCCCGCCACATCCCCCCAACACAACACCTCAAAGAAGCTTTCTGCCTCTGCATCCTCTTCCCCCAACCAGCCCCGGAAGCGACGAGGCAAGTCCCACGGCCGACCGGGAAACTTCCTAGCATACCTCCCACCACTGAGCTGGGTGCCACCAGCGTATGTGGCCTTCTCAAGGTGTTCATGACGCCAAGGCGAGGCTGACACCACCTGGAGACTGACAGGAGCCCAGGTCCCGATAGGTTCTGTGCCCTGCTCCCCGAAGACACTCAGTAAATATTTAGGCATTAATTAACTTCCTCTAGGGAGCAGTGACTCAGGGCCAGATGTAATCTCCCAGCTCCT
This sequence comes from Catagonus wagneri, assembly GCA_004024745.2. NCBI lineage: Eukaryota > Metazoa > Chordata > Mammalia > Artiodactyla > Tayassuidae > Catagonus > Catagonus wagneri. The sequence continues at coordinate 3,597,191 of PVHT021183634.1, forward strand.
GGGGGAAACGCAAGTGCACCAGCCTTTCTCAAGTGCCCAGACCAATAAGGCCAGGCCTTCACCCAAGAAGCCTTGTCTTACTCGGACCTGCCCCCCTGCACACATGCGCACACGTCCACTCTTACACACATGTACGCATTCGATGCCCTGAACACCCCTAGTACCTGCTCTGAACCACCGAACATCCGAACAGAAGCCTTGTGTGCGACTGCGCATTCTAGAAACCTTTGTGAATTCCTACTGTGTGTGCCCACAATCTTCACTGCTCTTTGGGCACCAAATAGCTCAGCTGTTCTATTGCCTCCTTTAGCAAGGGTTTTCTTACAACAGCTGCAACTCCCCCCACCCCAGGCCACCCCAAATAAGATCAAGGGTTTTTATTAAGCTAGACAACTGCTTAGCACCCCCTCCTAGTCTACCTTTCAGTTCTTAAGAAGGGAGACCAGGGAGTTCCTGTCGTGGCTCAGTGGTTAACGAATCCGACTAGGAACCATGAGGTTGCGGGTTCGATCCCTGGCCTTGCTCAGTGGGTTAAGGATCCGGCATTGCCGTGAGCTGTGGTGTAGGTTGCAGATGCGGCTCGGATCCCGCGTTGCTGTGGCTGTGGCGAAGGCCGGCAGCTACAGCTCCTGTTAGACCCCTAGCCTGGGAACCTCCATATGCTGCGGGTGCGGCTCTAGGTAAAGGCAGAAAGACAAAAAAAAAAAAATAAGGGAGACCAAGTGAGTGTGGGCCCCAGACAGAAGGACACAACTGCATCCCTGGAGCCATGCAGACAGGGCTGACCGCCGCAGGGAGAGGAAAGTGATGACTGCGGAGAACCTCAAGGGAGTTCCAGTCCTAGAAAGAGACCTGGGTTCAAATCCTGCCTTCACCGCTTCCTGGCTGAGTGACCTTGAACAAGACACATATACTCGAAGTCTTAGTTTCTCCGCCAGTCAATTCTGAGCAAGGATAAAATGAAGGTCCAGAATCAGCATGAATAATACATTCTCAGAGTTCCTGCTGTGGTGCAGTGGGTTAAGAATCCAACTAGTATCCATGAGGATGCAGGTTCAATCCCTGGCCTTGCTCAGCAGGTTAAGGATCTGGCATTGCCACAAGTTGCAACGTAAGGGTCGCAGATTCAGCTCAGATTTAGTGTGGCTGTGGCTCTGGCTGTGGCGTAGGCTGGCAGCTGCAGCTCCAATTTGACTCCCAGCCTGGAAACTTCCATATGTCTCAGGTGCGGATGTAAAAAAGAAAAATTCGCAGGGAGTTCCCTGGTGGTGCAGCAGGTTAAGGATCTGGTGTTGTCGTCACTGCTGTGGCTCTGGTCACTACTGTGGCACGGGTTCGATCCCTAGCCCTGAAAATTCCACAGGCTTTGGGTGTGGCCAAAAACAAATTAATATAAAAACATGACAGAGCCAAAAATTTTAAAAGACAGGACCTAGAGAAGCAAGCCTCGGATCCCGCGTTGCTGTGGCTGTGGCGAAGGCTGGCAGCTACAGCTCCTGTTAGATCCCTAGCCTGGGAACCTCCATATGCTGCGGGTGCGGCCCTAGATAAGGCAAAAAGAAAAAAAAACATGACAGAGCCAAAAATTTTTAAAAGACAGGCCCTAGAGAAGCAAGGAGCAGTATATTTTTATTCTCATAGGTATTATCACATAAACAACTTCCACTCTTGTAAATCCCTATCACCAGATCACCAATAGAATGGAAGTAAGACACCTTTTCTCACTGTCTCCCTAAAATGTCAGTCCTGGCTCCTCTGGGTTGGGGGGGGCAGAGCAGAAGAGGTGCTTCTGATCCCAGAGGCTCAGACCAGTTCGAGATTGTTCACAGATGGCCTGGAAAGACCAGAGCACTGGATCTGGAGCTGTGGGACCTCAGATAAGTCCCTCCGGTTGTCAGTGCCCCAAGTTTCATCTAAAAAATGGGGTAACTGCTCCCTAAATCTGTTTTTACCCTGGATACCTGGCACTGAGTAGATGCTGAAAAACTGTCTGAGGAAACGAACCTGGGGAATTCTTAAGACTGAAGGGAGACCCAGAAAGTGCAGGATGGGCTGGCTGGGTCCCCTCACAGCTGCCAACAGATGAGTAGGTGCTGAGAAGAGCAGACCCACTGAAAGGAGACCCAGAAGAAACCCCAAGGAGAGGGGGAAACAACAGGAAGTTTGCTTGTGGGACCTCCTCCCCTCCCTCGTGGTGCAGTGGGTTAAGGAGCCGGCATTGTCACTACAGCAGCTCAGGTCGCTGCTGTGGCGCAGGTTTGATCCCTGCCCCAGGAACTTCCATAGGTCTCAAGCTCCTCCAAAAAAAGGAAAACCGTGTCAACAAAAGATAAGCTGGTGAGTTCCTCGGCCCTTGGTATTAGCCTCCTGTCTGGAGCTCACGGTCCTGACACGAAGCTGAGCTCTGCCCCTTGGGAGTTGTGCGATTTCCCACGAGTCACCCCACTCCTCTGAGACTCTGTCCCTGCTCTGCAAGCAATCCCAGGAAAGGATTCAGGGCGTTCCTGGCAGGGGCCTGCCCCCTTCTAGGCACATCATAGTCCCTATTGTCATTATTATTAGTTAGAGAGGAAGGAAAAGTTACAGAACAGATGATTGGGACAGTGGATGCCCGCTCTCAGAACTCCTTTAGACCTCAGCTATTTGAAGGGCAAGACTTTCAAGACTTCTCCATCAGCGGAGACCAAAATTCACCATGTTTTGGTTTCTCCCATCAGACAGACGGCGGTGGGGGAAGGCCCTGAGGCCCCTCAGTCAAAAACTCAAGGCATCAGGCCCAACGTTCTCGGCGGCTTTGGGTACCTTGAAATCTCTTTCCCCAGAGGTCAAGCCGGCAGCCCCACTAGTCTCTTTGCAAAGGCCTTGGGTCCCACGGGTCACTCGGGGGCAGCAGGTGAGAAAGGTGGTGCCGCGTGGCCCGGAGTGGGAGACATGCGCACCTGCCGCAGGTGAGGCCAGCCGTGCGGAAGGGGGAGGAGTCGTCGCCGCAGCACGCAGGTGAGCCGACCCCCGGCTCCCAGGAGCTAGGCCGAGGACGGCTTCGGGTTCCCACATGGCGGCTACGAGGCGACCCACGTCGCAGACAGCGGCCCCAATAGCTCCGAGTCCCGCGCTGCGCCGCGGCCCCAGGAGAACATTCGAGGCAGCGGCGGCGTTGGAGGCCCGGGGTCCGTTCGGTATTTGAATAGCACAAAGGAACCGCCTTGGTCTGATTGGCCAGCCAAGTGGCCCCGGGGCGGGCAGCGTCTGTCACTCGGGAGGTTCCGGGCATTGTTATTGGCTCATCAGGTGTGGGGCGGGGCCCGGACGCCCAGCTAAATAGCTGGGGCCGGGGCCGGCCGAGGCTCATTGCTTTGGCGCCGTCTAGGGAGCACGAACCTGCGGGTGGCGCGCAGCGCATGGTGGCGGCTCCTCTCGGAGCGCAGCCGACCCGCTGACTCGGGCTCCGTTTCCCGTGCCCGACGCGTCCCGGAGGCCGGCTGGAGGCCGAAACAGCAGCAGCATTAGCAGCAGCAGCGGCCGCGGCTGCTCTGCCGCCGCCGCCTCCGCGGGAGCATGGAGTGCGCCCTGGACGCCCAGAGCCTGATCAGCATCTCCCTGCGCAAGATCCACAGCTCCCGGACCCAGCGCGGCGGCATCAAGCTGCACAAGAACCTCCTGGTGTCCTACGTGCTCCGCAACGCGCGCCAGCTCTACCTGAGCGAGCGCTACGCCGAGCTCTACCGGCGCCAGCAGCAGCAACAGCAGCAACAGCAGCAGCCGCCCCACCACCAGCACCAACACCTCGCGTACGCGGCGCCGGGCATGACGGCCAGCGCGGCCGACTTCGGCCCGCTCCAACTTGGCGGCGGCGGGGACGCGGAGGCGCGCGAACCGGCCGCCCGGCATCAGCTGCACCAGCTCCACCAGCTCCACCAGCTGCACCTCCAGCAGCAGCTGCACCAGCACCAGCACCCAGCGCCCAGGGGCTGCGCGGCGGCGGCGGCCGGGGCGCCCGCGGGCGGCGCGGGGGCGCTCTCGGAGCTGCCCGGGTGCGCCGCGCTCCAGCCGCCGCACGGCGCGCCCCACCGCGGGCAGCCCTTGGAGCCGCTGCAGCCGGGTCCTGCGCCGCTGCCGCCGCCCGCGCCCGCCGCGCTCTGCCCGCGGGACCCTCGCGCCTCGGCAGCCTGCTCCGCGCCCTCCGCGCCCCCAGGGGCCGCCCCTCAGGCCGCTGCCGCCGCCTCCCCGCCCGCCTCCCCGGCCCCCGCCTCCTCCTCCGGCTTCTACCGGGGCGCGTACCCAGCCCCCTCGGACTTCGGCGTGCACTGCAGCAGCCAGACCACTGTGCTGGACCTGGACACTCACGTGGTGACCACGGTGGAGAACGGTTACTTGCACCAGGACTGCTGCGCCTCCGCCCACTGCCCCTGCTGTGGCCACGGCGCCCCGGGACCCGGCCTGGCGTCCGCTGCCGGCTGCAAGCGCAAGTATTACCCTGGCCAGGAGGAGGAGGAGGACGACGACGACGACGCAGGCGACCTGGGGGCCGAGCCCCCCGGGGGCGCCACGTTTGCCCCCTGCAAGCGCGCCCGCTTCGAGGACTTCTGCCCGGACTCGTCCCCGGACGCGTCCAACATCTCAAACTTGATCTCCATTTTTGGCTCGGGCTTCTCGGGGCTGGTGAGCCGACAGCCGGACTCCTCCGAGCAGCCGCCGCCGCTCAACGGGCAGCTGTGCGCCAAGCAGGCGCTCGCCAGCCTCGGCGCCTGGACTCGAGCCATTGTCGCCTTCTAGGGACCCCCGAGGGCACGGGGACCCGGGGACCCGCGGGGCTGGGGCCAGACAAAGACTCGGCCAAGGGGCGAGAGGAGGGAATGAACAGGCGCCCGGCCACTCGGGGCTGAGATGGGGGCGAGCAGAGGGAGACGGCTGATGTTTTATAAATTGTAAAATAAAAAAAAGAAATCTAAGATCTTGGACTTTATTTTTGCAGAGAGAAAAAGCGCCTATTTAAGTATGCTTTGTGTTTCTCCTACTCTTTTTTTTCTTTTTACTGTAGTGATTGCAGTGGTGTTTTGCGAGGAGCCAGCCACGTGAGGAAGGGCTGCTGCCCGGAGGAGGTGCCGGGCAGCCGGGGGCGAGGCAGGGCGCCCGGACCGCCAGGGCGCGCCGGGGGCGCAGCGCAGGAGGGCGCGGGGCCCGGGACGCCGATTCCAATCAGTTGTCAGACCCAGGAAGCCCGGCGCTCTGTTTTCCCGAGTCCCTCCGAGGGGTGAGGAATGAGTCTTGTGAAATCTTGAGCAAAAACAAAGGCAAATTCTATCTCCGAAAGGGACGTTTGGGTCACATTTCCTCTCTGGGGGCGGCCTCCAAAGTTCTCAAAATGAGAAGGCAGAAATGAAAACACTTCAACTTTTTTTTTTTTCTTTTCTTCCCGGGGCGGGTGTCTTGAACCCCTCCTCTCTCCGCCCCTCTGGTTCTGTTCTCCTCCCCTCCTCCACCCGTCTTCCAGACTTGGGGGTGGCGCCGGACACCCCGACACTATCGGACACTGTTTGGGGAAGGGGCGGGGGGCGGGCACGGACGACTACATTTCCCATCATGCCCAGCACTGCGGTCCTCACTAAACAAAAAAGGAAGTCGCTTTCTTCACCTGGATCCCCCGCGGCCCCGAGGGAGGGAGGGGCTGGGACCGCCGACTGTGTTGGAGACTTTTCCCTAAGTTCCTGGTCTGATGTAGTGTTTGTGTGTGTGCTTCTAAGTTGCTCTGTCCTGGTTCAGCCTTCGGTTGCGTTTCATGAAACCAGCATTGTTCGAGCCTGTGAGAACCCTGTCCTGTGTCTTCAGCTGGATAGATTTTGTTTAATTTAAAGCCTTTTGTTGTAGAAAGGTGGGGTTCCTCTGCAAACCCTCCTGTTCTCTGCCATCAGCACCATGTGAACTCCGAAACAAGTTGCCAACCCTTCCTTTCTTGGCCCTTCTCCCTTATTCCCCTGTATTTTTGTGCATATTGAATTGTATATCACCGGGTAAAACTGTTCAGATTATTTGTTTAAATTTATAATCTTAATAAAAAGTCGACTATGGAGGATGCTGGTGCCTTGTTTTCAGGTCGGCCGGAGGTGGAGGGAGGTGGGGAGCGACCCCTACCCTCTTGCAAACCCCAGCTGTCCAGGACTCGGGAGGGCAGGATCTGCCCACACTCGCAGGGCTGAGGCTGGGAGCGGGATGCGGGGGGGGCGGGAGGGGCTGGTTGATGGGGATGAAGCCGATGCTGCGCGCTCCCCGGGGCCCTCCCTCCCCAGAGGGGCCTGCCCCCCACCCCCCCAAGGGAGCCGGCCGCCCCCGAGGTCTCCAGCAGGAAGGCGAGCCAGCCTCCAGCACATTTCCTGCCCAACCAGGGACGCTAGGCCTGGTCCGCCTCAAGCCTGAGCTCTCTTCCGCAGAGCAGAGCAGCGGGGGGACGCCGGGGGGCTTCTGGGCCACCCACACTCCCCGCCCCGCGCCTCCGCCCGCACGTCCGCACGTCTCGGGCTGCAACTTGGGGAAGTTTTTTCCTTTTCCCTTTTTTTTTTTTTTTAAGTTGAGTTTGTTATCACTGCTCGGTGCCACTTGGTGGTGTGCTGGCGGCGTCTCCCTCCCTCCTCGCGCCCCTCCCCTCTCTCTCTCCCCTCCTCCCGCTTCTCCTCCCTCCCCAGTGAACGAAGGCAGGAAGGCTCCAGGCGCGCTCTCCCATCTGACCACCTACCGAATGACCTCAGAGTGGGAGAATGTGCCAAGGCCCGAGGAAGCTCGCGTTCTCCCCACTGGAACCAAATTCACATCTGGAGCCGCGCCTTCGGCCCGGGGGCGCGCGGGGGCGGTTCCAGTATAAGAGGGGTTAGGAAAGAAAGACCGAAGGGGAAAAAAAAGAAAGAAAGAAAAAAGTGGCAGTTTGCTTTCTATTTGATAGTGCCTGTCTCTCCCCCTCCCTCTCTCTTTCTCTTTCTCTGATTGTCTCCCCAAAGCTCTCTTTCTCGCCCCAGCTCTCCCCTTTGCTGCGCGAGCCACCCCGCAAGGCCACTCACGCACACACACACACCCCCGCCCCTCCAGGCTTCACGAAGCCTCCCGCAGCGAGAGGAGGAGCTGCCGCCTAGAGGCCCCCACCCCAGTCTCCAAGAGGCGGACGCGAGCCAGTCCCAGAAGCCCGCTGGGCTGTGGGTCCTGGTGTCGCGCGACGCGAAGTTCTAGAGGACACTCCAGAGCGCGGGGGGCCTCGAAGGGCGGCGATGGGGATGGAGGAAGAGGGAGGCTATGGAGGCATGAGTTACCGGGGGGAAAGGCACCTTCACCCCCTAGGGCTGTTTTCTCGGCCTCCCCGGAGAAGAGTCCGGAACCGCTGAGGCGGGGGATCGGTGTGTCACCCCCGCCCTACCATCCCCATCCCTCGGCACCCGGGTCCAAGTCCAAGGAATAGCTATTTGATGCGTGGTTTAAGAGTCAATCCTCCAAGCCAGTTGCCAGAGCTCCCCCTAGCGCCGCTTCGAGGGCGCTGCAGCGGCTGCGGCTGGGAGTGGGCGAGGCGCAGCCGGGGGCGGTGGGGCTGCTGGGGGCTGCTTCGAGCCCACCTGGGGCGCCGCGCAGCGTCGGGATCCAGCCCTGGCTGGAGCGGAAGCCCGAGGGCTGCGTGCGTCCCCACTGCAGGCCCGCGTCGAGGACGGGGCACGTGGTCCGCCGCCTTTGTTGGGAGCGAGGACCTGGGCAAGGGAAGGGACCCGGGCAAGCGGCTTGGGAACTGCCACCTGTCCCTCTGGCAAAGGAGTGTGGGTGGCGGCCTGCGAAATTAGAGCTCTGAACCCAACAGGACCCCGGTCCAGGGTTCCCCTCTCCTCTGCCAGGTTTTCTGAGCTTCAGCTGCACCAAGAGACCCCAGGCGCGCTGGGATCTACTGAAAACGTGGGGTGGGGTTGGAGGGGTCCATGAGCACCCAGCACAGAGGTGCCTTTACGCCCAGTTATCTTTTCAGGACCCAGGGACCTCGGGCAGCCACACAAAGGGTTATTGCCCTGAGCACGATGCGCAGCGACCCAAAACACAGTCCCCCGGCCATCCCCCTCTCCGGACTAAGACATTCCCCACAAAACAGTGACAAAATAGTGACATAAGCACTGCCACAGTGCACACCACAATGAGGACCACGCAGGGCCAAACACACTGTCCCCAACACAATACGCTGTTAAGTAGCACCCTCACTCCACTCGATGCGACGCCCTCTCCCCTGGAGGTTGGCAGAGGGCAGCATGCCCTCCCAGCACAGCCGGAGAGACTGGAAGGCTGGGGGGTGGGGGGCAAACGAGGGGGGAGGGGGCATGAGGATCTTGGGAAAGAGGGGAGGGGCCGGTCCGCAGGCAAACTGGGAGCCCCCAGACCCAGACCCGGGTCCTGTGGCCTAGAGCCCTCCGTCCCCACCCCACCGTTTCACTAGATCCCAGCGTGCCTGGCAGAGGAGAGGAGAACCCTGCGCTGGGGTCCTGCTGAGTTTCAGATAAGCCCCAGCTCTTTCCAGCAAAAAGACTAAGCCCACCCCGCAAGAGCCCCCAGGCAGGACTTACAGGGAGGGGCTCCTTGCGGAGGTCCGGAGACTGGAAGGAACTAAGGGACTTAGAAAGTGATGGAACAGAGCTTTCAGAGAACAGCAGTTCTGGAAGCGAGAGCCCCAGCAAGCCCCTGGTCGCCTCAGGTTAACCAACACACACACACACACACACACACACACACACTTCCCCTAGGCTCCTAGGACACCGCAGGTCCTGCTGCCCTCGATATGTGGTGTGGGCTGAGCCAGGCTCCAAGCTGCGCTCCCAGCAACGTGGAGGTGCTGGAATGACAGCCAAGAGCCTCCGAGAGCTGCAGGCTGCTGGGGATGCCCTGGACTCCCAGGAGGGTCGCTGTCTAGAGCACTGAGGTCTGAGTGCGTCTGTGGTGTGTGTGTTGTGTGTGTGTGTGTGTTCATGGGTGTCCCTCTGGTGCAGGGCGTGTCTTTCGGCAGCTCCATACACAGACATACATTTACAGGGTGCCTACATGGGGCCTAGCTGGCCCAAAGCACTGAGCTGAGCACTGCAAAAAAGAGCAAATAAAAGGACCACGAATCCCTCTGTATATATTCACTCACTTAACTCTCCCGGCTACTCTCAGAGATAGATATTATTAGCATCCCTGTTTCAGAAATAAGAAAGCTTGCCTGAAGTCACACGTGACTTAAGAAGTGGCTGGTCTTACGGTTGGAGTTCACAGTCTAGTGGAGAAGAATTCATAACACACTCCAATGCGGGCTGGCAAATGACCCTGACGCTGTCTAAATACTAACATTGGTAAGTTCTGGCTGAGCCCGAACTAGCAGACCGGGAGCACACACCCCCAATTCTTCATGCTCTGGGTCAAGGGATGGAGAGACACCTGGGACATTGGCGTCTGTGTCCCACTCCACCTGGGGCAGGGACTGACCTCTTCTTGGTATTTGACAGGACCTGACTAGAACCAGCCTGGGCAAAAGGTGGGATTTGGCTTGTGGCACTGAAGTGTACAGCGGGCAGGGGTGCAGTTGGCTTCAGGTATAGTTGGATCCAGGGACAAATTTCCAGATGGTTTCTCTGCCTCCTACAACTTGCTTCTGGGCACTACAAAGACAAAAAAAAAAAGGAAAAAAAGAAAGAAAGAAAATTAAAATTAAAAAAGGAAGGAAGGAAGAGAGAAAGGCAGAGCCCACTTTGTTGTCAGGTCAGATCTGTGTGGCTCTGGGGACTGAGCTTGGAAGCACAAGCCCCAGCTCCGGACAGGCGCCTCAAGGGGAGGGGGCCCCGGGAAGCCGTCTGATGCTTGGCCTCTGCGTGCGGGTCCGCACTCACTCATTTGATATTAACAACTACCAGGAAGGGAGTGTCGCACAAGGAACCCGTGTGTAGCCCTAGGACAGAGCCCAAGGACAGATCTCTTCGCCTAGGGTCCTTCGGATGGGCGTGTCCGTGGGGCTCCGTCCCTTAGAAAGGAGGACAAAGCTCGGATTGGCCTGGAGCCTCAGCCTGTCTGGTATCACCAGGGAAACCGGTTGGGGCAGCTGCCCCAGACCGTGGTTACACTGGCTCACCCCCGCCCTCCGTCCCCCTCAGGCACCCTCCCCCACTGACCTGACGGAAGGAAGAAAGTTCCTCTAATACCAACAATCACTACCATTTCTCCAGCGCTTACTGTATGCCAGGCGCTTCTCAAGTCCTCTCCTGGTTGGTAACTGAACCCCTCTTGTCCCGACTTCTCTTCTGCTCCCCTCTCCGGCCACTCTCCCCCTTGCCCTCCGCCTCTTGCGAGGCTTCTTCCAGTCCCAACACGCCAGTGAGTTCCTGTGTTTCTGCACTTGCCATTTCTCCCACCTGGAATGCTCATGCACCGTTGTTTGTCCAGCTCATATGGGAGAGATTTCTAGGGCTCCCCCATCTTGGGGTTTTTTCTCCTCCCCAGGCCCCCAGGAGCACCGCCCCTCCCAGGCCCCCGGCAGTAAAGGCAGGTTCATGGGACTAATTCTGGCCAGTGGGTTGTGAGCATAAGCCAGGAGAATTGCCTCGCTCGCAGGATAACCTAGGTCCAGAATCTCTGAGTCACCCCGACAGGGAAAGCATCTCGGGAGAGTCGTCCGATTTAGTCGGACTTTGCATGTTCAAGAAATTAATCTCAGAGTTCACACTGGGTCGCAATGGGATTGGCAGCATCTCTGGAGTGCTAGGACGCAGGTTTGATCCCTGGGCTGGCACAGTGGGTTAAGGATCTGGCATTGCCGGGAGCTGTGGTGTGGGTCACAGTCAAGGCTTGGATCCCACGTTGCTGTGGCTGTGATGTAGGCCAGCAGCTGCAGCTCCAATTAGACCCCTAGTCTGGGAACCTCCATATGCCATGGGTGTAGCCCTAAAAAGCAAAAAAAAAAAAAAAAAAAAAAAGGGAAGAAGAAGAAGAAGGAGAAGGAGAAGAAGGGGAAAGGGATGGTGTATATATATTTGACTGGGTCACTTTGGTGTATAGCAGAAATTGTCACAACATTGTAAATCAACTATTCTTTAATTTTTTTTTAAAAAAAGGGCATTAAACTGAAATACCTATCAAAAAATAAAGTTACACTCAAAATGTAGGAAAAAGGAAATTAAATCTTTGTCGTGTTAAATTGCTGAGATTCGGAGATTAATTTGTTACTGCAGCAGAGCTTATCTTATACTAATACAACTGACCCATTTCAACGTCAGCTCAAATATCCAGCCTTCTTGATCACCAAATTTAAAGTTGTGCCACTTGCTCCTCACCAATCTTCTCTGTCTTTATTTTCCTACAGAACTGTTCTCCTTGTTCAATAGCTCACTTGCTTTTTGTGGATCTCTCCACTAGAATGTAAACTCCAGAAGGGCAGGAGCATGGCTTGTTCACACTGTGTCCTTGGCGCCTGGCATATATAGGTCCTCGATATATTTAAATGAATGGATGAATGAACGCATTTCTTGAATGAGTGTGACACAGGCAGGTGAGCATGCTCGCAGGTAGATGTGAAGTCTGAATTGCCACCTGCAATTTTCTTACTGTGATCGGACACCAGCCTCAGAAGATCAGAAAGCTGGAAGTGCCTGGGCTAGGGGGTCGAATCAGAGTTGCAGTCGCCAGCCTATGCCACAGCCACAGCAATGTGGGATCCATTGCAGCCTGCAGCAACACCGGATCCTTAACCCACTCAGTGATGAGGCCAGGGATCGAACCTGAATCCTCATGAATACTAGTTGGGTTCTTAGCCCACTGAGCCACAACGGGAACTCCTCTGCCACTTTCTAGGTAACAATAATCTCTTCACTTCCCCTTTCCAAGTCTCCAAACCCTTATCTGCAAAAAGAGGATGCTTTTTAAAAATTTTCCTTTTCTTTTTAGGGCTGCCCCTGTGGCACATAGAAGTTCCCAGGTGAAGGGTTGAAGAACTGGAGCTACAGCTCCAGGTTTTCAGAACAGTCACAGCAATGGCAGATCTGGGCTGCATCTGCGACTTACACCGCAATCTGCTGGATCCTTAACCCACTAAGCGAGGCCAGGGATGGAACCCGCATCCCCATGGATACTGTTTAGGTTCTTAACCCACTGAGCCACAACAGGAACTCTAAGGAGGATGCTTTTGGGTACCCACCTATGCAGTGAGCCTCCTACAGCACCACACCTGGCATACAGTGGGTGCCTAATAATAAGAGCTAGGATATCGTCACTGGTCAGCTCTGCCCAGGTAATACCTTTCCCTGAAAAATGCAGGACAGGTTGTCTACTGACTCTCTCCCACTCAACAAAATCGATGACCTACAAAGTAAGAAGATGCGCTTTTTTCTAGAGAGACCTAAACAAGATCTTTTCACTCTGGGGCTGGGGAAGGAGAGCAGAGGATGTGCCCTAGAAACTTTGTTGGGGTTTTTTTTTGCCTCTTTCCATAAAATGGCACTTGCGTTTGCAAAAAGATTCCTCTCCAGGAAGATGTCTGGGTACCTTCAGGGCCCGCTATGCCTGAGAGTCAGCATTTACTCAGGGCTTGTTGAACAGTTTCATTCAGGACACGGGCTTGGTGATGGAATGAATGAAAGGATGGGTGCCTGCCTGAATGAACCAACGCTTTGTCCTCCAGGAAGTGGGTTAAAGGGGAAACAGTGGGTAAGAGATTATTTGCCTGCCCTCCCCCCATCAGCCTCTTCCCACCCTAAGCCCCTAGGGCACCTCCCCGAGACCCTGCCCTCCCCGCAAAGCCAGCCACAGCCACAGCAACTCTGGGTCAGAGCCACATCTGCAACCTATACCACAGCTTAGGCAGCGCCGGATCCTTAACCCACTGAGCAAGACCAGGGATCGAACCCAAATCCTCATGGACACTATGTTGGGTTCTTAACCCACTCATCCACAAGGGGAACTCCACCTAGTGTTTTTTGAAAACCCCCCCCATGTGCCTTCCTCACTTTCCTTCCCTGGTTCCCAGCCACCCTGCAGGCCACACACACAGCCCCACACGCACCCCAGGGTGGGACATGAGGGTCTTCTTTGACACCCACAGCAACTGAGGAACCCTGGAAGGCAGAGGAATAAAGCTTCCCTTCGTTTGGACAAAGAGCCAGAGGTCTAACACAGATGAAGGACCTGGCAGAGAGGAGTTCCCCGTCATGGCTCAGCGGAAACAAATCTGACTAGTAACCATGAGGACGCAGGTTCGATCCCTGGCCTTGCTCAGTGGGTTAAGGATCAGGCATTGCCATGAGCCGTGGTGTAGCTCGCAGACACAGCTGGATCTGGCGTTGCTGTGGCTGTGGTGTAGGCCAGCAGCTACAGCTCCAATTCAACCTCTAGCCTGGGAACCTCCATATGCCACGAGTGTGGCCTTAAAAAGACAAAAAAAAAAAAAAAAAAAAAAGAGCTAGCCGAGAACAGAACAGGTCCATGTGGGGAGGGGCTGTCAGAACTCCAAGTGACCTGCAGGTTTGGATGGACAGTTCCAAAACTCTTTAGGCCAAGAAAGGAATCCAGGTGTCCAGATTCCCAGGCCCAAATCCTCACCTCTGCAGGGCCCGCATTGTTCAAGCCTCAGAAACTCCACCAAAGCTGGCTTAAGCAATGGAGAGATTCATTGGCTCAGGAAATTGGAAGTCCATGGTGTTTTAGCTCCAGGCACAGCTGGCCCCAGAGGCTCACATGATGTCACCAGGGCTTGCTTGCTGTCTCTTGGCACTTCCTGTCTCTCCTTGGCCTCTTCTTAGGTTTTCTTTGGAGCGTGAGCATGATGGCCACCAGCCAGGGCCAGCTTCACGGGCACGTGACCGCTACAGTCACACAGGGCCCCACGTTCAAAGGACTCCATGCCTGGGCTTTAACGTGCCGCTGTCTTGATGCGGCTTAGCGTTTATGCAGTCTTGAAATCCGTAACAGTCCTTTTGATTTTGTGTTTTGGAAGTGAGGTCTGATGGGACAACGGAGCCTGTTCTGAGGGCTTGGAGCTTCGACTGACGTGCCATCCTGCCTGCTGTTACCTCCCCACCTCCCTGGGACACGTTCTCTGCCCCCCACCCCCTACTCCTGGCCCTCCTGGCCATGCCTGGCCTCCCCTTCTGCATGATCGCTGCTGCCTTCCACCCTGGGACCAGACACAGGGACAGCTGGGGTCAGGCGTACATGCCCAGTAGTGTTGCAGGGCATGGTGGCAGCTCTCGTCCTAGGTTGGCAGTACTGCCGCCTGTCTAGAAACCAACCAGAGACCATGTCCAGGAGCCTCTTACCTACCCTCCCTCTGAAGACGGAGATCCCTGGTGGGGGGGGGGGTCACCCCTCTGCTGGAGGTTGAGGCCGGCCCCGTGGGGCGGGGAGGAGTCGGGCCAACTTCCCCAGGTCCAAGCCCTGGGCCAAGACTCAGGACATCCGTCTGGTGGTTGGTGGATGGGGTAACTCAGCAACTGTCAGGTTCAAGGGAGGGAGGGAACACACACGCGGGCAGAGGGGCGCCCGGTATTCCCTGCCCCCGCCAGCTCCACGGCGCCCGCAGCTTTCCTGAGTCTGGTTTGTGTTTTGTCTTTTCCGGCCATCGCAAGTCAGCCTCTGGGACAAGCCACACAATACAAATTGAGTAGCGCGTGTTACACAAGTTAAATGCTCTAATATGGGCTTTTAGAACTGGTACTATACTATATGAAGATGAATGGTAAAATTCATGCCGGTCATTTAAAATGTGTGTTTTTCCTTACTTAGAGTGACTCAAAATAGCAAATAAAAAAGCATCATGACGGAGTTCCGTCATGGCTCGGCGGAAATGAATCCGACTAGGAACCATGAGGTTGCGGGTTCGATCCCTGACCTTGCTCAGTGGGTTAAGGATCCAGCGCTGCCATGAGCTGTGGTGTATGTTGCAGACGCAGCTCGGATCCCGCGTTGCTGAGGCTGTGGCGTAGGCCGGCAGCTGAAGCTCCGATTCGACCCCTAGCCTGGGAACATTCACATGCTGCTGGTGCGGCCCTAAAATGACAAAAGACCAAAAAAAAAAAAAAATCATGACAAGTTGAGAGCCTGTGTAAAGAAGGAAAAAGAAAAGCATTCTAGATACTGTTGGTAGCACTTTTTCCTACTTTTTGAGGAAGGGACCCTGAGTTTCCCTTTTTTTCTTTTTTTTGGTCATGCCCACAGGACGGGGGAAGTTCCCGGGCCAGGAACAGAACTCACACCCCAGATGTAACTAGAGACACAGCAGTGACAACGCTGGATCCTTAACCCACTGAGCCACAAGGGAACTCCCCTGCATTTCCATTTTGCACTGGGCCCACAATTACCCAGCTGGCTCTGCCACTAGCATCCCTAGGAAAACATTTTCCTAGCTTTGCAACCCTGGCAGAAGGGGCATCTTCCCATAGCTCCAAAAGGAAGTACCAGGGATCCACTCATTGGCTCAGCCTGGATCACATGTTCATCCCTGAACCAATCACAGCAGATGGGGAGGCAGGAGCCCTCTGATTGGCCAGGTCTGGGCATCTGTCCATCCTGAAGACTAAGGGATTGGTCAGCCCACCTTAACCCTTTTTGATGGATGCTCTGTAGGGAAGAGGGATTCTAGTTCAGAGGAATGGGGGCTGCATGGCCACCAACCCCTGCTATCCTTCCTCTATGCATCCTTCATGCTTAGAGTGAAAAACAAAAGTGTCAGCTGGGCAGAGAGCAATTTAGCTCTGTTCTCCTGGCTCACATCTCCCGTGTCCTTTGCGCGGTCCTCCCCTCCTTTAAACGCAGGGAGGCTCTGGGCTCA
This sequence comes from Catagonus wagneri, assembly GCA_004024745.2. Taxonomy (NCBI): domain Eukaryota; kingdom Metazoa; phylum Chordata; class Mammalia; order Artiodactyla; family Tayassuidae; genus Catagonus; species Catagonus wagneri. Next base: position 3,612,984 of record PVHT021183634.1, read on the forward strand.
GACCTTGGTCCCTTCTCACTTCCTGCCACCTTCTCCCTGCAAAACTCATGCAGTCCCATCAACCCGCTGACAGCTCTGTCTCCAGCTGGGACCTCTATGCCCAGTGCAGCCCAGAGCCCCAGCCCTGCACGACCTCGCCTCTTGGCGGCGGGGAGCTCACTTGTCTGAACCCAAACCGCTGAGAACCACCTCCACACTGCTTCCCCTCCCCCGCAAGTCTGTCCGGTCCCGCCAAATGGCACCATCATCCAGCAAGTCGCTCGGTCCCAAAACGCCACTCCTTTTCTCAGAAACTCAAATCCAGTCCAGCAGCAAATCCTGATACCCTCACAGCCCAGTCTCTTCTCGCCGTCCTCGCTTTTGCGCTCCCAGCCCAGCCACACCGTCACTCGCCTAGTTTTGTTCCCAGCCTGTCCACTCTTCTCCTTTCCACCCCTCTGACCTTTGAAAGTGTTTGAGTCAGATCACAACCCTCCCAATTCGGAACCTCCCAGGGGCGTAAAGGTTTCAAACCAGAGCGTGGTGGCATGGGGGGTGGAAGGCAGCGTTCCTCTGTAGAACTTGCCAATCCCTGTGGTGTAAATACTTCCCACACTGGCAATTCCAAGCTACCGATGGGACACGGCTGAACGCAGACGCAGCGTGGGAAAGAAACGGGCTCACCCAACTCTCACAAGTCAGCCAACGAGACTCCAGCACACCACCGCTGCCGGCCCGCTCAGAACAAAATCCTCTGTGGCCCATGACCATGGCCAGGCTGCCCTTCCATTCATTCCCCCACCCCCGAGCCCTCCCATCACTCACCGCACCCCCCCCCAACGCCGCCTCCTCCTTGTCCTCCTACCTGCCAGGGCAGTTTTCACCTCTGGGGCCTCACACACGCTGTTCCCTCTGGGGGCGTGTTCCCACAGCTCTTTCCATGGCTGAATCTCTCGCCCACATGTCCACCTGCTTGCTTACTCTAAGGCAAAACCCCTCTTTCACGCTTTCCCTTTTTTTTTCTTTTTCTTATTCGTTTATTTTTTAGGGGCACACCTGCTGCACGTGGAAGTTCCCAGGCTAGGGCTTAAATCGGAGCTGCAGCTCGCGGCAGCACTGGATCCTTAACCCACTGAGCAAGGCTAGGGATTGAACCCGTATCCTCACGGATACTAGGCAGTTTCTTAACCTGCTGCGCCACAAGGGGAACACCTCGGCCTTCTTTTTTTTCACAGGCTTTGTCGCTGCCTCACGTTTTACTGTACACTTACTTGTCCACCCATCCATCTTCTGCACTAAAATGTAAACTCCCAGTGCTCCATCCGCAACCCCTGGAGAGAACCGTGCACTGCACACAGTAGCTGCACTGCACACAGTAGGTGGGCTGGTGGGCCCACTTCCTCTGCTGCCTTCCCAGCGGGCACTGGGAAGATCACACAAATAAGTGCCAGCTCCCATCCGTGAAGCAGAAGAGACCCCAGGGGGGAGGCCTCGGGTGTGGAGAGGAGGCCAGCATGGGGGCCCGACTGTTTCGGGCAGCGCCTTGGGTGCCAGGATGAACGCCTGGACCGTCCCCTGCTATGTCCGGTGGCCACTTATTCAAAGTAGGGCTGCTCCCACTCCATCTCCTTGCTGCTCTGCCTCTCCACCCTTGGGGATCTCCCACAAACCCAGCCTACTCAATGCCAGGTACGAGCAGTCTGTTCTGCCTCCACCAAGCTTGCTGCCCAAGTGTGTGAGCGAACCACAGAACCGTGAAACCTCAGAGTTTGGGGTGCTGGGAAGTGGTCCCGCCAGCCTGACTCTCCACGAGGCCCTAGAGCGCCTGCACTGGACTGGGGGGAGGGACAACGCGGCGCCCCAGGCCCATCCAGCACGTGCTGTCCAGCTTTTTCTAGAAGAAGTCCAGGGCCAGGGAGTTCTATCCATTCATTCACTCCACAAAGAGTTACTGGGCACCCACCTGCTCTAGGGCAGCCTCTGTTCCAGGCATTGGAGACTCGGTGGTCACCACAGCGGACCTGCTTCCTGCCCCCACGAAGCTCAGATCCTACTGAGCAAACAAGTCAACAGATAATACAATTCCGGATCAGAATGAGTGTCATGAAGGCAATGAGAATAGAGTCTACCCCAGGGTGGAGAACAGCTGGTGTGGCCAAGCCTCCTTCTGCAGCCACTCAGAGAAAGCAGGGAAGGCCCCTCGGAGGTGGCAGCATCTGAGCTGAGCGCTACACAAGCCCTAAACAGAGCCACTGCTCACCCTGGGCCCAGGAAATCGAAGCAGAGGGAACAGCGAGGAGGTGGCCACATGGGCCAATGAACGCTGACAGTGGCTGAGCCCGAGATGGCTGCAGTGTAGCTCAGGGAGAAGTGGGTTATCATTTGAATGGACCCAATGGGACATGCTGATGGGTTGGACGTGGCGAATGGAAGAAAGGCAGCCTGATGCCTGGATGGGGGGCCGGATGGGTGCTGTCTACTGTGATGGGCTGCCTGGGCCTGGGGGAGAACCGGGAGCCACTGGCCACTTCCTCTTGCCCAGCCGGAAGTACCTCGTCCTGCTGACCCAGGCAAGACCAACACGGGACAAACCTGGGTCCACCCTGACTCCACAGCATGGGCTGGAGGCCGTGGGCCATCACTAACACCCTCCAAGCCCCAGTTTCATCATCCCTAAAATGGCAACGTGATGCTGGTGTCCTGGCTTGTGGGACAGGACAGGTGTAAAGGACACGTGTAAAGCAAGTTTTGCAGGCTGACCTCCGGCTCTGCCAGAAGTGCCGTTTCTGTCCTTGCTATCCCACCCCGCTGTTGTCTGTGGGGTTTTTTTCCTCTTCATTTTTTTCTTTTCTTTCTTTTTTCTTTTTTTTTTGCCATGCCTGTGTCACACAAAAGTTCCCAGCCCAGGGATCAAACCCTTGCCACACCAGCAACCTGAGCCACAGCAGTAACAATACGGGATCCCTTAACCCCCTAAGCCACACGGGAACTCCCTCTTTCGTTGTCTTTGAGTGAACGGTCCTGCCTCCCAGAAAGAAACAGGTGACCCAGATGGAGCCAGGGTCTGGGGCCAATCTTGGACAGATGGGCTCTGAAACAGTTCAAGGTGGAGGGCTCTCAGGCCATCTGAGTAGGGACAGCACCTCCTTTGTTGTGACATGTCCGAGCAAGTCTTCCCCCACCCCACCCCCGTTCTCTCCCCACTGCCTCCCTGCTGGAGGTACACAGGACTCCAGTGCTGCTTAGGCGGAAAAATTTTAAAAGGTATCCAGCCTTTTTTTTTTTTTTTTAAATGACTGCACCCACGGCGTATGGAAGTTCCCGGTCCAGGAGTGAGTCTCAGCCACAGCTGCAGCCACGCCGGTTCCTTTGACCCACCGCTCCAGGCTGGGGATCAGACCCACGCCTCCGCGCAACCCGAGCCACCACAGTTGGATTTTCAACCCACTGTGCCACAGCGAGAACTAAGGGGAAAATTTTTAAACACAGCCTTTTTTTTTTTTTTTTAATTACAAAATGACACGTGGACATTGTAGGAAGATTTAAAAATCAAAAATGAAAAACAAAAGGCAAAGTTAAAAGTTGCCCACGATCATTTTCCCTGTCCCTCCTGTGACTCAGTAATAGTTAACATCCTTTTTTTGTTTTTTGTCTTTTTAGGGCCACACCCGCGGTATATGGAGGTTCCCAGCCTAGGGGTCTAATCGGAGCTACAGCTGCCGGCCTACGCTACAACCACAGCAACGTGAGATCTGGGCCACCTCTGCGACCTACACCACAGCTCATGGCAACGCCGGATCCTTAATCCACTGAGCGAGGCCAGGGATCGAACCCGCAACTTCATGGTTCCTAGTCGGATTCGTTTCCACTGCGCCACTCCCCTCCCTCCCCTTTTTTGCCACCCTAACCCACCCTCATCCCTCCCTGGCCCCTTCTGCCTCGGTGCCCTTGCCCCCAGAACTGCTCTCCGAGGTCCCCCAATACCTCAACTCCAGCGCTGGCCAGCTGACCTCAGGGCAGCAGTGGACATGCTGAGACACCCTCTCAGCCTCAGCAGCATCCCCCTGCCAGCAGGCTGGGTGCCCAGCCTCCCCCCCACCCCAGTTCTCCTGGGCGATCTGGCCCACTTCCGCCCCTCCATAATCCCCCCGCTCCAGGCAGAGCACCTAAATTCTGTCACAGCCGTTCGCAGACCCTTCCGAGTGTCTGCAGTGTGCGGCCCCTCCTAGGGGTGCTCGGGACAGCAAGATCAGTGCCGAGACTGGGGGGGCGGGCCTCAGCCCCCATCCAGGAACCCCAAGTATACAGAAGCTGTGTCTGCAGAGCAAAGAGCCCACCACCACCCATCTTCCAACTAGATGGCCGCCCCCCCCCACCCCCCCAGCTCCCCCCAAAGGTCCTGGAGCAGCTGCACAGACACATGCGGCCCCCAGAGCCATGTGTGCTGAGTGCGCAAAGCAGGGGCGGGCAGACGGCCGCCTGACCATCAGCACACCTGCCCTGGTCCAGGGGGTCAGGTGAGGACGCTCAAGGAGGTGAGGCCTCAGCTGCGCCCTGAAGCATGACCGGGGGTTCCCACTGGGGAAAAGGGTTCTAAGGAAGGACCTAACTATTCAGCGGCCTGGAGAGTCTAAGGAACAGAGAAGATGACAGGGTGGCTGGAACCCAGAGAGCAGGGGGTGGGAAGGGAGCCTGAGCGCTGGGGCGGTAGGGCAGGGGGGGGTGTCCTGGAAGTCCCTGCAGCCCAGACTCTCCCTCCCCGCTGAGGACCGGGTCTCAGCAGCCTGGCCAGTCTCCCAATCAGCCACGTCCAACACGTCTTCCCAGCAGAGCTCCTCAAACTCAGCGCCTCTTCCCCACCCACACCTGCTCCTTCCGCTGGGGTCCTCCCAGCCACACAGGGGGTGTCCCCAGCATCAAGAACTCTGCCCTCAGATTCCCAGGTGACTCAGCAGGTTAAGGATCAAGTATTGTTTGTCTTTTCTTTTTGGCCTTTTTTTTGGCCTTTTCTAGGGCCGCACTTGCGGCATATGGAGGTTCCCAGGCTAGGGGTCTAACAGGAGCTGTAGCCGCCAGCCTTCGCCACAGCCACAGCAACGCGGGATCCGAGCCGCGTCTGCAACCTACACCACAGCTCACGGCAACGCCGGACCCTTAACCCACTGAGCGAGGCCAGGGATTGAACTGGCAACCTCATGGTTCCCAGTTGCATTCACTTACCACTGAGCCACGAAGGGAACTCCAAGGATCAAGTACTGTTACTGCTGTGGCTCAGGTCACTGATGTGGCGTGGCTTCAGTCCCCGCCTGGGAACTTCCAAATGCCACGGGTGCGGCCAAAAAAATAAATTTAAAAAAAAGGACTCCGGCCTCTCCATCAGCACCAAATCCCACCAACCTCCTGCTTCCCAGCCCAGGGCTCTCTGCCCATCGCAGGGCCGTCAGCATCTCCTACCTGGGCCAGTCTCGGCACCGCCAGCATCCAGCTTCCACCCAGCAGCCAGACAGCTGCCTGGGATCCCCAGATCTCAACGGGACGATCTGAGTCCCCCAACACCCTCACACACAGGTGCCAGTTAAACACCTTCCCCGTCACTGCTTCGTTTACTGGTGCCCACTGTGTGTAGTCTCTGCTGTCAGGAAAGAGGCCCAGCAACCACACTGCCCAGCTCCACATGCCTCCCTCCAGGCTGCCGGGCCTGGACGAGGAAACTGCGTGCTTCACGGGTGCTTCACGGGGCCCCTCACCAGGCATCGTGAGGAAGCACCCTGTGTCCAGGGACCTCCCTGCTCTGTCCCCACTCCCTCCCCAGCCTGCACCTAGGGCTTCCTCCCCCCGCCCACCCCCACCCCACTGGAGCACCCCAGGGCCCATCCTCTGTCCCCAGTCATACATCCAGCAGGTCACCACCCGGCCATCCCCTATACCACACCCACAGCAGCGTCCCATAGACTAGACTCCAAACGCCTTTGCCTCCTCCACACACGCCCCAGCCAGGTCCACCACCCCAGCTGCTTTTTTTTTTTTTTTTTTTGGTGTGTGGGGGCTGCCTTTTGTCTTTTCAGGGCCGCACCTACAGCATGTGGAGGTTCGTTCCCAGGCTAGGGGTCCAATCGGAGATGGAGCTGCTGGTCTACACCGCAACCACAGCAATGCAGGAGCCTCGTCTGCAACTTACACCACAGCTCATGGCAATGCTGGATCTTTAACCCACTGAGCGAGGCCAGGGATCGAACCTGCATCCTCATGGATGCTAGTGAGATTCGTCTCCACTGAGCCACGATGGCAGCTCCCACCCCGCTCCCTCTTTGGGGTCTCAGCTCCTGTCTTTCCTGACCCTTGCAGCTCAAGTAAACGCCCTGGCCAACCCTAATTCATTGCTCTTATTTTCCTCTTTGTAGTAACCACCACTCCTAACATTCTGCTATTTTTGGATTTACTGTCATCAACACTAGAATGAGGAATATGCAGCTTCTATTTGTGAAATGAATAATTTCAGATTATGCCCATTTTTTAGATCAGGAAGCTGAGACTCAGAGATGAAGTTAACTATCAGGGTCTCCTAGCTACTGAGGGTCAGGCCTAGGGTTGAACTCATATCAGCCTGTCTCCAAAGGCAGGCCTTGGAGTTCTCTTGTGGTGCAGCGGGTCAAGGACCCAGCATTGTCACTGCAGTGGCTTGGGTTGCTACTGTGACACAGGTTTGATCCGTGGCCCAGGAACTTCCAGGTATGGTGGGGTGTTGCCAAAAAAAAAAGGGGGGAAGGGAGAAGAAAAAAAGCCAAAAACCTCTTGGCCCCCAGGTTCTCCAACCCTGTGCAGGCCTCTGAGGCAGGAGGAAGGCTGAGGGTTCTTGTTCTTGGAGGAGGTTTGTCTGAAGCAAGAAGCCAAGTCTCAGGCACAGCTGACTCCCAACTCAAGCAGGACAGGGACACGAGGGGTGGAGAAGAATGAAAAGAGGACACCTCCTTAAAAAGTGCAGGGGCAGTGGGAGTTCCCGTTGCAGCTCATCGGAAACAAACCTGACTAGTATCTAGGAGGATGTGGGTTTGATCCCCGGCCTCGCTCAGTGGGTTAAGGATCTGGCGTTGCCATGAGCTGTGGTGTGGGTTCCAGACGTGGCTCAGGTCCAGCGTGGCTGTGGCTGTGGTGTAGGCCGGCAGCTGTAGGTCCAATCTGACCCCTGACCTGGGAATTTCCATATGCCACGGGTGCGGCCCTAAAAAGAAAAAAAAAAGAAAAAAGTGCAGGAGCGGCGTTCTACAGTGGTGCAGCTGGCTAAGGATCCAGCATCATCACTGCTGTGACTTGGGTCGCTACTATGGCACAAGTTCAATCCCTGGCCCAGAAACTTTCACACACACACTACAGGCGTGGCAAAAAAAAACAAAAAACAAAAAACTGCAGGGGCACATTTCACAGCCAGGCGCAGGTCAGGGTGGGGCCGACCCAGAGGCTGGGAAAGGCTGCCTTCATCAGGAACAGCCGCAGTGACTGTGGAACCTTTGTACGCCACGTGCCCTGCGCTGAGGAGATCACACCCCTCATTTGCTCCTGGCAATCACCCTGTGATCACCCCCATTTTACAGATGAGGAAGTGAGGCTCAGAGAGATTCAGTAACTTACCTAAGGCCTTGCAGCTGAGGGCGGAGACAACTAGGATTTGAACCCAGGTCTCAGTTTCAAGCCTGCTGAGGCAACTATTACCCACTCAGGGTGCCTTCCTGCTGCCCAGGAGAGGCTTGACGCAGAGCCGAGCTCAAACAGCTCAAGCCCCAGACCCCGCAGCCCAAGGGAGGGGGACTTGATGGAGGACAAGTGGTCACGTGGAGAGGAAACGAGCACAGGGCACGAAAAGACACACCTCACACTGGTGACAGGTGCAAAACAGAGGCTTTAATCTGAACAGTGATGAAGATGCCAGGGCTGAGGGGGGCCCAAGGGGAAACGGGGAAGGAGGAGCCAGCAAGGCGGCGGTCTGGACCGGGGGGGAGGCAGGCACTGAGCCTCTCCTAGGAAAACTATTTCTGCGACTCTACGGCTCCTGCCCCAGCCTCTGCCCAGGCCATCGGCCCAGACCCGGAGGCCAGGCCCCTGAATTAGGCCTCTTGGGTGCTCCTCCTTCCCCAAGGTGTGTGGACCCAGCTTCCAGGAGGGGACAGTGGTGATGGGGGAACGGGCAGCGGAGAGTCTGTAATAAGAGCCAGGCCTGGGGGCAGCCCCCAGCCCCAGGTGCCCCTGCCCGGCCCAGCCGTGCCCATCCTCAGAGCCAAAGCCAAAGCTGGAGGGGCCACCACGGCCTCGTCCCGGGATGCCGGCAGGTGAGTTTGGGGAGGCAGCGGGACGAGGGAGCAGGCTGTTGTTTTCGGAGCCCTCCTGCTGCCCACGCAGCCACCACCCAGCCGAGGGGCAGGGGAATGGGGCCAAGGGCCTGGGGAAGCAACAGCAGTGAGGAGCAGGAGCAGCAGACGAGGAGGCTGAGAGGCGCCCAGGTTCTCCAGGTGCCCCGCGCCCGCCCTTCCAGAGTTCCTGCCACCCCCTCTCCCAGCAGGGCAGAGCTCTGGAAAAGCAGGCCTCTCCCAATGCACTGGTGAGCAAGCCCGCCGGGGTCTTTCCAGGAGCCCGGAGCCCACCCAAAGGGCAGCTTCCAGAGGCTACCCTTGAGCCCGGGGCCCAAGAGCGGAAAAACAAGGTCGAGGCACTGGACACAGGTGCCCACAGGCCCAGGGGCAGCCAGGAGGAGGAGCTGGGAGGGTCACCAGCAGAACAGCCACCACGTCTCCCTTTGCGACCCCACCCCGGGCTGGCCTCCAGCCCTCAGAACGCCCGGAGGCCCACCAGAACGTGGCTCAGGAAACTGACCCTCCCCGCGGGGAGCGACTGCTCCAACCATGAGAAAGGCAAGCTGGGAAGGGACAGGCATGGCAATGCCCCTCCGCGCCACGGCCCGTCCACCACGGGGGAAGTCAGGAAACTGGCCGCACTTTGGTCACTTCTCCCAACTTGGGTCCTTCAGCCTTATGCCCCGAGCCGCCCTCAACCCCACACTCAGCACCCACCCCAGTAAACAGCCTCTCGTGGAACAAAGAACAGAGGGAGGGGGCGGGGAGGGCCGCAGCGGGGAGGGGGCAGGCACAGGAACTGCGGCCTGGGCGACGGCGGGCTCGGCCCTCCTAGCACGACGAGACAGGGTGGATGGGCAGCAGGCTCCCGAACTTGAAGTGCTGGATCACGGGGAACTTCTCCAGGCACTGTGAGGAGGGGGCGCAGCAGGGCAGGGAGGTCAGGGCCCCTGGACGAGCCCGGAGGCCTGGACCGGTGTGTTCCAGGAGGTGTCCACCCGGGGCCCAGGCCTCGGCCCAGCCTCAGAGCAGCCCCCAGCCTCTGGGGGGGGCAGAGCTTCCCCCGTTCCTGACCACCCCTCCCCTCCAAAGACCCCTACTGCACGACAATCAGGCCCCTGCGTAATGGGGGGGGAGGCTGCCCCCCAAGGCAGAGCCAGAAGAGAGACAGCCAAGTGACAGCGCCTGGCCCAGAGGGACCAGCTGGAAACCAGATGTGTGGGGAACGCTCCGGAGCACGGGGGACCCTAGCCCAGGTCCCAGCCCCTGGAGGAGGTAGGGCGAAACTGGGACCCCGGCCCGCGAAGGGCCCAAGGCCCACTTCTCCCAGTTTCCAGTTCTCTTAGACTGAAAAAGGCACCCTGGCACTTCAGAGTGCACAGGAAGAGCCGCCGACCCCCGGCAGCCCCGTGTGGGGCAGAGAACAAGAGCGCTGTGCAGGGGACGGGACGGTGGGGCCGGGGGACGGCGCTCCTCCCCGGGCCTCAGCCCCGGCCCGGCAGAGGAGGGGAAGAGGAGAGGGGCAGGGCTGACCGCGCGCCCCCGGCCGGGGCACCGCTTGGGCACCACGCCGGACCGGGGCAGGAGGGCGGCCCGGTGCCCAGCCCCCTGCACCTGCCCCTGCGCCCGCCCACCCACTCTCAGGCTCAGCCCCCAGGCACCTGAGGATCCGCCTCGTCTACTACTTTCGGCCACAGAAACAACCAGAACGTGCCCCTCCTGGCTGGGGTGGAATAAGACTTACAGCCTCAGAGAGGGTGAAAGACCCACTGGGGGGCTGTGCTCTCCGCCAGCTCCCCGAGGGGAACCAAGGCCCGCGTCTCGACCCCCCGCCCCGTGTGCCAGGACTGAAGGGGCCGGGAGGTGGGCGGAGGGGAGTGTTTTTGTACCATGGAGGGAGGGGAGCTAAGCTCTGTGTGGCAGCAGAGACCAGGCCACAGCCAGGCTCCTGGGCCCGGGGCAGAGAAAAGTGGGGAGCAGGCAGCGGGGGTGGCCCCTGGGCGGGAGCGAGAGCAGCAGCAGACTGGGCCGGAGGCAAAGGCGGCTGCCGCTGTGCTTATGTCATGGAGGAAGTGGTGGGAGTTTGTCAAAGGGGGGCCCCCCAGGGCCGAGGAATTCCAGAAAGGGTCAAAGGTCAATCTGCTTCTAGCTCTCAGGGCTGAGAAGCTGCAAAGGCCAGAGGCTGAGGGAGAGGGGCCAGAGGGACCCAAAACAAGCCTCGCCAGGGTCACTGGAGGCAGGAGCTGGGCTAAAGGCAAAGGGCTGCTTGGGACAAGGGAGGTCTCGGGCGGCGGCAGAGGGAGCCTCCAGCCAGGCCTCCCTCCCAGCGCCCTGTGCCCGGGCCCCACCCGCGTCCTGGGCAGAGCAACGGCTTCAGCCTGTCCACACTGAGCGGCCAGCTGGAGGCCCTCAGGTCCCAGCGATCCAGCAGAAGGGGCTCTCCAGCCGAGATAGGCCCTTCCGAAGGGCGCGCCGGCACCGTGAGAGGCCCCGGGAAGCATCTGCTTCTCCAGTTCGAAAAGCCAAAGCGGGCGGGTTGGAGATACGGACAGCCGGCCCCGAGTCCTGATGCCAGGCCCAGCCAGGCAGCAGCTCTGTGGCAGCTCAGGGGCACACTCGCTTCCAGCAGCCGACTCTCGCTGGTGGCTCTGGCCTTGCCAAGCCCCTCCTAGACCTCAAGACTGGCAGGCCTCTGGAGTTCCTGTTGTGGCCCAGCGAGAATGAACCCGTATCCGTGGGGAAGTGGGTTTGATCCCTGGCCTCCTTCAGTGGGTTAAGGATCTGGCATTGTTGTGGCTGTGACGTAGGCCAGAAACTACAGCTCCGATTCGACCCCTGGCCTGGGAACCTCCATATGCCCCAGGCATGGCCCTAAAAAGCAGAAGAAGAAAAAAAAAACACTGGTGGGCCTCGAAGGTCCTCCTGGAGGAGAAGCGAGTCCTCCCTCTGCTTCCCTCTGTGCCGGGAGCCGCCGTCCCCGCGGCTGGCCGCCACTGACTTACAAACGAGTGCCACACATCACCACACTCTGTGGCCCTAAACTAAGGTCAGCGAGTTCCAGCACTGTCCCACAAAGCAGTCTGGCCACACACGGCACCCGGGGGGGCCGCGAGCCCCCAAGCAGGGACCTGCCGCTTCCAGAAGGGGCGCTGGGTGAGCTGCTCCCACTTCCGGGTCTGGTCCTGAGCTGCTGGGGGTCTGTAGTCACTGACCTGCTGCGTTCAGCGTCCATAGAAACACTGATAACCGTCACACCGGGCCGTTTGGTTTGTGTGGCACCACGACCATTTCTAATCTTAATTTGCCCCTCCTCGTCCTCCGGCAGCTGGGAAAGGATTGGGCAGCGAAGGGGGGCGAGGTCTCCTGTTCTGCCCTCAGGGCCCCGGTCAAAATAACTTTAGCCACTCAAGTAAGAGCCTGCAGGAAGGACAGCATTTAAAATCCCAAGTAGGGAGTTCCCGTCGTGGCTCAGTGGTTAACGAATCCGACTAAGAACAATGAGGTTGCGGGTTCGATCCCTGGCCTTGCTCAGCGGGTTAAGGGTCCGGCGTTGCCGTGAGCTGTGGTGTAGGTTGCAGACGCGGCTCGGATCCCGTGTTGCTGTGGCTGTGGTGAAGGCCGGCAGTTACAGCTCCTGTTAGACCCCTAGCCTGGGAACCTCCATATGCCGCGAGTGCAGCCCTAGAAAAAGGCAAAAAAAAAAAATCCTCCTTAAAATCCCAAGTAGGAAAGGCAACCAAGAGTCCTGCCTGTGACACAGGGGTGGGGGCGGGAGGCTGGAGCGGGCCGTGCACCGCCCCCCCGCGCTGTGCCCCCCAGCAGCAGTGGGGCACTCCCCATCGGCACCTACTGCGGGACCGAGGCAGTGACCAGGACGCTCTCCAAGCAGGAGAGCCAGCGTGGAGGGCCGGGCTGCAGCCAGAAGAAGCCCGCACAGTCTCGGCAAAGGCGCCTCTAGATTAGAGAGGTATGTGGGCTGGAACCTAAACACAGGATGTGGAGTCCAGAGGAAGGGGACCAGAGCGGAGGGGGACGGGCGGGCGGGCGGAAGGGAGCAGAGGGCCAGGCCCGGTCAGGTCCGGCGCCTTAACCCCTTCAGGGCCACGCAGAGGGACTGGGCCAACAGCAAGTGCCTGTATTTGCACCCGCGCCATCCACCGTTTCCTCCCTGCTCCTCCGCCGCTGCGGCCCGGGTGTGAGTGAGTTCTGGGTGCAGGGAGGCTCCCCGCTCCCAGGAGAGGGATGGCACACCTACAGGGCAACACCTGAGACCCGCAGCCTGCGAGTGAAGGAAGGACTCTGGGACTCCACTGCTCCAGGTGAGGGACGTCACACCCAGGCCCTTCCCTCGCCAGGGGTCAAGCAGTGCCCGGGTGCTCTGCCCCAGATGTGGAAGGAGCAAGAGGCAAGGATGGGGGGGAAGAAACCTCCCCCTACCTGCCAGAGAAAAAGCCAACTCCTCGGCGGGAGCAGAGCGGGCGGGAGCCGCCTCCCAGCAGGGGGAGCTCTGGAAAAGCGGCCTCTCCCATCCTAGAGCAGGGAGGACAGGCAGCCCGACCCGCAAGGCCTCCGCCCTCGAGAAGGTCACTCTGGGGCAGGCCTCCCAGAATCAGACCCCTCCCCAAGCACGTCTTCCTGTGTGTGTCCCCACAGGAGACAGAGCTGAGAGGGGCCTCCAGCCACGTGACAAGAGGAAAGAGAGACCCCCTGAGCAGCAGGGCCTTGCCTCAGCCCCAGGGCTGAGATGGGCCTCAATCCAGGGCTTTTGGGGACCGCCCGTCCCATAGACAGAGTCTGGGGCCTCAAGCGGCAGAGGCGCTGGCCCCGGCTTCAGAGCAAAGCGGGGGGGCGGGGGGGGGCAGCCCAGGACCCTGAGCGCAGGCAGCCCCACTCACCTCGGCCTTGTACATGCGGATGAGACCCTGGTTTACTTTGGACCAGGATGGGACGGCACTGATGTTCCACAGCTGGTTGGAGTGCTCTGCAAAGGGGCCTGTCTTCATCTGGAATAAAGAGCCCACAGGCTGCAGAGGGGGGCCTCCTGGGATCCCAGCCCCTGCTCCCCCACACACACGTATACACACACGTTAAGATGCAAGCCCAGGAGTTCCCGCCGTGGTGCAGTGGTTAACGAATCTGACTAGGAACCATGAGGTTGCGGGTTCGATCCCTGCCCTTGCTCAGTGGGTTAACGATCCGGCGTTGCCGTGGGCTGTGGTGTAGGTTGCAGACGCGGCTCGGATCCCGCGTTGCTGTGGCTGCGGCGCAGGCCAGTGGCTACAGCTCCGATTAGACCCCTAGCCTGGGAACCTCCATATGCCGCGGGTGCGGCCATAAAGAGACAAAAGACAAAAAAAAAAAAAAAAAGATGCAAGCCCACACATACGCACGTACACAAACACACACGGATATACACATGGAAGTGCACACTCACTTCTGGGGACCAGGCCGCAGCATCTGCCTATGGGATGCACATGTGCGCACACACACAGACACACACACGCGTCAGAGACGGTCCCTCTTAGCTTGCCACAGGCAGAGCTGGAAGAGCCAAGGGAGGCGTGGGCTTGGGGGAGGCCCAGACCAAACCCAGGCCTCCGACTGCCTTCTGCATGGCAGGTAGCAGGGAGGGAAGAGAGGGGGCAGATGTGGACAGAGGGCACCTGACGCAGATTCGGGAGGAAGGTCTGTACAGAGAGCCTGCCTGACCTGGCAGGAGAGTTGGGGGGCGGGTGGCAAGGGACAGGCAGGAGCAAGGACAGCTCCGTTCCTGGCCCCTCCTCTCGGAAGAGAGAAACTGCAGCAAGCCCAGTGGGTCCCCACGACATGAGAAAACTGCCGCTGAGACGGGGAACCCTCGGACAGCTCAAGGCCAGCACATCTGTTTTCACCAACCGCAGCTGACAGTCCCTCTCAACACTGCCCCCTCCCTGGCTGACAGGCAGCACTGAGGCTGGGGGGCACGGGCTCAGCACCCTGAGCCCCAGGCTTCAGAAGAGTTTTAAAGGCAAAGAGGCTGAGCTGGCGAGAAAGCAGACTTGGACCTCGAACAGGTGGAAGGTTCCAGAAGAGGCTGTGTGTGGAGGCAGGGCTGGTGGAGAACTCTTTCAGCGAGAAATGATGGGTCCCACACCAGCTTTCCAGGAGCTCAGGAGCACAAACCCCTGACCCTTTGGCCGTGGGCTTGCCTGGTCAGCTCTCCCGCAAGCCTCTCCCTTCTCCAGTAAAGGCGACCCTTACCAAATGGTAAGATCCAAGTCAAGAAAGTTGCCCTTTGACCATTGTCATCGCCCTCCCCTGGTCCAGGTCCCCCCAAAGCTTGTCTCAACCCCCAGGTTCAGTAGCAAAAACAAATAGCTCCTTCCTGCAGCAGTGAGGCCACAGCCCTAGGCCCCGAGGGGCTTCTCCTGGACCCCTCTCTTCACCCAGCGTCTTTTCCCTCCTCTCTCTAAGGCTCCCTCCTCCAGGAAGGCAGCCAGGAGCCCCAGTCTGCAGGGGCCTGGCCTTCTCAGGAGCTTTGTTCCCAAAGTCCCGCTCAGTCAGGCTCCACCCTCCCCGTCCCCGCCCCGCCCCTTCCCGGCTCCAGCCCCATCCTGCACATCCGGCAGCAGGCCCTGAGAAGCTCAGGGGTCACTGGAGCTGTGGGGCCAGTTCCACTCTGGACGGGACCCGTGTGCAAACCACCCGGGAGGCGCGCTGCCAGCTCAGCCACAGCCGCAGCTCCAGGGCCTGCTCGGCGAGGGCTCCGGGGCCAGGGCTGGTCCGGGACAGGCGGAAACCAGAGCTTCTGCCTGCTGGGCCAGCCTCGCCCACTAGGGGCACGGGGTGGGGAGCCCAAAAAGCCCCCGGGGCCTGCTGGCAGCGCGGGGGCAGGCCCGAGCTCCGAAGCCCCCGCGGCCCCGGCCCCCCGCCCCCGCGGCCAGAGGTGCTGTTTCTCCAGAGCGACGGCCCCGCCCAGCCCACCGCGGCCCTCCCGTGCCAGGGTCTCCCTCAGTCCTTCAGAAGGAGCCTCTGCAACTCTGGAAGGGAAAACAGATGAGGGGAAGAAGGAATTGGGGTCGAGAAGACAAAAAAAAAAAAAAAAAAAACCAGCTCATTCTAGCCACAAAGGGAGAAGAGAAAGAGCGAGAAGGAGCGAGCCGGCTGCAGTCCCGCAGTGACCCCAGGGGAATCGTGTGAGTCAGAGCAGCCATATTGAGCAGGAAATTACTCACAGACGCCGCGTTCCTGCCTCTCCACTCCCAGGAGAATCGGCCTTTTGTAAATGGTTCCTCTGTCAGTAACCGAGGGGGATGGGGTGGGGGGAGGCTCCACACAGCGCCTTCCTGTCAGCTCCTTCCCTTCCAGCTGAAATCTGATCCCTCCCTTCCCAAAACTCCAAATTTAGAAGCCAGATTGAAACTGAAATTCTTTTCCTGCCTGCCCTGGGCTCTTAAAGGCGCCAGGGCTGCGTTTCCTGAGGCGGCAGAAGCCCTGCAAGGTGAGGTCCCTCGTCCGGGATGCTCAGGGCGGGTCCCAGGCTGGTTTCATTCCCAACTTTCTGTTTGTTTAAGCCCCAGGCTGCACCAGCCCTGGTGAGCCCTGGGTCTCCCCAGGCAACACTGCCCGCTTCCAGACCACGGCACGCAGAGCTCCAGGCAGGCCGCCAAGTCTCCCGGGCCAGCCTCGGGCCTCCCTCACCACCGACTAGAGACCAGCTGCAAAAAGCCTGGTCTAGGTGGTGAGGCCCAGACTCTGGAAAACTGGCACAATGTGTGCTGCCCTCAGGAACAGCGCCAGCCTGCTCGAGGCTGGCCAGGTGGGTGAGAAGGGGCCCCGGCCACAGTCACCTCAGCTCTGGGGGATGCCCTGCGAGCGCCCAACGTTTACCACCATGCCCAGGCACCGAGACCCAAAGTGCAAACCAGGCCTTGCAGAGAGGGTGCGGAACAACCAAGAACTCGAGGGCCTGCGGCCTCCTCCCAGTCAAGCCTCTCCAGCTCCATCCACTGCTACCAAGACCTCCTCCCAGTTCAATGTGTCTTTGGCGCCACCTAGTGGACACTGTGGGATTTCCTCTAGCAGAGGAACCAAAATCTAATAAACTTCGGGAAAGCTTTTTGGCTTTTTAAACCAGCATAACCGAACAAAATACAAAGTTTTAACCTGGAGTCAATCCTCATGCTTCCTGACCCCCGGCCTGACCTTCCTCCTTGTTAGTTACCGATAGGGACCCAAGGGCTTGGCCAGCCACCAGGGGGAGCCAAAACACTCTTAGCCTCTCACCCCCAGCAAAGCCACCCCAGCTCCTGACCCTGTTCTGCCGGGAGTCTCCCCAGCTCCGCAGACCCTGCCACTCCACTCCGGAGAGAGCAGCATGTGACTGGCTCTCAAGGCAGTGAGCCAGGCTGCCCCGGAGTCCTTCTGACCTTGGGCTGCTACACTGCTGAAGGCAGCAGATCTCAGAATGAAGCAGTGGCCGCCCAGCCGTCAGGATGGGCTTCATTTGCTGACTTAGAAAAACATGTCATTCCCCTCTGGCCTCTGGAGTGCGGCGGAGGCCTGAGCCGAATGCTGACCAGGAGAGCCTGGAGCTACGGCTGCCTAACCAGGCATCGCTCCCTCTTCAGAGGGCTCAGAATGGGCAGCCAGGAGAGCTGCCCCACAGGTAGGGGTCTGCAGGGGTGCCAGGGATGGCAGTGGGGCCAGGAGGAACGCGTGTGGGCATCAGGAAAGAGAATGGGGGCAAGACCCTCTCCAGGTGGCAGTCACGGCGCCCTCAGGAAGCTGGGCAGGGGCCAGGCAGGGAGGACGAAAGGTCTCTCCACCTCCCAAAAGACAGGCCCAGAGGGCGGCGGGTCCCAACTTCCGTGCAGTCACCTGGTATGTGTGCCCAAATTCAGGTTCCTAGCTCTCGTCCCCCAAGATTCTGATTCAGAAAGCGGAGGAGGGGCCCGAGACCATGCATTTTAACAAGCTGCCCAGGTGACCGTGAGGAAGTGGTCCACGGCTGCACTGTGGGAGACCCTACTTTAGCGGGACACAGGCACCCAGTTAATGACCCCTGTTGGGTGGGCTGGGGGCCCAGGCCTGCTCACTTTCACTTCCAGCACTTTACCGGGGCCCTGTCCTCAGGAACGAACAGAAGTACGTCCCGTCCTGGTATCCGCTCCAGCCGCCCCAACCCCTGCAGTGGCTCCATCCCACACATGCACACGCACGCAGCTCCTCAGGCCTGGTGGGTCCCACCTGCAAGATGCTGCCACCTCCCACCCCCAGCAATACCCACCCACCCTTCGGCCCTGCTGCCTCGGTCACCATGTCCGTCAGCGCCAGGGGAAAGCCCAGACCGCTGAGTTGGGGGAAAAGAGCCTGGACAGAGAGGCCTGGCTGGGTCTCCTTTTCAATAACCCCCGCGGGGGCCAGCCCTGCCGCCCTCAGACAGCAGCTCCGGCTCCTCAGTTCATTTCAGCCCGGAGCCCGCCAGGTCTTCTCCCTTATGCCCACCCCCTCACCTCCGTGATAAACAGGATACACTCCAGGAACATGTAGTCCTTGTGGTTCTCATTCACGGCCTTCTCGTCCACGAAGTGCCTGGGCTCCAGAAACGGGTGGTCTGGAAACAGCAAAGAGCCCGAGTTCAGAACCAGGTGCTGGCTCCCCCGGGGCACCGTGGACAGCGCCGTCTACACCCACCCCGGGGCCACAGTCCTGCCCATGGGCCCCAACACCAAATCCTGCAGGAGCGATAAGCGGCCCTGTGCGTGTGTGTGCCCTAGTGTAATAAGCTCCGCCTCTGCTTCTTTCCAGCCACGTAACTCGGTTTCTTCATCTGTGCAGGGGGTTGAGACCCGCACCTCCCTGAAGGGTGCAGCCTGCCGCCTGCCTGTCCGGCCCACGGGACAGCCCCGGGCATGGCACCTGCACAGGCACGTGTTAGTCAGCGGTGTGCTGGTCAAGATCCCTCCCGGGGTCCTTGAGCTGATCTACCTGGAGGGCTCAGAGCCGTGCCTGGCACAGGGCAAGTACTTAAAAAAATGATCACTTATTAACATGATTTTACAGGCAGTTAGTCCTACATCAAAACAGACCAGGACCCCTCAGCCACACTGGCTCGCCCGTAGAAAGTGGGGGGAACCCAGAGCGGACCCGCAGAGAGCGGCCCACGGCCCGGCACTTGGCGGCAGCTCCCCAATGGGCCGCCTTGAGCACGGCTCGATAATAACAGCAGATGATGTTGGTCACCGAGTCAAAAGAACCCCTCATTTTCAACATAAAACCCCGCAGCTGCTGCCAGCAGCCTGGGCGCATTTCACACCAGTCCATTATGCGCCAGGCGAGCGCCCTTGCTCCAGCCCGTGTCACTTTCCATTATCTGGGCGGCGCTCTGCCCCCGCCTCCCCCGGCCTGCCACGCTGGCTGCGGCAGAAGGTCAGCAGCCAGCAGCCTCCGTCAATAGCGGGTCTAATGCCTGCTTTACAAGCTGTCACCGTGTGCCCTGGGCAGGAGGGGAAGGAGGGAGGGGAGGAGGGCTGGGGGTGGGGCTCCAGCCCCCCCTCAGTACCTATCAGCTGCGAACTGCCCCAGATGAAGGGCAGAAACTGGAAGTCATCCAGGCCCCACACGCCTTGGCTGCCGGCCGGCTCCATCCTGTAGGTCTTCTGGAGCTTCCGCATCACCTCAAGGTACCTGCACAGCAGAGCGGAAGGGGCGGAGGTGGCAAAAAGGAGAAAGTCCAACCCTTCAGACCACCACCGGGAACAAAGGAGACCAAAATAACCACCTCTACGTGGAACGGGTCTCCATTTCAATTAAAACCCACACCCCTTAGTTGCATCAGCTGATACTCTCTAAATAGTTTTGCTTAGGAGTTCCCACTGTGGTGCTGTGGGTTAAGAATCCAACTGCATCAGCTCAAGTTGCTGTTGCAGCTCAGGTTTGATCCCTGGTCCAGACACTTCCATATGCTGTAGGTGCAGCCATGAAAAAATAAAAATAAAAAATAATGTTGCTTTGGAGTGCCCTTTGTGGCTCAGCGGTTAACAAACATGACTAGCATCCATGAGGATGCTAATTTGATCCCTGGCCTTGCTCAGTGGGTTAAGGATCCGGCGTTGCCATGAGCTGTGGTGTAGGTTACAGATGGGGCTCGTATCCCACGTTGCTGTGGCTGTGGTGTAGACAGGCAGCTATAGCTCCAATTAGACCCCTAGCCCGGGAATCTCCATGTGCCGCAGGTGTGGCCCTAGAAAAGGCAAAAAGACCAAAAAAATAAATAAATAAAAAGTCATATGTAAAGCGCTTAGACAGTGCCTCCGTGTGGTAAACACCACGGAAACATCAGCAGTCCTTATGTAACATTCCTTTCAGGAAGGCGGAGTCTTGGACATTCCATTCACAGTCGGAGCTTGATGAGGATGTAGGACAGGAAAAGAGCCTGAAGGTCACAAAGAGGAAAGGGACCCCTGGCCCCCCCTCCCACTGGCAGCCCCCCCCCCCCGCCCTCCTCTCACTCACCGGTTGAACACCTTGAAGACAATGGCTATTTGGTCGTCCACCCGCAGCACCCCTATCTTGCAGAGACAGCAGAGGAAAGCAGCAAAGGCTGCTTCATGTCCTGGGGGAGAAAAACAGCCGAGGCTGACAGTCTTCCAAAAGGAGTGGGACTGTTCTTGGTCTCACCAGGGTCCAAATCACTGTGAACTCCCCTCTGAGGAAGGAGGTCAACAGCGAGATCACGGGGCCTCTCCCCATCCAGAAAGACCTGGGTTCTTTTAAGGGCTGCCAATACCATTATTCTGCTCCTAAAAGCCTGGGCTGTTGATTCCTTAAACAGTTATTCACGTTGTATCCCGAGGTTTAAGTCGCTTACCGGTTCCATCTTATTTATTGAGCATCTACTGTGGGAACAGTCACTGTCCATGCCAGGCAATAGGGGGAAAGAGGCAAAAATGTCCCTGCCCTTGACCGATAGTTTATGACCTACCAGGATGACAGACATTAAATACACAATCGCTTCTCTGAATCCAGCTCTGAAGGAGTAGGATAGGGTGATAATCGGAGGATATCACGGGGGGGGGGGGGCCTGAAATAAGGGGTTAAGAAGCTTTCCCTACGAAAAAAACAATTGATTTGAAAGATGAATAAGAGCCGGCAAGGCACAGCAAGTGAGGGAAGCAAGAAAAGCATTCTAGCCAGGAGGAAAAGCATGTGCAAAAGCCCTGAGGCAAGGAAAAAAAACTGATATATTTGAAGAATCCAAGGAAGGCCAGTCTGGCTAAAGCAGAGAGAGCAAGGGAGAAAGTGTAATGCAATGAGGCGGGAGATCAGACAGGCATTCACGGCCACAGGAAAAAAAGCTCAGACTGTATCCTAAGAGCACTAGGAGGAGCTGAAGGCTTCTACGCATGGTCATATCCTACGTGTGGTCACATCCCAGATATGGCCGCACCGCAGGGTCAAAAGGTACTCCCCTTCCCTTCCCAGTCCTCTCAAATAAAAATGGTCAGCACGACAAAAACTGCTGGCTGAACTCTGGACTGAATCCCATGGCTCCCGGTGTCATAAAAAACACTTTTGGAAGCGGGGGAGGAGAGACTATCTCAGTGGATTCCTGTCCCGTTTCTGCAGAACACGGATCCCTCCAAGGATCTGGGAAGCTTAGAAGCTGTTGCTCTCACCTGCAGTTTTTGATCATGATCAGCCAGGGCGAGCATCACTCTTGCACCCGCACCTGAGAGTATCTAAGAGAGGAAGAAAAACCCAGCCCTGCTGACCTGGCCACGCTCCCCTCCAGATCTTTCCTGGCTGCTTAGTCTCAGTCAAAGCTCCACCCCTGAAAGTCTCACTTGATAAGCCTGTTCCCCAGCATCAGGGAAGCAGATACAAAGCTTTCCCCAAGGCAGGTCCAAGGGGGCCCTTCTCCAGGCCTGCCGCTTTGGCCTCGACTTCTCTTGAGTCCAGGGATGGGCCCAAGAGAGCGGCAGCTCTTCCATTTGCCTGCTTCAGGGTGGAAAGGCAAGGCAAGGCAGGAACTCTCCTCAGCCGCCCTGACTAGATAGAGAACAGCCCTCTTTAAGGTGCCCGTACTGCTCCCTCTCAAGGGTACAGCGTGGCTAAGCGCAATGTGTCACAACACTGCCAGAGGCTACCAAGCCCTTTAAGTTCTCAAGGCTTCTATAAGTGGTTGTCTTGGGATATAGTACGTGCTCAATAAATTACTAGTTTGGTGATGACCATAAGCTCGCAGAGAGGCCATCTTTACAAGGACCAGACATCAGCGCTGATCTCACAGCCACCACGAGTGTGGCCGCAGCGCCCCCTGGTGGACCAAGCCAGAGCCACAGGAGCAGCACCAGGCCACTGGCACCGGCAGAGCTGCACCCCAGCCGGCCCCACTGGCTGCTTGCTCACGGCATCCTCAACCCCAGACAACCCAGAGCAAAGAAGAGGCAGCCCACGAAAGGAGCGCGGTGAAGCCAAGCAAGCGCTGGGAGTGGCAGGTACCTGTGCCGTAGTCGATGCGCGTGGAGTTCCCCACTGACTCCTTCAGGTAAACAGACACCTCGGGCACGGCGGCTGCCAGATGGGCGGGGACCACTGTGGCCACCAAGTCTTCTGCTTCCTGATAACACAAGAGACACAAGGTGGTGGCAGCAGATTAAGCAGCATCCCAGTGGGCAGGTGCCCAGAGGCAGCATCTGGCTGGAGCCCAGGCTGCCACACCGAGCTGTCCTGGCTCCCTGCTCTGACCAGACACAGCAGGAAGAGGAGAGGGAGCTCCCATCCTTACACTACAGAGGCCACCCTGGGGTGGCTTTTCACCTGCTGACCCTCCCTCCAGGGGACATGGTTCTGAGGGCAAGACAGGCGGGATCTGCACAGAAGCCATTCGCCTTTCCTATCTGGTACCTCGCTGACGCCCCCAGGGAGGGCCACTCTCTCCGTGCTCCCAGCCGGGGAGTCTGTGCTCTGCGTCCAGCAAAGATGGACATAAGGATGTGCACGGCAGCACTGTTTACAGTGGCCGAAATGTGCAAACAACCCATTGATGAACGGCCCCCCGACAGCAGCGTGGACAAGCTGCGCCGTGTTCACCGGTGACGCTGCACAGCAATGAAGAAGAGCGGCCGGTGCGCACGGCACGGGTCGGCAGCAGACATCACGCTGAGCAAAGAAGCCAGACACCTACAGGAAGCTCAGAAACAGGCAAAATCGATCTAGAGGACAGGAATCCCAAGAGTCTGGGGGATATCAACTAGACAGGGGCACAAGGGTCGTGCTGGAATGTTCCACGGCTTGACATGCGTGGTGGATACAAGGGTCAGAACCTGTTACGATCTATCAAGCTGTACGGCTGTGATAGGTCAGCTCTCTTCTAAGTTAAAACAAAACAAAAATCTTTATTAAAAAAGAAAAAAGGCCCACGTGCTATCTTAAAGAGCCCAGAGGCAGCCCTGGGCTGCTCTTAGGCAAGGCCAGTGGTTGGCTGGCTCCTTGGGACTTCCTTCTGCTCCACGTGAAAACACTGGGCCAAAGAAATTAGGACCCAACTTTCTCCAAGTTCCATCTACAAATGCCTGGCACAAGAGGCTCCTGGAGGCCCAGCGAAAATCTGGCTTCCCCGGCCCACCCAGACCCACAGACTCTGCTTCTCGAAGCACAGGGTATCTGTCTCGAATTTTTATTTTTTCTTTGCTCCAAACAGGTATTACCTTTGCACGACTCAAAAATGAATGTATTACAAAAAGGATGCATTAAGAAGCCTCACTCCCCCTGCCATCCACCCCCAACCCTCGCAAAGGAACCACAGCTTTATCCGCCTCCTATGTATCCTTCCAGGGCCAAGTGGGCAACACCAACATACCTTTCTGAGTGTCCCCTCTTTCCTACCAAAAGGCCGCTTGCCGTGGGCATCACACCCCAGGCTCCTCTCTAACCTAACAGTACAGCCGCCCCTGCGTATCCGTGGACGCAGAACCCACAGATACAGAGGGCTGACCGATGGAGTTCCCATCGTGGCTCAGTAGGTTAAGAACCTGACTAGTATCCGTGCGGGTTCGATCCCCGGCCTCCCTTGCTCAGCAGGTTAATGATCTGGCACTTCGCAAGCTTCAGGGTACGTAGCAGATGCAGCTTGGATCTGGCGTTGCTATGGCTGTGGCACAGCCCGGGAACTTCCATATGCCACAGGTGCAACCTAAAAAAATGAAAGAAAAAAAAATGGAGGATGGACCAGACCTCACCATTTTATACAAGGGACCTGAGCACCCATGGGGTCCTGGGCCAATGCTCGACGGCGGCCGAGGAGCCGGCGCGAGTCTCAGTCCCTCCCTGAGTCTCCCAGGCGGCCTCCTTACCCTTTCTCAGAGCTACGTAGCACTCCACGGGTGGACTTACTGGTTTATTTAACTTAACATAAACTGCAGGTGGACACTTGGGCTCTTTCAATCAATCTGTTGCCACCAACAATGACCTAATAAACAGCCCTGTGGAGAGGACTGTGCGCACACGGGGGGTCCCAGAGCCCGGCTGGGGCACGGGGTAAATGCATTTGTACTTCCGCCGAGGGGAACTGCCATTTTAACAAACGCCCCAGTGGTTTTGATACCTGAAAGCTCTCCCCCCGGCCCAGCCCCCAGGCCTGTCCTGTGGCAGCCTCACCTGGTCAAGTTTGGCGTACCAGGTCCTGTAGGCCTTGTTCCCAAATCGAGAGGGCTGGTCCACCGGAGGAGTCTCATCAATCCACCTATCCAGCGTATTGAGAAGAGAGACCAGTTTCTCAATGGCCTGCAGGGGCAAACAGAAGACACAATGACCAGTGGCCCTGAGCTAGAGCCACAGAGGGAAATCCCAACTGCTGCTGGACAAGAACCACAAGACATGGCACTACTGGCTGCTATCCCTGCCATCCCCCTCTCTTTCCCACCATCCTGAATGTGATGGGAACACAGGGAACTTTACGGAAAGGGCCAGCACTAGGCTGGCTGAAGGACAGATATGGCTCCGCGCCTGGCTTCTCTAGCCAGCCCATCCAGAGGAGCTGCTGCACAGGCACGAGCTGCAGCCCTGACCGCTTCACTGCTTTTTACTGGGCTCTCCTGTTTAGTACACAAGACCTACTGCTCATCACCGAAAACAGAACGTAAAAAGAAAACAAAACCACCAGTAATCCTGCCAACCAGAAATAAACACTACAGGTATCCCCCGCTTTTTGAAAGTTTGCTTTATACCGCTTCACTTTTATAAAAGACAGGTACGGGAGTTGCCTTCGTGGCTCAGTGGTTAACGAATCCGCTTAAGAACCATGAGGTTGTGGGTTCGATCCCTGGCCTTGCTCAGTGGGTTAAGGATCCGGCATTGCCGTGAGCTGTGGTGTAGGTCGCAGACGCGGCTCGGATCCCGCGTTGCTGTGGCTGTGGTGAAGGCTGGCAGCTACAGCTCCTGTTAGACCCCTAGCCTGGGAACCTCCATATGCCGCGGGTGTGGCCCTAGATAAGGCAAAAAGACAAAAAAAAAGAAAAAAAAAGACAGGTACCTTTGGTACCTATTTTTGCCAACTGAAAATTTTTCACTTTATGCCACTTCGGCTTACAAAAGGTTTCACAGAAACTCTCTACTTTCGGATGGGGTGGGGGGAACCCATCAACATCTTTACATCCGATTTCTTCTCTTTATATAGTGTTTTCTATGGCTTATCATGGTGAGAATTTTGAAGACAGCTGGGCCTGGATTCAAATTCCAGCTAAAACACCATTTAGTTGCTGTGAGACCTCGACCAAGGGTCTTTCCCTCTCTGAGCCTGTCTCCTCGTCTCGAACATGAGCACGACGGTGAGTAACTCCTGGGGCCGTCACAGGACTGAGGGACAACCCAGGAGGACGCCAGTGCCTGGCGGAGACTGCCTGGCACGGGGCGATGGGATGCGGCCACACACACAGACTCTAAAGCACGGGCCGGCGGGCACATGCTGCTCCGGAGCCGAATCGGTGTCCTCAGGACCCCCGTCCACGGCAACACGCCCATCTCACCTGTGACGCTGCAGTCGCCTCTATCGAATAAGGAACTAACATCTCACTGTACTCCCGGGCCGTGACTTTTTGCCGAACCCCTCAATGCTAAATGTTTGGAAATGCTGGGTCAGAGGTGCGAACGTGGGAACATGGGAAAGCGAGGCCCTCTGCTCTCTCACTGCACCTCTCCCACAGAGGGCGGGGATCGGGGGAGGGGGGGGACCGGCATGCCAGGCCGGGCAGCCTTAGGATATCACAGGTTTCTCAACGACGAACTCAGGTCGGCATCTATCTCTCTCTATCTCTACGGCACAGGTCTGTGAGGGCGGCCACCAACGCGCCCCTTCCAGATGCGGCTCGTGGAAATGAGCCAGGATGAAGCCTAACAAAAGGCTTGGGAGCACATGATGCAGGGGACATTCGGGTTCAGACGGCCCCGGGAGGTAGGGCCCTGCCAAGAAGCAGGTCTTGCCTGTCCACTGGGCACAAATGGTAGAGGAGACACTGGTGCGAACTAGCTGGGTGGGTGTCGGGGGAAAAGTGACACACCAGACAATGCATAATCGGGCCTGCCGTGGCTGAGACTCTGCAGAGACGTGGTCCCAAGAGCTGAGAGTGCAACTGGGGAGGGAAAAGGCAGGCTTCAGCTGATGGAGAGAGTTAGCCAGCGCCCTCTGCAGCACAGCTCCAGGAAGCACACATCCCACTGCAGGCCACACAAACAGCACCCCTGGGGACGTGGTGCACCAAGACGGTGGCCCTGCTGCTGCCCTCCCTCACCTCCCCTGTCCCTACGCTTGGGGCCTCGGAGGAGAGGAAAGCTACCTGCAAAGAGGAGAAAGTTCTCTTTATACCCGGCTGCAGCCGCGAGTCAGGGTAACATAAAGCTGCCTTGCTGAAATGTGACCAAAAGCACTGCTAGAGCCTGGCTTTGTGAAAAACCAGGTCACAAGGAACAGGTGAGAAGGACAGAGCAAACCTGACCCCAAGCAGCAACTGGGACTTAGAAGGGAGGGTGCAATAATCCTGGCCCCAGAAAGCACCAGCAAGGCCCAGTTCCCCAGAGACCTGCCTGCAGTGAGGCACCGAGGGGATGAGGGAGGTGCCCCAGGCCCCAGCTGCTAGTTCAGCTGCGCCGATGAATAATTAACAGGCTCCCAGGCTCTTTCCAAAGATGGCTTTTTCAATGCAGGGGGCTGCCCCTGCTGTTGGGCTGGGGGCTGAAGCCCCAGGAACAGGGAGCAGCGGAGGAGGGAGCTACCTACCCTCCTCCCCTTTGAACCAAAGTTTCATTTTTGGATTTTCTGGACCAGTAACATTTTCTCCAATATTTTACTTGCCAATTTTAAATTCTGCCCTCACTTTAAAAAAAATCAAATGGGTTTCTCTTGTGGCTCAGTAGGTTAAGGATCCGGGGTTGTCACTGCAGTGGTTCAGGTCACTGTTGTAGCACGGGTTCAAACCCTGGACCTGGAACTTCTGCATGCCGCAGGCACAGCCAAAAAAAAAAGGAAAAAAAAAAAAACAAAAACTGAACAACAACCAAAAATAAGCCTCCTATCTATTAACACCTTTATTTGACAAAAATAAAAAATTTTAACCCCCAAAGAATAGGGCAGACATAATCTCAAAAGGAAAGAGAGCCTTTTAAACAGAGGTCTAAATCTCACTAAATCTCACCTCACCTGTTCCCTCAGCGTTGCTGTGAACTGTGGTGTAGGCTGCAGGCACGGCTCAGATCCCGCGTTGCTGTGGCTGTGGCGATGGCTGGCAGCTGCAGCTCCAATCCGACCCCTAGCCTGGGAACTTCCATATGTTGTGGATGCGGCCCTAAAAAAAAAAGGAAAAGAAAAGAAAAAGCAAATAAGGATAACGTCATCTAGTCTGTGCCGGGTGCTGTGCTAAGAAAACCCACAGGAGGGATCTTAGTGACTCCACCCGGGGGGCACTAGTAAGTGTGCGGCACTTCCCGCTGGATAGATGAGGAGACAGAGTCACAGGAACAAGACCACCCAGCTTAGAAGTGAGAGGTCATCGAAACCCAAACTCCAGAGCCCAAGCACTTAACCACGCTGCAATCCTGCCTAAAGAACTGCTTGGGCTAAGATAACACTGCCTGGTGGGAACAGCTACCATCAAAGCCTCAGGGGCAATTAAGGGATCTGAGAGGGACTGGCAGCTCAGGATGTGCTGGGGTAATTACAGCACTCTCCTGTAATCAGCCAGCCCCACTGCCTTCCGGCCCTCTGGGCACTCTGCATGTCCCTCACCCAGGCTCAAGGAGGAGCGCTCCCCCCAGCCGTTTATGCCCGCAGCCAAAGTCCCAGAGTGCTGGGCAGGCCCAAGAGGAACCCAAGAAGTCACTGGTGGGCCAGCTCGCAACAGAAGGCTGTCAATCCCCAGCGCAGGCCTGGCTCCCCACAGTGACTGAAGAGGACCTCGGCCACCCAGCAGCCAGTTAGGGTCCAGGAACATGAAGGCCGTGCTAGCCTTTCGACAGGTGGAGGAACTGGGCCAGGGCAGGGCCAGGCCTTACCCAATGGGCCGAAGCTATGGCTACAGAGCTGGGTGGACAAGGCACCGGGAGCGGCTGCTCAGGGCCCTGGTGTCTGAGATAAGATAAAGCTCCAGGGGGCTCCAGGCAGCCTGGGGCAGGAACCCGAGAGGCCACTGGAGGCCTGGGACCCAGCGCTAGGAGCAAAAGGCTTGCAAGACCACACCTTGCCGTGGGTATCAGCCTCCCCACAGCTCCCGCCCTCCCTCTGTAAACGAGCCCGGTTCTGAATCACAGCCCCAAACACCCACCACGCAGTCTATGCCCTTCAACTCAGCATCTCCACTTCTAGGAGTGGCTCCTTAGGCTAGATCACCCCCGGCTCTATGTGCGGGTGTCGGGAGCAGCGGTGCTAAGGAAACAACCTCGAAGTCTATAGCTGGGGCTTGTCTATACCAGTGGGGTCCTGGCTCAACCAGGCAGAGGAGCTCCCGGGGTAGGTCTGAGCGACAGTCCCCACACTGCTAACAGGGGGCTGCACTGGGGGTGGCTTATCAGAAGGAATATAGGGAGAGGCAGATTTTTAATTAACGTAATACACATTTCTATCAATAATCTCTTTAGTGAGCACATCGACTTCTTCCGTGGTCATTTTCAGTTTAAAAAGTTACACAGGAGTTCCCGCAGAAATGAATCTGACTAGGATCCATAAGGATGCAGGTTTGATCCCTGGCCTCACTCGGTGGGTTGAGGATCCAGGGGTGCCGTGAGCTGTGGTGTAGGTGGCAGACGTGACTCGGATCTGGTGTTGCTGTGGCTGTGGTGCAGGCTGGCAGCTGCAGCTCTGATTGGACCCCTAGCCTGGGAACCTCCATATTCCACGAGTGCGGCCCTAAAAATACAAAAATAAATAAAACTTAGAAAAAATAAAAAGTTACATAAAGATACCAGTTAACAACAATGCAGGTTACAAAAACGGCATATTTACCTTGATCCCAATTCTATAAATGCACATCTATTCAAAGATTTTTAAAAATCTTAGAAATGTAGACAGCAAAATGTCAACTGCACACGTCTTTCGGTGATCTTATTTTCTGCCCTGGCCCTGCAGAGGGTTCTTGGGAGCTACTTTTGGGAAAGCCCTGCTCCCAGGATCCTGCCGGGCCTACCTCGGAGACTCTGTACTCAAAGGTCAGCTTCTTCCCCTTCACGCCCTCATTGAGGGTGAGGATGAATCCGATGTAGTCGGCGTACGCCTGCCAAAAAGAGGGGCAGCAAAGACAGAAGAGGGGCGTCAGACCGCCACTCTCTACACCCTGGCCAGGCCCCAGCTCCACCCGGTGACCAAAGAGCTCCAAGCTGCCGCCACCCCCCGCCCCCGTGCCGCCCCAACCCGGTAACAGGAGCAGTAGAAAGATAACACCAAATACCCTACCCCACCCTCCACCCCAAATCACTGGCAGGCCAGTAACCACACCGACACCTGAGTCTACAGTGTGCTCACGACTGCGGCCAACAGTTTCTTTACACGACCACCCCCTGAGGTAGACGCTAACATTGCCCCCATTTTACAGATGAGGAAACCAAGGCTTCAGGGGAAGCCCTGATGGAACAGCTGCAGGGGGAAAGGCAGGCCCAGGGGTCACCCACAGCGACTGCCCCAGCCCAGGGCAAGCCTGAGCCCCCGCCCTGACTGCACCAGTGCCCACCATCATTCCTGCAAAGTACACTGGGACGCCAGAGGTAGTGTCACCCTCCACGGTCCGTGTTCCCAGTGGCTCCCGTCTCGGTGACGAAAGCTGGGATGCTCCTCTGAACGCGACTGTGTACAAAGGCCCACCAGCACCACCACCAGCATCACAGCAGCCATAATAATCAAGCCTACCGCTCAGTAAGGCTCAGCGGAGGCCTAGCACTGGGCCGCGTGCTCTGCTGGCTTTATACCATTCGAGCCTCCAAACAATCCCAAACTCGTGGAAACTGAGGCTTGGCCAGGTTAGGCATTTGCCTAAGTCACGAGAACAGAAAACGGCAGCCCTGCACTTCCAGCCCTGATGTCTCTAGGCTACTGTGCTCTGCCACCCGGTGAAGCGCTGCGGCCACAGCTCGGTCACTTGTCTAGCTGCAGCAGGTCCACACGCCGGACTGATGAGCTTCAGGATGAGTGAAAGGCTTCCATCAGATATTGGTCAAAACACACTCTCCCCAAAGCACCGGTGCCTAGAGCAGGGTGGCAAACTCTGCCTGCGAAGCACCAGACAGCAAACATTTTAGGCTCCAAAGGCCACAGGGATCCGGTTCACAAATTCTCAACTCTGCCCACGTAGCAGCCGTGGACAGTACATAAACCAGTGAGCATGGCTGTTTTCCAATAAAACTTCACTTACAAAACAGGCCAGAGCAGGCTGGCAGGCAGTCATCTGCCAACCTGGGACTTAACCCCTGGAGCTCTAAAACCAGATGGCCTGGACAGGAATCTTTGGCCTCTCATCTCAATCACACACTGTGCCACCTTGCCAAGTTCCTTCACCTCTTGGCCTCAGTTTTCTCACCTTCAAAACGGAGATGACCACAGAGGCCGCTTCCAGAAGTTTCTGTGACGATTAAATGAGCTAAAGTACCTGGCACACCGTAAGTACCCAATTCTCTTTGGAAAACGTCCAGGGAAAAGCAAGGAACTGAAGCCACGTTTGGTCAGACAATCTCGCAGACTCAGGGAAGAAGGGGGTTCTTATCCCGGCCATTCGGTTCTCAGGGGACTTCTGCCACGTCTGGAGACATACTCAGCAGTGAAAACCGAAAGGAAGGCGCTACCGGCACTGAGTGGGTAGGGCCAGGGCTGTGACTAAACCTTCTAGAACGCACAGCGCGGTCCTCGACAAGGGCTTATCTGCCCCGAGGGTCAATAGCGCTGAGGTCGAGAAACCTGAAGGAGACCAACCAGATGAGGAAAGGCCTCAAACCATGTCCTTTGAGCAGCTAATGGACCTTATCTGGGTGAAGACTCGGCTGAGAATACAGCTCAGAAGAGACACAATACCCATCGCCAGATATTTAAATGGCAGGCTTGTGAAAGAGAAGCCAGAGACTTGCACAACCCCAAGCCCCACTGAGGCCAGGACGCAGCAGCGGTAGCATCTGGGCTCAATGTAAGCACAGCAGACTCCTCACACAGGACCTGCCAAGCCTGCTAGGAGCCCCGAGCCTGCCCTTCCGTACAAGTGACAGTCCCCACCCCAGCTGACCAGACCAGCTGTAGGCAGCTAGTGGGAGCTGGACTCAAGGCCTTCGCTGGGAACTTGAAACTGGTTTCCTTTTTAGTCCCAGTCTTTCCACAGCCTGTACCAGAAGCCTGGGAGGTACAAGCTGTTATCTTCCACTCAGCATGGGAACTGCACAGCACAGAAAGTTGGGTTTCCAAGTCCCTGGTGTTTTTAGGCTCAGCCGCCTCCCTGGCCTAGGTTTTCAGGTAGTAACCTTCTCCCCCTTTGAGATGCTGGCTCCCAGACTAGCTAGGGACCCACTCCATCATTTCAGATGTTCAGCCAATACACTAACACCCCAGGGTGATGGTTTACCAGATCAGATGGTTTACCAGAGGTGGTTATCCTCACCTGGCCCCCCAGAGACCTTCCCATTAAAATTTTCTGAGGAGGAGTTCCCATCATGGCACAGCAGAAATGAATCTGAATAGGAACCATGAGGTTGCAGGTTCGATCCCTGGCCTTGCTCAGTGCGTTAAGGATCCGACATTGCCGTGAGATGTGGTGTAGGTCACAGACGCAGCTCGGATCTGGCATTGCTGTGGCTGTGGCGTAGGCCGGCAGCTGTAGCTCCAATTGGACCCCTAGCCTGGGAACCTCCATATGCTGCGGGTGCGGCCCTAAGAAGACAAAAGACAAAATAAAATAAAATTCTCGGAGTAGAGACCCTGAGAAGGGAGAGACAGCCAGCTCCCCTGTCAATTCTCTCCCTAGCTTCTTCTTTTTCTTCTTTTTTTTGCTTTTTAGGGCTGCACCCTCAGCATATGGAAGTTCCCAGGCTAGTGGTTGAACCGGAGCTACAGCTGCTGGCCTACACCACAGCTATAGCAACATGGGATCTGAGCAGCATCTGCAACCTACGCCACAGCTCACAGCAACGCCAGTTCCCCGATCCACTGAGTGAGGCCAGGGATCAAACCTGCATCCTCATGAATACTAGTCAGATTCACTTCTGCTGAGCCACCATGGGAACTCCTCTCCCTAGCTTCTAAACACCTCTGGCTCCAAAAGTAAGAAGAGTCAGGAGCTCACAGCTCCACTTAGGCCTAGAAAACTACTGTCTTTGAAAAGCCCGAAAAAAAAAATTAAAAAAAAAAAATTTAAAAAAAGGAGTTCCTGTCGTGGCTCAGTGGTTAACGAATCCGACTAGGAACCATGAGGCTGCGGGCTCAATCCCTGGCCTTGCTCAGTGGGTTAAGGATCCGGCGTTGCCGTGAGCTGTGGTTAGGTCGCAGATGCGGCTCGGATCCCGCGTTGCTGTGGCTGTGGCGAAGGCCGGCAGCTACAGCTCCTGTTAGACCCCTAGCCTGGGAACCTCCACATGCTGTGGGTACGGCTCTAGATAAAAGGCAAAAAGAGAAAAAAAAATTTAAAAAAAAAAAAAAGAAAAGCCCAAGGAGTTCCCTGTGGTACAGTGGGTTAAGGATCCAGCACTGTCATTGCAGCAGCTTGGGTCACTGCTGTGGCTTAGGTTTGATCCCTGGCCCGGGACCTTCCACGAGCCATGGGTGTGGCCAAAAAAAAAAAAAAAGAAGAAGAAGAAGGAAAGAAAAAGCCCAAGTTTCTCATCCCAGTTCTGACCCCAGAATACAGACACCACTGGTACCTGAGAACGCTTCCATTTGCCCATGTCTGGAACAGTGTGGATCTCTTTTTTTGGAATGATGAAGTTCTGAGTGGCTGGAGGGGTATCCTCCAAAGAATCTTGACAAAGAAAGTGAAAAACCAGTCAGATTAACAGAATCCTCCCCTCCCAACACACACACACACACACACACACACACACACACACACACACACACACACACACAACTTTTAAACCAAGACTCCAATACCCAAGCCCTACAGTAAACTCCACGGAAAAAGCACTGGCTTGTTAAGCCAAACCCACTGGCCTCCTGCCTCTCCTTACTCTGCAAGGAGCCAGGCGGTACTGGCAATCCCCTCAACAACTGATACGTCCCATGGCTCTGCCGTGCCCTCTCCTCCTGCTCCTCAACCAGGCAGAAAGTTTAGAAAAAAAACCAAGTTGACCTTTTAGACATAAACATGCAATTCAAAGAATAAGAAGAGAAAAAAGAAAAGGCCAATAAACATTTGGAAAAAAATTACCAACTTCCCGAAGAAGCAGAGAGACATAAATTAGACAAGACTGCTTTTCTAAATCAGGTTGGCAGATTAAAATCACCTGGCATTGATGGGGGACGGGGAAACACGAGCTCTCCCGCACTGCTGGTAGGAGTCTCAGACGGCAGAAACCTGCTGAGAGGGCAACTCAGCGCTGCCTTTTGAAGTAAAACCTGCATATACACATTGAGCCAACAGGAGGAATCAACCCTTCGGATGTGCCCAGGGAAACAGACTAAGATGTAAACAAAGGTGCTCGCGGCATCAAAAAAAATTAGAAAAAGGCAGGCGATGGGTAAATAATGACATGCCCAGATGATGGAAATCTCATCTTAGCTTTTAAGAAGGAAATCTATATTTCTGACATAGGAAAAACAGCCTAGATATTAATAAGAAAGAAAACAGCACTATATGAGCTGCAAGGTGGCCAAAAAAAAAAAAAGACTGCATTATATTATACATACTATAATCTTATACATACTAATATAAATAATATATACCTATTAGCATATGCATTGGAAATATCTAAAGAAGTAAACACCAAAGGAGTTCCCATTGTGGTGCAGTGGTTAACGAATCCGACTAGGAACCATGAGGTTGCAAGTTCGATCCCTGGCATTTGCTCAGTGGGTTAACAATCTGGCGTTGCTGTGAGCTGCAGACGCGGCTCGGATCTGGCGTTGCTGTGGCTCTGGCATAGGCCGGTAGCAACAGCTCTGATTAGACCCCTAGCCTGGGAACCTCCATATGCCGCGAGTGCAGCCCTAAAAAGCAAAAAAAAAAAAGAACTAAACACCAAAGTTAACAGTCATCTCTAGAAGGTAAGATTTATAAGGGACTTCCATTTTCTAAGCTACATATTACTACCACAAACTAGCATACAGCAAGTTCTCTTGTGGGACAGCAGATTAAGGATCTGGCGCTGCCACAGCTGGGCGCAGGCCACAGTTCCACTGTGGGTTCAGTTCCCCAGCACGGGAACTTCCACATGCCGAGGGTGTGGGCAAACAAATCAAAAGCACAAACTAGCATACGATACTTTTGTAATCAAAAAAAAAAAAAAAATTTTTTTTTTTTTTGTTTTTTTGTTTTTCAGGGCCGCACCCTTGGCGTATGGAGGTTCCCAGGCTAGGGGTCAAACTGGAGCTACAGCTGCCGGCCTACGCCACAGCCACAGCAACATGGATCCAAAGTGACTGTGCGACCTACACCACAGCTCATGGCAATGCCAGATCCTTAACCCACTGAGTGAGGCCAGGGATTGAACCCACGTCCTCACGGATGCTAGTCAAGTTCGTTAACCGCTGAGCCAGGATGGGAGTGCCTAAAAACTCAGTTTTTTTAAAAGTAAGTCTAGCACTAACTCATTTGATAGAAAACTTAAACCTAAACTGAATAAAAACATTGACAGGCTCTGTATATCCCACCCCACAGGGATTTATGTTTTGCTGCATAAAACTTTTTGTTTGATTATGGGACACTGCTTTCTGGAATCTGAAAAACTCTGAATTCCAAAATACACCTAGTCCCAAAGCTTTGGGGTCGGGTCCTGTGGACCTGAATCTGCTGGTGGAGATTTGTCAGATGAGTAAGCACCTGCCTATAAAAATGAACTCCAACAAGAGTAAAAGACTATCAGTCACTCACAGTGTAGTATAAATCTGCCCCACCGCCATCCTCCTGAAGCCTAGCTCACATTAGCTGCATGGACAAAAGGGAAAAAGAACCTAAGTACGTTCTAGAACATGTGACGTCCGTGGTACAATTGCATTGGGTAATGGACTTCTAGAACATGTGACATTTGGGGGACTAGAGCCTGCCTGGCCAGGCCCTGAGGAAAGGAAAAGTGCCAGGAGACCTAAAGAGACGGAGAGAGAATCTGGGATGAGAGCAAAGCCAACCCTCGCCTAATTCAAAATTCAAACCAGGGCCCCCCCAAAAGAGACCAGAAACTCTCTTCCTCCTCCCACCTGTTCTGCAAGTCCTGTTCCCAGAACCTCAAATTAAGGCCTCTACCATTAGCAAATTGCCCCTTTAAGATGCTAAATAAAAGGTTTGTAGGTCAGGCTGGTGACCTAACCGCATTGCTTTTATGAGAAAATGTCTCCACATTCCAAACTATCAACTTGCAAACAAGGGATCTTTGCGAACAGAGCCCTTTTCTAAGTTTGAGAGAACTGCTCCCCAAAAGGGGACAGCACTCGACATTATTTCACGAGGAGGAAAACTCCCAGGCCAGGCCCTGCTGCCAGAGGAAAGGCTGTGCTGGAAGTTTTGCAACAAATCACTGATGAAACACACACACAATTCGCCAGAACGCACAATCCCAAATAAAAACAAAGAACAACAACAAAAAAAAGGCCTTCAAACTCAAGACTGTGATAAATGAAGTCAGACCCACAGCCTGTCCAGCCTCAGAGTCTGTCCCTGACAAAGATGCCACAGGACAACTGGATCCCCTACAACTTCCCAGGGTAAGAGGGAAATATCCAGGAAGATTCCACACTGGCTCAGTGCTTAATGAACCTGACTAGTATCCATGAGGATGCACGTTCAATCCCTGGCCTTGCTCAGTGGGGTAAGGATCCGGCGTTGCTGTGAGTTGTGGTGTTGGGTTGAAGATGCGGCTCGGATCCTGCGTTGTTGTGGCTGTGGTGTGGGCTGGCAGCTGTAGTTTGATTTGGCCCCTAGCATGGGAACTTCCATATGCCACGGGTGCTGCCCTTAAAAAAGAAACAAGAAAAAAAAAAAAAAAGATGGAACATCCAGAGTTTTAGAGAGGTTCCTGAAAAACCGCCGAGAGTATGTGTTATCATCTACCGTTTGGGAACCAGTCTACATATTCAGCCTGTACCGCCCTGGGAAGGATGAGAGTAATCAGCGATTACTGACGACCCGCCACATCCCAGGATTTACCCCCATCGTCTACGGCACACACGCCGGAACACTGTGAAGAAGGTACAGTAGCCCCCTCTTGAAAGCAAACAGGCTCACGGAGGCTGGGACATGCCAGGCAGAGTCAGGTCTCTGTAACTCCAAAATCCAAGGTTTTCACCACTACATTGTCTAAATAGTTCTTACCGCTTGTTCCTAACTGTCTGGTTTCAAATTTCAAAGAAGGGCCACCTCCTGGGAACCTGAATCTTCTCAGCCACAGATAACCTCCCTGAGCTATCCCCTCTCAGTGCAAGCTCACCCCCAGATCCACCACCACCCGTCTTCAGGGACAACATTCATCTTACTGCTAATTCCTTTTTTTTTTTTTTTTTTGACTGTTAGGGCCACATCTGTGGCATGTGGACGTTCCCAGGCTAGGAGTCAAATCAGAACTACAGGTGCCAGCCTAGACCATAGCCACAGCAACGCAGGATCCGAGCCGAGTCTGCAGCCTACACTACAGTTCAGGGCAACGCCAGATCCTTAACCCCAGATCCTTAACCCACTGAGTGAGGCCAGGGATCGAACCCCTCATCCTCATGGTTCCTAGTCGGGTTCATTAACCACTGAACCACGAAGGGAACTCCTCATCTTACTGATAATTCTGGTTGCCTTATATATCCTGAGATCATTACTAGAATTCCTAAAGCACATGCACAGAAGTTTTGTAAAAAACAAATGTCTGGTTTCAAATGCTCCAACGGACCATAGCCAGCTTTCTGTTCATTGATTTAGGAAGGGGTGGGTAGAGGGGAGGAATACCTCTTTGATCTTTAAAATGTCTCTGCCCTGAGACCTTCCCATGGATCACAAAAGGCGAGACACGGTAGAAGGAATATTGAATGGTTTCAAAACATTAGCTGATTTGAAAGAGCTGTTTGGCCAACCCATTTGCAACCTCTTTAAAGGTTAGCTACCAAAAGAAAAAAAAAGTTATCTACAACAGTCCTTCTAGCTCAAGGTAGGGTGTCCGGAGTGGTCAGCAAACACCCTATCATTTCCCCAGGTTTCTGGTCTAAGAGAATCGTTTCCCAAGCTCCTGCCGTGGTGCAACAGACCCGCAACTCTGTAGGAAGTGCTGGCAGGTAGCTTCCATCCCAGGCCTGGCACAGTGGGTTACGGATCTGGCGTTGACACTGCTGCGGCTTAGGTCGCAACTGCGGCTCGAATCTGATCCCTGGCCTGGGAAGTCCATATGCTGCGGGGCGGCCAGAGAGAGAGAGAGAGAGAGAGAGAGAGAGAGAGAGAGAGAGAGAGAGGGAGAGAGTTTTTTCCTAGCTTCTCCATCCTAGCTATTTGAGATGAATTAAAAAGAAACTGCGGTGTAAACAGAAGTTACAGTCAGCTCCTTGCACAACCAGTCTTTCTAAATTAGTAGTTGAGATGACCAAGGGCAGTAACTTCTTGGTAACTTCTCAGCCACTGAAACTCTGATGCCCGGCCTCCGAGGAGGGGAGGGGAGGGGAAGGAGGGGTGGTCAGGGAGTTGGAGAGGCTGGAAAGGGGGTCCGGGCGGGCCCAGGCCCAGGGAGCACCAGAATCCAACAAAGACAGCAGCGCCCATCCCCGACTGCTTTCCCACTGGGTCAAGAGCCGAGTTAAGCATCCCAGACGTGGGAAAAGCCTCCCTTTCTGGCCACCCGACCCTCGGGCGGCTCAGGCTCCCCAAGTGCTGGTACTGCGCCCCTCCCAGCACCCCTCTGCGGCCCCGGGTTCCTGCCCTCCCTCCACGTCCCCCCAGCACTTCTCCCTCGGGGCCCCTCAACTCTTGCTCCTCCTGGGGGGCCCCAGAGCGTCTGCCCCTCGAGTTCCACCATCTCTGAGCCCTCGGGCTGCCGAGCCCCTCACCCTACACGCCATCCCCGCCCCCAGGCCTGGCACCGCCCCCGCCGCGCCCCCACCCCACGGCGGCCCGGCCCGTCCTACCTGGCGGCGACTGCCGCTCGCCCTCAGCCATCTTCCTCCCGCCAGGAGCCGGCCCGGATCCCTGCAGTCCCCTCTCTCCTCTCTCCCCCGCACCCACCCCGCCTTTCCCCGACTGCCCCACGCGCTCCGAGCTTTCTGAAGACAAATGAGCGCCGGCTGGCTAGAAGCGAAAACCGAGAATTAGAGTCACCCCGGCGAAGACGGCCGCCATGTTGGTGCGGGGCACCCAGGGAGCATGCCCAGCAACGGCCGGCTCGCGGCGGGCACGCTCAGCCCGAGGTGGCGGCCATGTTGGTGCGGGGCGCCCGGGAGCATGCGCACCAACGGCCGGCGCGCGGCCCAACGCGCCGACTGCGTGCCGGGAGGGCCCTGGGAGCGCGGCAGCCATGCTTTTGCGGGGCGGTCCCCACCTGTCATCTCCGAGCGTGGCTCTGACCCTGTCGCGAGCAATAGTGGAAGTCTCCTGTCAACATGTTTGTGTTTTCCTAGCACTTTGAGAGCAGCGCTCAAGGACACCAAAAGGACTGACAAGGGTGCACACCACTGCCTCCGACAGTTTGGACGGCTCATGGAGGTGGGAGAGGGCAAACTGGACGGCGGCCGCCGCTGTGCGCCTCTTCTGGGGTTCCGCCGCCTCGCGGGGTCCCCAACTGCTAACTGCACCCGGTCCCCGCCCCCGGCCCTGGCCCCGCCTCCCGGGCCGCCCAGCGCTCGCGGCTAGCGGTCGGTGTTCGCCACTGGCCGGAGGCGCCGCCCCGAGAGTCCGCCTCCCGCGGGCCGCGGGCCTGCCCGCCGCCGCCGCCCGGCCGGGTGGGTGGGCCCGGGGCCGCCTCCACGGCGGTGACTCGGCGACCTTGGACCGGAAGGGTCTAGCGGGAACCCACCTACGGCCGCGGCGCGGACTTTGACTAGTGCCTGGGGAGGAGCGGACCTTTTGTCCGCGGGTTGGCCGCCGAGATGTTTTCCTACGCCGCCAGGACCGTGGTGAGTGCAACCGGGAAGCCGGCCTGGTGGGCCCTGGACGGGTCGGGTGGGCCGCGGGCCGAGCCACCCGCGCAGCTGCGCCGGAAGCGAGAGGACACAGGCCGTAGAGACGACGCGGCCCTGCGGCCGCGGTGCAACCCGGCCAGCAGCTGCTGGGAGGGGGTCAGCAGGTGGACTAATCCTGCCTGGCAGAGGGGGAGACTGAGGCTCAAGGTCAGAGGCTGGATCGAACCCACACCCTGTGGCGCTAAATTCCAATGACCCGGAAAAGATAGGACCCTGGCTTCAGGCAGCACCGCCACCCTTAGACCGTAAGCCAAGGAACCGAGAGAGACCAGGAGTGTGTCCTCGCGGTTATTCTCTCATTCACCTGTTGCACTCTCGGCCTGAGCCATTTCTTCCCAGCCAGAGCCACTTCTCCAACTCCATCCAGTTAGTCACCTTCCCTGGGCTTATCAAATGGCCTGTGGGGAATTGTGTGTGGTCAGAGACACTCCACTGAAGGCATCAAGCTGGGCTGCTCAGAAAGTCCTCCCAACTGGCAGAAGGCAGCAGGTGGCAGCCCCATGCCCCCCTCCCCCACCGCAAGTCCCTCTCTCGACTTACAGCTACATCCCCGCATCCCTCCCCCCACCCCCCATCTTCCCAGAGGGCAGCTTGGAGCAGGTGTTGCTCCTGATCTGGATCCCTTTCCTCTCTGCTCCACGCATACCTGTGTCTCCCTCTGTGCCTAAAAGAACGTTTGAACACTGCCTGGCCCAGAGGCTCTTGAGATCTTCCAAGATCCTAGAGCTCCCCCTTACCCTTGCCACCTGATCTATGTCCACAGCCCACAGATCATCTCCCAGGACCTGCTAGGTGGCCTGATTTCTTTCCTGCTGAGAAAACTGAGACAAGGAGAGACTTGGCCAGAATCCCTTGGATCTGTTGTCTCCAGTCTAGCCCAATCCCAAAGCCAGCATCCTTGACTGATTTTTAATGCCCAAAGTTCTCTGGGGTTTTTTTTTGGGGGGGGGGGCA
The DNA here is from genome assembly GCA_004024745.2 of Catagonus wagneri. Taxonomy (NCBI): domain Eukaryota; kingdom Metazoa; phylum Chordata; class Mammalia; order Artiodactyla; family Tayassuidae; genus Catagonus; species Catagonus wagneri. The sequence continues at coordinate 3,653,046 of PVHT021183634.1, forward strand.
TGCCTGCAGCATGTGAAAGTTTCCATGCCAGGGACTGAACCCTCGCCACAGCGTCAACCCGAGTCGCTGCAGTGACAGTGCCAGATCCTTAAGAGAACTCCCAAAGTTCTCTGCTCGTGGCCCCCAGCTGATTGAGTCACAGCTCAAGAGAACCAGGCTTTGGTGGAAGGGTGGCTCGGAAGGGCTTCAGGAGTGCTGGAGGGAAATGTCCACTCGCTGCCCTTTGTCAGCATCTGCTCCTTTGCCCCTGCCCAGTTTTCAGGACTGTATGCAAGGTTGCCGTGTATCTTCAGCAGCCAAGCAGTTTCTGTCCTCCAGCCAAGTTTTCCCTCATCAAAGAGACCTATGCACATTCTAGCAGGTGGATTTTTAATACCTCTTGGCCTGCTTCCCTGGCCCTCGGCCCATCCAGGGAAGAAAGCTTTCCATGTCTCCTCCTCCTCCTCGGGTACGCACCACCAGCCTTCTCACCTGCTCCCCATTCCTTCCCTTCTGGAAGCTAGAGAGAGGGTGGAACAACTGCGCCCGCGACAGCCAGAACCCGAGATGCCACCAGAACCACCGCAGCCCTCGCCGCTGCCACCTCTGCCGCCCTCCTGAATCTTGGCTCTTGTCTTCTCTTTCCAGCCCGGGCAAGTGGCTGCCTCTTGCTAGGTTCTGCTCACCCACTTGGTAGCACAGTTAGGCTTAGAGATCCAGCCCAAGGCAGACAGACAGGGCTCAGAACCTCAGTCCTGCCATGGAGGACGGGCAGCAGAAAGAGAAGGTATGAAACGGAGCCTCTGCCGCTTGCCTGCCCACTGCTGCCAGCAGCCTCGGAACCTCCTGTCTCTCTTTCTGCCACAGTCTCCCTCTCTGCCAACTCTCACCCTCCTTGCCAGGCCACTCAGCTCTCTCTTGCCACGGCGCTGCCCCTTTGCCACCCCTCTCCCCATCCCACAGCCAGGAAAAAGCCCGAAGCCTTGCCCTCACCCAGAGGTACTGTCCTCACGTGGCTCTATCTGATTCTCTCTTCTTCCCTCTTATATCTCAACCTGGCAAGGGTGGGAGAAGAGGAGGTGACAACCTCCGGGAGGGAGCAGGCACTTTGCTGGCTGGCGCTTCGCCCCAGGGAGAGAAAGGCGGGGCCGGTGCATCCACCAGGTGAGAGGTCCCTCTGACCTCTGCTGCCAGATCGGTGGCCACACCCCCACCCTCCAGCATCCCTACTTGCATCTCCAAGCCCCTAGGAGGCGGAGACACCTGCAGCTCCAGGGCTGGGAGGTCAGGGCAAGCACCTCCCAAGAGGCCGTCTCTGACCCCAGGAACGGGCACATAAATGCCCAGGACAGCAGCTTTGGGGCTGACAAGGTCTCCCAGAGCTGGTGAGAGAATGAGCAAGCTGTTGTGCTGTGTGCAGGTGAAGCCCCTCGGCTTCCTCAGGCCCTCCTCCTTGACGAAGGTGTCCAGTCGCTTCAAGACACACCAGGACTCGCTGCCTCGACTGCCCGTGCCCCCGCTCCAGCAGACCCTGGACCATTATCTCAAGGCGTTGCGGCCCATTGTCAGTGAGGAGGAGTGGGCCCAAACCAAGCGGCTGGTGGAGGAGTTTCAGTCTCCAGGGGGCGTAGGGGAGCGCCTGCAGAAGGGGCTGGAGCGCAGGGCCAGGAAGACGGAGAACTGGGTGAGTGAGAAGGCGGGGAGCGCACCAGGCCCCTTGGCTCAAGTGGGGGGGTTAAGGGGAACAGGGACCCCCGCCCCAGAGGCCCTGGGTCATTTTGAGCATCCTGCCTGTAGCTTATTGCTGGCTACCCACTCAAAACTTTTTATTTTTTGTCTTTTGAGGGCTGCACTCACGATATATGGAGGTTCCCGGACTAGGAGTCAAATCAGAGCTGCAGCTGCTGGCCTCCACCACAGCCACAGCAACATGGGATCCGGGCTCCGTCTGCAACCTACACCACAGCTCACGGCAACTCTCGATTTTTAGCCCACTGAGCGAGGCCAGGGATCGAACCTGTATCCTCAGAGTTCCCGTCGTGGCTCAGTGGTTAACAAATCTGACTAGGAATCATGAGGTTGCGGGTTCGATCCCTGGCGTCACTCAGTGGGTTAAGGATCCAGCATTGCCGTGAGCTATGGTATAGGTCACAGACGCAGCTCGGATCCTGCGCTGCTGTGGCTGTGGCGTCAGCCAGCGGCTACAGCTCTGATTAGACCCCTAGGCTGGGAACCTCCATGTGCCGTGGGTGTGGCCCTAGAAAAAGAAAGACAAAAAAAAAAACCCAAAAAACTGTGTCCTCGTGGATACTAGTCAGATTCATTTCCACTGAGCCACGACGGGAACGCCCCACTCAAAACTTTCAGTACAGGCTGCTCTGGAGCAGGCATTTGCATCATGGGGTTTCTTAGGCACTTACTCTGTGCCTGGCCCCAGGCAGGGTGCTGGGTGAGCAAGAAGGACACTGTCAGTGGCTTCTTGAAGCTGACATTCAAGTGACATTCGCCCTATTCAAGTAGGGTGGATGAGGTCATATTGGCAATGAAATTGTATAGGAATAAAAAGGACGGTGAGAGAGTGAGTGTGGAGAACGGTAGCATCTTCGTTCCGCAGGGGCAGGGAGGGCAGGGAAGAAGCGGTGTTGGCTCTGAAACAGACAGAGGGCACAGCGTGGGCAAAGGTGGCAACAGCTGACGAGTTTGGGAGCAGCGCCTAGAGTGGAGTGGCAAGGGCAAGGTCGGGGGCCCCAGGAGAAGGCAGCTGAACTTGACCTCACTGGGAGGGGGCCGCAGGATGATTTGTGCTGTTCGGTGACATCCTGGTCCTGTGCCTCGATCTGTCACGCAGGTGTGTTCAGCACATGCAGATGTGTCTGTGCTGATGCCCCGTGGACTTTCCCGTGTACGTTTTACACCCCAACAAAGTTAGGAAGGACCGCCTGGCCGCTGGGAGGGGAGCAAGGGTGGGAACACGAGCCCAGGGTGGGGCTGTGCCATCGCCCCAAGAGATGCTGGCGGGGATAAAATGGCAAGTCCTTTGGTCCAGGATATGTTTTGGTGTCAATGGCAGCTGCCGATTGGTTGGAAGTGGACAGCCCTGACCTAAGACAGCTGTGTAGGAGAAGGGAGAGGGGTGTAGAGAGGGGAAGGACCAAGAGAGGAGCAAATTTGCGGAAGAGAGCAGGCTCGGCCTGGCCCCATAAAGTGAGAGGCGCCGTGCGGGAGCAGGTGGACGGGCGGGGGCTGCGCATGGCAGGCGGGCATTGTCAGCGGGGGGCCCGCACATTTGAGCCTTGGCAGGTAGCATGGAACTATTTTTTCACACAGGAGCTTCAGACTAAAGGGGGTAGGGGCACCACCACCTCGCCACTCCCCGAGGGAAGGCCCCCCGTCTGCAGGGTCTCCCCTTGTCGCCCAAGCTCTGAGACCCCTGGTGGGAGTGGAGGCTCCTGTCTGCCCCTCCTTGATCTCTGCAGATGAGGAAACTGAAGCCCAGGGAGATCAGTCAAAAGCCAGAGCCACACAGCAGCTCTCGAGGCACCGAGCCACATGGGAGGGTCTGGCTGGCCAGGGGCCCTGTCTCCAGGTCACAGATCAGCAGACAGCAGTCACCCACTGGGCACGCTGCCTTCTTTCACCCCTTGCCAGTGCCCCAAGTCTAGTGCCCCAAGCGATGCCTGTGTGGAAAGAGGCTCGTCCCACTGTTTGTTTAGATAGGACGAGAAGGCACAGGGGCGGGGGTTGAGGGACCTGCCACAAAGGAGAAGACTGTGCCTGTGTTTAGGGGGTGGGTGCTGGGGGTGACGTTGCTGTCAGCCCGTAGGCCTTAAGGGTAACAGTCACCTGGGGGTCAGTAATGACAGACAGGAGCATTTGGCAGCATGTCCATGGCTGGTCCTCGGAGAGACACTGCCTGCCCGCTGGAAGCAGCCCTGCCCTGGGCAGAGAGAGGACGGCTAGCCCAGTAGAGACGGGGCTGTGTCACCCCCATCTTATCACTAGTGCAGTGATTCTTCTTCACAGGGAGCTTCCCCCAGATGGCCCTGGCCTTGCGATCAAGCGGGTATTCAGTCCCTAGTCTGACACCCACAGAACGGAGGCCGCAGAGGACCTGGGGGTTGTGGGTCCTGGGGATTGTACTGAGCCCTGGGCCCCTGCTCCCCTGGAGAAATCCACCAGGGCCAGGCAAAAACCCATTCGTCAGACTTGCTTTCTCTGTAGCTTTCTCTTTTTTTACCTTTCTGTCTGTCAGGAATACATTTCTCTCCCCCCCACCCCAGCTTCTTAGGGGGACAACCAAGGTGCCCAGGCTAGGGGTCTAGTCAGAGCTAGAGCTGCCGGCCTACGCCACAGCCACGGCAACTCGGGATCCGAGCCGTGTCTGCGACCTACACCACAGCTCATGGCAACACTGGATCCTTAACCCACTGAGCGAGGCCAGGGATCTAAGTCGCAACCTCATGGTTGCACTGCAGCACGACGGGAACTCCAGGAATACATTTCTATTGCTAAAAGTACTACAATTATTGACCCAAGATACGTGAGGGAAGGGAGAGGGAGAGAAAAAGAAAAGCGATTGGCATTGCTGCCTCTGTTCTTCCGCAGCCCCAGGCTTCCTTCCAGGCTTTTTCTTGGCAGTGTTGCCTGGTTTCTCTTGCTAATGCTGATCGGTTCAGTCTGAAGGGAAGATAATGGGATGCTGCTGGTGGGTTTAAGGGGTTTGGGGGGGGCGGGGGAATTCTAGGTCTAAACCTTCACTTTGAGTCTCTGTGCTCCCTAAAGGGGGCAGAGGGCAGCCAGCAGGGTGCCCTGGGCCTGATGGGGAAGGGGCACCAGTTCCCCCCCACCGTTCCTCACAGGCTCTGGTGCTTCCCCCAGCTGTCCGAGTGGTGGCTCAAAACAGCCTACCTCCAGTACCGCCAGCCCCTGGTCATCTATTCCAGCCCGGGTATGGCGCTGCCCAAGCAGGACTTTGTGGATCTGCAGGGACAGCTCCGGTGAGTGGCCGGGGCGGGGGGCGGGGCAGGGAGGCGGCAGAGCCAGCGCTCCGGGCGGGCGCGTCTAGGGCCCCGAAGTCCACTTGCCGCAGCAGGTCTGAGGGTGCCTGGCCCTGATCATTATCTTTCATCCTCACAAACAGCCTTAGGGAGTCGGGAGCGTCCTCCCTGTTTTACAGAGAGGGAAACCGAGGCTCAGAGCAGTTGCCCTTCAGGGTTGGCTGACCTGGACCGGAAGCAGGACCTTCCTGCTCCAGAGCTTCGTAATTGTTAACCGCCAAGCTGCAGGCCAAGAGCCTCCCCCGCTAAAGCCGAGGCTACGCTGCACCCCAGTCCTGGCCCTTCACCCGCTCCTCCCTGCTCCCCGCAGCTGTCCACGACGTGACCTTTGTACACAGTCCCCTTTTCCTCACTCAGCCGCGTCACTTGCCCTGGCCTCTGTTCAGTTCCACCAGGGATAAAAATACCAGTGACAGGGATCTCCTGCCCCAGGACTAGCCACTCACAGCCACCACTACCCCTCTTAAAGGGAACAGGGCACCCCAGGAAGTGCCAGAGGTTCAGGCCCAGGAACTCCAGCCAGTGGTCCCCATGTTAGGGGCTAGGAGCACCCCCAGGCATCAGGCATGGTTCATGTGGCCCAGACAGTCCAGGGAGGAAGGGCAGGTTGAGCGAGGTGGCCTAGGAGACACAGAGACCAGAAACTAGGAGGGACCTAGGAGAGGGGACATCTCCAGCCACTGCCCTCCGTTCTCCCGTTCCTGCTCTTCCTGCCGGTGGTCCCAGGTCCCTCCACAACCGATGCTTAAACGCAGGGCGATCACCTCCACAGACCCAGGCTGTGGATCAGGGCCTCGGACCCTCTGTGGGTGGATCAGATATCACTGACTCCTAATCCAGCCATAATCAGGCTCTGTTCATTAGCATCTAAATCCTGCCAGGTTCTTGGCCAAGGCATCTAATCCCTTCCCTAGAGATTAGCCAGGCACAGAGAGGCGAGCTGGGGCTGGAACATAGGTTCTGCACATGAACTGCCTCAGGCTCTCTATGAGCGGTGAGGAGCAACTGGTGACTTCCCGGGGCTAGGCCTCTGCCTTCGCCCACGTGTCCCTGCCCCGGGACCTCCCTGTCCGTGTCCACACAGCCTTCTGATCTCTAGTTGGTTCCTCCCTCCAGGTTTGCTGCCAAATTAATTGAGGGTGTGTTGGATTTCAAGGCCATGATTGACAAGTGAGTGTTCACCCCCACCGACTGCCTAATGACCAGAGCTGGCCCAGCCCTGCCTCCGCCTTCCCCACCACACACACACACACACACACACACACACACACACACACAGGGCAGGCCCAGAGCTCAGTTGCTTTCACTTCCTGTTCATCCAGCCTCTGTTGGGGTTGGGGACATAAGAGCATGGGGATGGGGACACCTGGGTCCTCTGCCCCAGCTGCCGGGATCTCCTCCTGGGGACCTTATCCTCAGAGACCCCTGGAATTAGCATCCCAGCCAAAGAGGCCCCGGGGTGGACTCGCTGCTTCATCTTACCCGTGGCAAACTGAACCCAGAGAGGGAAAGGGAGTTTCCAGGGTGACTCACCAGCGGGGGGACCCCAGGCCTCCTGGCCCAGCCCGGCGCCGACAGGCCCGGCGCCGACAGGCCCCCTCTCACCCTGACGGGGAGGAGGGACGTGAGGGGCCCCCACACCGCCTGTGTGGCCAGCCGGCAGCCAGACCCAGCAGCTCCGTCAGCCCCGCCCTCCTGCCTGCCGCTCTGCCCTGCAGCGAGACCCTGCCCGTGGAGTACCTGGGGGGCAAGCCGCTGTGCATGAACCAGTACCATCAGATCCTGTCGTCCTGCCGAGTGCCAGGCCCCAAGCAGGACTCCGTCACCAACTTCAGCAAGATCAAGAAACCGCCCACACACATCACCGTGGTGCACAACTACCAAGTGGGTGCCCACCCCCCAGGCCTCCGCCCCCCATGCTGTTGCGGGGAGGAGAGGGGCCGGCCAAGAGTCAGCCTCCCCGACAGGCTAGCCCAGGTGCCCTGGGAACAGGCAGGCCCTGGGCCTCTCCCCCGGGTATCCAGCTAGGCCCCAGCCTGGGAGCCAGGAAGGGCTCTGGGCCTGGCCAGCCTGGGCAGAGCAGTGCAAGGAACTCCCCGCCTCACCCCGCCCCCAGCCTGACGCCGTCCGCTCAGCTGGGCCACCAAGGAGGGTGGGAGCTGATTGCCGAGCCCCCCACCAACCTTTTCCCTCTACCTGCCTGTGCCTGGCCAGTTTTTTGAGCTGGACGTGTACCACAGCGATGGGACGCCCCTGACCTCGGATCAGATCTTCACGCAGCTGGAGAAGATCTGGAACTCCTCCCTGCAAACCAACAAAGAGCCTGTGGGCATCCTCACCTCCAACCACCGCAACTCTTGGGCCAAGGCCTACAGCACCCTCATCAAAGGTGCCCGGAGGGTGGGAGACCCGCAGCAGGTCCTGGGCAGCCACCTGGCTCCCCGAATCCTCTCATTGCAGAGGAACCCGCGGCTCAGCCAGGTTAAGTTAGTCTCCCCTCACTAAGCAGCAGGTGCAGTGAGAACACGAGCCCTCCGGCTGAGGAGCCCACCCCCGCGTGCCCTCTGACTCCTGTGCTGGTCAGAGGCGTTGTCCCCAGACTCGGCCCCCATATGGGGTGTCCGACCGCCTCACGGGCTCCCTATGAGACCCTGGGGTTCCGTCTGAAGGGGGGCCCTGCCTCGCGGGTGCCGTGGGGCTGCAGGGCCCTGGAGAGTGAGGCTCCGGGGGCCTCCCCAGCCCTGGCCCTCACCGTGCCGCCTGCGTCGCCACAGACAAGGTGAACCGCGAGTCGGTGCGCTCCATCCAGAGGAGCATCTTCACCGTGTGCCTGGACGCGCCCATGCCTCGGGTCTCGGGGGACAGGTACCGCAACCGAGTGGCCAGCCAGATGCTGCATGGAGGCGGCGGCCAGCTCAACAGCGGCAACCGCTGGTTCGACAAGACGCTGCAGGTGAGGACTCCCACCCCAGACACGCCTTGGCCTTGGCCCCCCGCCGCCCCGGACTTCCTGCCCCTCCCCGGACTGTCCCTGGCTTCCTGCTTATAAAGCAGGGGCGCGGGAGTGGGAGGGGGGAGCCAGCAGGTGCGCACAACTGTAATTACCGGCAGCCAGCCTGTCATTACGGGGCCTGGCCCAGAAACCCAGAAACCGCTGTCCTCTCCGACATACCTGTCAGCGGAGCAGAGAACACCCGGGATGTGGGGCCAGGCAGAAGGCACAGTCTTGGTCCTGACTTTCCCTCTGTACCTGTAAGGTGGGGTGGCGGCAGGACTCCCTAGGGGGTAGTTGTGGGGAACTCCCAAGCACAGGATATGCTTAGTGTGACCTGGGACAGGTGTTCCAAGGCCGCCGGTGAGTGTTAGCTGCTGTAAAAGTAGTAAGTCAGCAGAAGCCCTTGAGAGGCTCAGAGAGGCCCTTCCCCTGGGACCCGGCCAGAGGGCGGCTCTGGGGACCTGGGGCTGTCAGGGACCCCCTTCCCCCCTGCAGTTCATCGTGGCCGAAGACGGCGCCTGTGGGCTCGTTTACGAGCATGCAGCGGCGGAGGGACCCCCCATCACCAGCCTCGTGGACCACGTCATTGAGTTCACGTGAGTGGGCTCCCCCGGCCTCCGCCCAGTTCTCCCACTCCTGCAAGGGGTCACACAAGAGGCAACAGCACAGCTTTTAAAGGAGTAAGCGGGGAGAGTTTCCTTGTGGTGCAACAGGTTAAGGATCCCGTGTTGTCACTGCTGTGGCTTAGGTCACTGCTGTGACGCGGGTGCAGTCCCTGGGCCGGGAACTTCTGCATGCCTCAGGCATGGCCAAAATAATAATAGCAATAAAGGAGGAACGGCCTGCTCCCTTATGCCTGGGAACCTGTTTCTTCAGAGGAAGCCAGAAGAGGACAGGGGTTTTAGAGTCGCTCAGACCTGGGTTTGAATTCTGGCTCTGCCACTTCTCAGCCATGGGACCTTGGACAAGGCCCTTTCCCTTTTCCGTTTGGCCATTTGAAAGCTGAAGTGAAGAACAAACCCAGGAGTCTCCCTAGGCCGGCCGCCTCCAGCTTCGGGGACCCATCCGCCCCTCCCCAGTCCCGGGGGTGGACTCAGGTTCACAGCAGCAGCAGCAGCAGGAGCCTGAGACTGCCACGTCCTGTGCAGGAAGAAGCCCGAGCTCGTGCGGTCTCCCATGATACCCCTGCCCATGCCCAAGAAGCTGCGGTTCAACATCACCCCTGAGATCAAGAGCGACATTGAGAAGGCCAAGCAGAACCTCAGCATGTGAGTGCTGGGTGCCAGGTGGGTGGGGCTCGGCCCCTTCCTGGGGCTGCCAGAAGCTGCCGGGTGCCCGCCCCTCACCCAGCACCCCACCGACAGCATGATCCAGGATCTGGACATCACGGTGTCTGTGTTCCACCACTTTGGAAAGGACTTCCCCAAATCGGAGAAACTGAGCCCGGACGCCTTCATCCAGATGGCACTACAGCTGGCCTACTACAGGTGCGCCCCGGCCCCCAGGAAGGAGGGGCAAGGCCTGGGGGCAGAGGTGGGGGGACCTGCCAGGGGTGTGCTCAGCCCATCTCCCACCCAGGATCTACGGGCAGGCATGTGCCACCTACGAGAGCGCCTCTCTGCGCATGTTTCACCTGGGCCGTACCGACACCATCCGCTCGGCCTCAGTGGACTCACTGACCTTCGTCAAGGCCATGGATGACCCTAACGTGACGGTGAGAGGTCCAGGGCGAGAGTGGGAGAGCTGATCTTCTCCCTTCCTGCTCGTTCTGTTAACACACATTGAGCACCTGTGTTGGGCACTGGGCATCTAGTGGGAGATGGGGCTGTGAATTTATCAGCACGGAGCTTCCTGGCAGCCAGAGGGAAAAGGAAACTGCAGTGGACCCTTGAACAACATAGGTTGAGGCACCACACAGCCGGAATCCACCATGTAACTTTACAGACAGCTCTCTGGAGCTGTGGTTCTGCACCTGCAGATTCAGCCAACCATAGCTGGTGAAGTACTGTAGTATTTCCTGAAAAAAACCTACATGTAAGTGGACCCACACAGTTCAGACCTGAGTTGTGGAAGGGTCAGCTATTTGCATTCAGTCTCCAGCAGTGAGCACCTGCCCTGTGTCAGGCCTTGGCTGGGGACTGGCAGAGAGATGGCAGTGCCAGTTCCAGCTCTCAGGGAGCACAGAATCTGGAGCTGAGTGGGGAGTGGGCCACGGAGGAGGGTGGCAGGAACAGGCCTCAGCGCCCTCTCCCTCGGCCCCAGGAGCACCAGAAGGTGGAGCTGCTGCGGAAGGCCGTGCAGGCCCACCGAGCCTACACCAACCTGGTGAGTGAGCCCCTGCTGTTCCTACGTGCTTGACCCTGGGCTTGTCCCATCTGTAGTCCATCTGCCTGTCCATCCCCGCAGCAAACGACCACTCCCCTTAGCCTGGAGCATCCCATGCCTAAACCTTGGAGCACTTGAAGCAAAGCCAGATATCCGCATTTTATTTTATTTTATTTTATTTTATTTTTTTTTTTTGCCTTTTGTCATTTTAGGGCCGCACCCGCGGCATGTGGAGGTTCCCAGGCTAGGGGTCTAATCGGAGCTGTAGCCGCAGGCCTGCACCATAGCCACAGCAACGCGGGATCCAAGCCGCGTCTGTGGCGTACACCACAGCTCACGGCAACGCCAGATCGTTAACCCACTGAGCAAGGCCAGGGATCGAACCCGCAACCTCATGGTTACTAGTCGGATTTGTTAAGCACTGCGCCTCGACGGGAACTCCAAAGATATCCCCATTTTAAAGCTGGAGAAACCACGCCTGGGCCCAGTGGCTGCCCTGGTCCCAAGTTAGCCTCTGGATCTTGTGTCATGCTCTCTCCCCGATGGCACCGGAGCCCAGGATGCTAAGGCTCTGCACAGTCTGACAGGCAGCAGCCTTCCTCCCCTCTGACAGCTTGGGCTGTGGTCGGGCTGGAGGCCTGGTTCCCATCCTGGCCCTGAGCACCCGTGTGTGGCAGGCTTTGCCTGTGTCACATGCGGATGGCTGTGTCAACTGTGCTGCCGCCCCACAGAGGGTGTTCCGTGACTGTTCCCGTTTCACAGATGAAGACACTGGGGCTCCAGGAGATAAGCGACCTGCCAAGGGCGCACAGCCGGGATGGGGCCAGGCCGCCCGGCCACAGGCCCGCGTTCAAATCCCGCACTGTCCGCCTGCCTGGGCATGTTCCTGGGCCTCAGTTTCCCCGTCCACGGAGTCAGGGCTCTCCTGCCAGGCTGCTCTGGTCTGCCGGGTCTGAGGGCCAGTGGAGGGAAGAAGCTTGGCCGCCACAGGCTCCTGAGGAGGGCGGCTGCACAGCGCGGGCCCGCAGCCCCCGTCCCTGACGGCTCCTCCTCCCACAGGCCATCCGCGGGGAGGCCTTCGACAGGCACCTGCTGGGCCTGAAGCTGCAGGCCATCGAGGACCTGGTGAGCATGCCCGACATCTTCATGGACACCTCCTACGCCATCGCCATGCACTTCAACCTCTCCACCAGCCAGGTGAGCCGCTCTCCTGGGTGTGCTGGGCGGGGAGCCACCCGAGCCGGAGCTGGCAGAGACTGCACTAAGAGGGCATCGCCATCGCCTGGTGGCGGTGACGCAGCCCCGGGGGCCTGCCCCCGCCGCGGCCGAGCTCGGGAGGAGGAGCGTGGGCAGGCCGAGGAGGAGTCGGCCACGGACGGATCGGCTTCCTTTGTGCGCTGGTCAGACGTGAAGGAAAGTCTGACCCGTGCCAGCTGTGCCGCGCACTGGGCTAGAGCAGGGGCAGAGCACCGTCCCTGCCCGCAGGGGTCACATCTAGACAGGAAGCGCAGGGGATGAGGCGGTCACGGCCCCCCAGGCACATCGGGGGGGTTTCTGTAGAGAGGTGACACCAGAACACACCCCAGAGGATGAGGGCGTCGCCTGCCCACTGGCGACAAGAAAGGGCATCTCAGGCAGGGCGAGTGGGAGCAGGCCTGGAAGGCAGGCTGGTGCCGCCATGGGGCTGGGACGAGAGCCGTGGTCCTGTGCCATCCCCAGGTCCCTGCCAAGACAGACTGTGTCATGTTCTTCGGGCCTGTGGTCCCAGACGGCTACGGTGTCTGCTACAACCCCATGGAGTCGCACATCAACTTCTCCGTGTCCGCCTACAACAGCTGTGCCGAGACCAACGCCGTCCGCCTGGCGCACTACCTGGAGCAGGCACTCCTGGACATGCGCGCTCTGCTGCAGAGCCACCCCCGGGCCAAGCTCTGAGCCTCGTTGTTCAGGCCTGCCGATGCCACGGCCAAGCCGCCGTGGGGGGGCCGCCCACCAGGCTCCGCTCCTTTGTCCCCCGTCTCCTGGGCCTCACGCATCCAACCCAGTCGGGGACAAGCATCCCCCCCCCCACAGAGCTTGCAGGCCTGAGCTGAGTGCCTTTTGCGGGTCCTTGCCAGCACCTTCCAGAGCCGAGCAGGAGGTAGGCCCAGACGCCAGGCCTCCCACCTGCTGTGGCGGCCTCTGGGGAAAGGAACCAGCCCAGCTTGCCCCCCGTCGGGATGGCAACTGGGCCGTCCTTTCCTTGCCAGCTCAACTCTGCGCAGTTTCTGCCGCCTGTGCAGCCAGGCTGAAGTGCATGCCCCGATCCCCAAGCTCCGGAGGACCTAGAGACAGGATTACCTGAGGCTGGGGACCCCCAGGCCTCCCCAAGGCTGAGGAGCTGAGGTTCAAGGTGTGCTGGTGGAGGAAAAGACCGCCCTGTGTCACAGCGCCATCTCTGTGGCTCCACGCAGTGGCTCACGGGCCCCAGCTTGCTTGCTTCCTGAACCATGTCCTGGCTGTACAAAAATCACACACGAGGCAGTTAATAAAGGGGAAATTTGCCTTAAAGAGTTGTTTCTGCCGAGACGGCAGGCAGGCTGGGGCCGACACCTGCTTTTGCCTTCCTCTGGCTTTCCCTGCAGCTGGGAGCTGGTATCCGAGCAGCCAGGGGGCCCACGGGAAAGGCTCCCAGAGGAGAGGAGCCAAGCCCTCGGGTATGGCCAAGGGCCAGCTCCCACCTCAGAACCGTGGGCCAAAACAGCCCCAGGCCTGGGCCTGTGGCCTTCGCAGACACCTCCCACCACTCGCCATGACCTGGGCCTCTCTCTTGTCCCGTGGGCTGTGGGTGGGGTCCTGTAGCCTCAGGTCCATTTTCTGGGCAGGGCGTATTGACTTAAAAAAAAAATGCACAACCTGAAAGTTGAGAGTTAAGTTTTTTGTTTGTTTGTTTTTTGTCTTTTTGCCTTTTCTTAGGGCCGCACTCGTGGCATATGGAGGTTTCCAGGCTAGGGGTCTAACAGGAGCTGTAGCTGCCGACCTATGCCACAGCCACAGCAACGCGGGATCCGAGCTGCGTCTGCGACCTACACCACAGCTCATGGCAACACTGGATCCTTAACCCACTGAGTGAGGCCAGGGATCGAACCCGCAACTTCATGGTTCCTAGTCGGATTCGTTAACCACTGAGCCACGACAGGAACTCCGAGAGTTAAGTTTTATTTGGGGCAAAATTAGGACTTAAGCCCAGAGATGGCATCTGAGCTAGCCTCGGGGGGTGGCGAGGGGGGAGCTGGGATATACAGGAGGTTTTGCAACACAGGGCAGGGGGCAGGAACAAAAGAGGCCTGGGCTCACTGAAATCCTTCCTTTGAAATGCACCTCCACTAGGGGGCCAGTATCCTGAGTTTTCACAGCCTGCAGGACTCACCAACTGACCCACCTGACCCACAATTCTCACCCTTGGAGATGACTGCGTTCACAGATGACCGTGAATTCTTTGTTCTATTCTTAGCTACAGACCGGGCAGCATTTCAGACACCGCTGACACCCAAAGCGGAAAAGGGATATCGCTATGACCAAGGTGATGCAGCACACACACGTCTCATGACGCACACACAGTGTTTTACAGGTTTGTTGCTGGTCTCCTGGAGGTTACTACCAGTCACAAGGAGCAGACAGCAATCACCATGAAGGAGCTTAGTATGTCCCTAGATGTATGAAGAAATGCAAGAACTGTGTACACAGAATCTGAAAACACTTGATTATCTGACAACCTGTTCTTCCGGATTTCCCAGAGCCCAGAGTTCCTCACTCCTTACTTTTGCCCCAAGATCTGCTCAGGGGGTCCTGTGGGTCAGCAGCTGCGGTGGGTCAGCAGCTGCGGTGGGTCAGCAGCTGCGGTGGCTCATGATTTAATCCACGTAGAGGCTGATGGCAAGCGCCAAACTCCAGTTCACATGTGACCACCGCCCAGGGCCCAAGGCCTCACCTGCTGACCCACACCGAACCCAGCCCTAGCCCCTGCCTGGGGCCACCCAGCCAGAACCTTGTACCTGTTCCCAACCCCAAGCACCTGGCACAGGCGGGGTGTGCTGCAAAGTCAGCAGGGCTGCTTGTGGAAAGAGGAGGGGCACGTGGCCCTAAGGAAGATAACCGGGGGTGGGAGAGGCCGTGGCCCAGCCGACCTGCGACATCACTGGGGGGGTGGGTCCTGCAGTTGTCTCTGTTCTCCAGATAAAGAAACTGGCTCTGGGAGGGAGTGCCATGTGCCCAAAGCGTCAGGGAGCAAGGAGTGGAGGCCAGGCTGGGCAGGGAGTGGGCAATGCCTGAGGCCTGGCCGCTCAGCAAGGCCGGAGAGGTGGGCTGTCGCCAGCGGAGGGGTGCACGGGTGCCCCCAGAGGCCCCAAGCAGGGGGACCTGTAGAGCGTCCCACCGCACAGAGACCTTGCTCTGCTGCCGGGGGGGGGGGGGTCTCAGGGAGCAGCGCCCACAGGTTCCTGCCAGAGCGGGTGCTGGGCGGGTGGGGGTGTGAGGAGCGCAGGGCGGGGCAGCGACCCAGCCTGGGGCCATCAGCGCAGGGAGGCTGCTGTGCAGGCCGGGGACACACCCCGGAGTCTCCAAGCTCAAGTTCTAAGAATCCTGTGGGTCTGACTCTAAGACAGGATTTTTTTCCCCCAAAATGAAGTCCTTCAGAAGCAAGGGCTCCCCACTGCCTTTGGACTGTTCCAGGTTCCCCAGCGCGGAGGCTCACTCGGTCCTTTAGAACAGCAGGTACTGTTTGGGGAAGATACCTTTAGCACCTAAAACAGCCCTGACCAGTTTAGGTGAAATGCTTAGAGACCTTCTGGGGGCAGAAAAAAGTCAAAGAAGAATGGGTTCAGCCATCACCCCTGAGGGTGTGACCTGTGCTCACACTTTGCACGTGTTGAATCGGTGCTTTAAAGGTAAGTGTTGGGAGGTCACTCCCTCCTGCAGGACTGACTTTTATTTTTGTCTTTGTCTCTTTAGGGCCACACCTGTGGCATGAGGAGGTTTCCAGACTAGGGGTCTGTCTAATCGGAGCTACAGCTGCCGGCCTTCGCCACAGCCACAGCAACAAGGGATCCGAGCCGCGTCTGCAACCTACACCACAGCTCACGGCAACGCCGGATCCTTAACCCACTGAGCGAGGCCAGGGATCAAACCCCCAACCTCACAGTTCCTAGTCAGATTCGTTTCTGCTGCGCCACGACGGGAACTCCCAGGGTTGACACTAAAATCTGTCAGGGGCGCCGCTGCGATGCGGCAGGTGGAAGTGTCCAGTGTTGTCACTGCGGTGGCTCGGGTCGTCGCTGTGGGGCAGGTTTGATCCCTGCCCCAGGGAATTTTATATGCTGTGGGCGCAGCCAAAAAAAAATCTGTCTGTTATGCCAGTACGTTTGGAATAAAATGTCCAGGTATCATGCATGAAATCCAGATGGTGCTGCTCGTTCCCAGACCGCTCAGCCAGCGGACCCAGAGGTGCCCTGAGGCAGCCAGGCCCTGATGCCAATGAAGAACTTGATTTTTTTGTTTTGTTTTGCAAAATGAGTGAAACTGAACTGCCCTAAATTTATAGATTTTGTGCAGTACATCCTTTAAGAATTAATAAAATTCATAAAGATTATTTGGTTTTTTTACCTAGATCCTCTAAGTTTGTCTCTCCAGGTCAGCATGAACTTGATTTCGGCTCTTCATCGGGCAAGTGCAGTGGCTGGGCTCAGGCAAGGGCAGGCCTGGAGTGGAGCCCAACGTGGGGGTGAGGGCTGGACCCCATGGGCCGAGACACTGAGGAGGCCGTTTTAGGAAGATGCTGAGGAAGGGACTGAAGGGGCCTGAGGGGGGTGGGGATGAGGGCAACCTGCCAGGAGGCTTTGCTGCCCCCCAGCAGGGGCTAGTAGGGCACCCAGCCTGGCCTGGGAGGCAGAGAACGCGGCTATTTCAGTCACAGGGTGAACTGAGCAGGACTTCGTGACCGACTGAATGGGAAAGGGAGGTGGGTGAGTGGGCGCTGGGCAATTTTAAGAGCCCAATGTTGGGCAGGTATGTGGGCAGGTGCCAACCGAGGTGAAAGCAGTGTTTATCTGGGACTCAGCACCCCCAGGGCTCAGCAGGCAGTCCTGTTCATCTCCTGCTGCGTTCCGGACTTCTGACTTAGCTCCAGTCTCCTGTTAAACCTACCTATTGAGTTCTTATTTTTTAGCTGTTTTTCAGTTTTCATTTAAAAATCTGCCAGGATTCATTTTATAGTTTCCTGTTCCCTGCAGATATTTTCCAGTTTGTGTTTTTTTGTTGTTGGTGGTGTTGTTTTGTCTTTTTAGGGCCACACCCACGGCATATGAAGGTTCCCAGGCTAGGGGTTGAATCGGAGCTGTAGCTGCCGACCTGCACCACAGCTCACGGGATCCAAGCCACATCTATGACCTACACCACAGCTCATGGCTACACCAGATCCTTAACCCACTGAGCAAGGCCTGAGATCAAACCCACGTCCTCATGGATACTAGTCGGGTTCATTAACCACTGAGCCACAGTGGGAACTCTTGTGCTTTATTTCTTTAAAAAAGTAAAAGAGGGAGTTCCCGTTGTCGTGCAAGAGAAAAGAATTCAATTAGTATCCGTGAGGATGCGAATTCAATCCCTAGCCTCACTCAGTGGGTTAAGGATCCAGTGTTGCTGTGAGTTGTGGTGTGGGTTGCAGACACAGCTCGAATCCCGCGTTGCTATGGCTGTGGCGAAGGCCGGCAGCTGTAGCTCCGATTTGACCACCTAGTCTGGGAAGCTCCATATGCTGCATTTTTTATTATATAAATATATATATATATATATATATAATTGATGTCTGGTATGAAGGTTCCTTCTTCCAGAGATTTGTCTGCTTCTGTCATACACCTGGGGTGAGGTCACCTTAACCAAATGTCAAGGTTCTGTGGCCCATGGTGGGGAAAGCAAATCCAGCCTTGTAGCTCATATAAGGATGGGATTACTCCTGATTCACGCTCGCCATGAGGATGAAGCTGTTCTGAATCTCAGCTTAATGAATTACGGAAGGATTAGAACCTCCACTTCAGACCCTTAGGTTTGACTTGAGTTCATTTCACTCCTAAGGCCTCCAAAACACATCAGGAGTTCCCGCTGTAGCACAGTGGGTTAAGAATCTGACTGTAGCAGCTGAGGTTGCTGCAGAGGCACAGATTCAATCCTGAGCCCAGTGCACTGGGTTAAAGGAACTCGCATTGCTGCAGCAGCAACAGAGGTCGCAGCTATTGCTCAAGGATTCAATCCCTAGCCCCAGAACTTCCATATGCGACAAGTGTGGCCATAAAAAAAAAAAAATCAAAAACAAAAACCCAGATCAGGAAGTTCCCATCATGGCACAGCGGTTAATGAATCCAACTAGGAACCATGAGGTTGTGGGCTCAATCCCTGGCCTTGCTCAGTGGGTTAAGGATCTGGCGTCGCCGTGAGCTGTGTGTAGGTCACAGACACGGCTCGGATCTGGCGTTGCCGTGGCTGTGGCATAGGCCAGCAGCTGTAGCTCTGATTCGACCCCTAGCCTGGGAACCTCCATATGCCACAGATGTGGCCCTAGAAAGCAAAAACAAAAAACCCCAGATCAGTTAGTGGTTATTTCTTGCAAAGCACCACACTCACCTGTCCAGACACTCAAGTACTGAACTGAACAAGGAATGGAGGAGTTTCTCCTGGCAGAGGCTTAGGAAGGACACACTGGTTGTCCCCAGTCCCCAAAGGCTGTCACATGGAGGAGGAGCTGGGCTTACTGAGAGCAGGGCCAGAGCCAGCCAGGGCCACACAGGGCGGTACACTGGGACTGAAAACACCAAACGGCAGGGAGCTGTCCTCAGACCTTGGTGGGAAATGTCACAGAGGCCATTCCGACCCAGGCTTTGGAGGCTGGGGGGCCTGGACGTCTCAGAGGTGCTGACGAACGTCGTCTTAAGCACACCCCCCGCCCTCGGGGTCCTGTGTCCCCAGAGCCGAGCCCCAGCCGCCTCTCATCAGCTCAGTCAACATGCTCAAGTTGCCAGAGTTCAAGGTTTTATTTTAAAACAATAGTAAACAATTTCATTGATTTTTCTTAAGTCAAACCATCTCGCACTTGGCTTGTCTCAGGCAAAAAGTCGAAAACAAAAATAAGGGAAGGAAAGGAAAATGTGGGGACTGACCAACCTTCCCCAGAAATAGGCCCCTGGTCCTGGCATCTGGAATGGCTTTGGACACTGTCTTTAACAAATGAGAAAAGAAAGCACCAAAATATTGTGCTTCAGCAGCAGGTCAGGAACCTCCATAAAGAAAAGGCAGCAGGGGATGGGGGGGGGGTCAAACACATGTGCCCAGCAGCCTGGTTCGGTTCTAGAAGCTTCCGAGTCTGGAAGCATCTCCTCTCCACAACTCCGTTTGAAAGCAACTTGGCGACTGGGAGGAGCATCCTCTGAGCTGGGCAGTGGGGATCGGTGGGCCCACAGCCCGGACCCAGGCTCAGGGTGACCCGAGCAGGTGCCCAGCCTCTCGGGAGGGGTGGGGGGACGGGAAGGACAAGGGACGCTCCGAGTGCACAGAGGGAAGGGAGGGGCAGGGACAGCAGGCACCCGCTGCCCCCACCCCTCTCGGCGGCTCCTGTTCCTCTGCATTTTGTTCGGGTGGAGATGAAGACGAACCACGACCAGAGAGCAGGACAGGAAGAGCTGTAAACAGCTTGGGTTTGCTCACCCACACGTGCAGTCTCTTTTGTCAAGAAGGGACCGCTGTCTTGGGGACAGGGGACCAGAGAAAGCCCTTTCGGTGCAGGGTCGATGCGGGTAGGACACAACGATAGCAGCGCCAGACGCGTGCTCTCTCTGGGCCCACCCCCCCACAGGAAACACTGACCGAGGTTCCGGAATGGCATTGGCAGCAGGGAGGACATGGGGTGCTCCCTCCTCCTGGGCCCCCGGGCCACCTCTCGGGCCCTTAGCAAAGGGCTGGGAGGCTGGCCTGGGCCCCTGGTACGCAGGGCAGCCGCAGAGCAGGCTCTTGTAGCCCCACCTCCAAAATCCCACCTGCCTTTGACAAAACCCCAAAATAAATAGTATTTTTCACGCCACCTGGTTTTCCTGGTCCTGTGACCAGAGGTGCGAGCCCTCCTTCTCTACCCCACGCCCCGGTGCCTGTGCCAAGGGCACTTTCTGCCCAACTGGGGGCTGGCAGCAGCGCGGCGAGGGTCTCTGGCCATGAGGCCCCCTGGCAGCAGGCCCTCCAGGGTCCCGGCTGAGGGGCTGGCTCAGCCCTTTGGTCCACCTTGTTCATTAAAATTAAAATAAGAAAAAAAAAGGCTCCACTTGGTGACTTGGGTCTGTAGAGGTCTCCGCTTTGTCCCTCTGTCTGTCATTTCGTCCATCCTGCAAGGCATCATGCAGGCCAGATCTGGAGGCTGGACCCAGCCACACTCACTGGTCACTGCAGTTTCGTCCCCAGCTTGCGTTGTCTGTTCCTGCAAAGCAGGGGCGGGGGTCAGATGAGGGGATTCCTGCAGCTGAGCGACTCGCCCCCTCGGCTGTCCCCTCCCCACCCACAGCCCCATCAGAAGGAGTAAATGCCCACCCCAGTAGCCCCAGTGGTTGACTTGAGTTGGGCCAGACCTCCCGCCCTGGGGCCTCGGACTCCGGGCTGGAGAGGTCCTCTGGCTGGACCCAGATCCCAGGGGCTCAGCTCTGGGGTTCAAGTGCAGAGCCAGGAGACCAGGCCAAGGGTGGGGGCTCAGGATGACAGAACAGAGGCAAGAGATTCCTGGCTGGATCCCAATAATCACGGGGAATCCCCGCTCACAGATAAGGCAGCATAAATGGGGCTCTGCTACTAGCCCCCGAAACAGACAAGGTAGTGAGCTCTCCGTCTGGGATGTATGTAACCTGAGAGAGGTTACAGAGTGGATCTGAGTGCCTGATTTGGGGGGGTGACTACATCCACGGTGGAATGGGCTCAGGAACCTGAGGGAGGCAGGGAGAGTCCTGTTTCCTGGAGGGCCTGGCCGAGGCTCAGAAGGGAGGGTGGGGCTTGCCTGGAGTCCCAGCTCAAATTCAGAAACCTAACCGCACCCACAGGTCTCATCCCACGGCCGGACAGCCCCCTCGCTCCCTGGGCTCCGGCCACAGCTGCCTTTAGGGTGGACTCGGCTCGTCTCAGGCGCTTTGCACAAGCTGTTCCTTATGCTGAGAGCACCCTCCCCGCTAAACTCCCACCCCGACAGGCAGCCCTGCCATTTCGCCCCCACATCACCTTCCCGTCACAAGCTCCCAAACCCACAACACTGATCACATAGGCAGGTGCCTCGTTCCTCACGGCCCCCCTGCCAGCCACTGCTGTCACACACTCTGTGCCTACCCCCTGCACACAGCCTGGCATGCAGGGCAGGTGCGCTGGAAATTCTGGTAAATGAAGGCAGGTGGCGGCCAACGGGAGGGGCAGGGCCGCCTGGGGCCTTCCGCCAATAATGGGATTGCCTGCCCGAACCCCCTCAAATCCCCTTTCCTCACGGATCCAGGGCTTTACCCTTAAGTTCATTATGATAATTCAGACCATGATGCACTGGACACACTGCCCGGCTGCCGGGACTCCCCTCCGCAGCCCGCGGGTCCTCTCACCGGAAGCCCGGGCCTCCTCGGCTCCCCTCTGAACCCAGGAAGGAGCCAGGCCTTCACCACCCCAGCCGCACCCGACCCGGGATCTGGGGCGCGTGGGGAGGAGCTGAGACAGGAGGCGCCAAAGCCAGCTCTGCCCGACATGCTGTGCCACTGCGGGCGCCCCTCGCTCGCTGCCCCTCAGTTGACTAGGAACCTGTCCGGATCAAAGGGCCCCAAGGGGTCCACACCCAGGCGCCCTGGGAGCCCCAGCGGCCGGCGCTCTCGTGCCAGAACACACAGGTTAGGAGCGGGGCTCTGGGCCAGACGGCCTGGGTTCCCAGCCCAGCTCCCACACCCACAATCAGCAAGTCCCTGGTCAAGTGACTCTTCTTTCTGAGCCTCAGTTTTCTCATTTATAAAATGGGGTCGAGGGGAGGAATCGGTGAGGCAGTTAAAGAAAAGTGCTTGGGGAGTTCCCCTTGTAGTGCAGAGGAAATGAATCCGACTGGCATCCATGAGGACCCAGGTTCGATCCCAGGCCTTACTCAGTGGGTTAAGGATCCGGCTTTGCTGTGAGCTGTGGTGTAGGTCACAGACGCAGCTCGGATCTGATGGTTGCTGTGGCTGTGGTGTAGGCCGGCGGCTACAGCTCCGATTCGACCCCTAGCCTGGGAACCTCCATATGCTGCAGATGCAGCCCTAAAAAAAAGAAAAAAAATAGAAAAAAGAAAGAAAAGTGCTTGTGTAAGAGCCTGGCTCTTGGAGTGCCTTCCAAAGCCAGGGCATCACAGCCTTAGGGCGGTGGCCCAGTGCCGGCTACCCGCTCGACTCACCTGGCTTCTGCCCGGGTCACTGTGTACTCAAACCAGAGGACGTTGGGAATGAGGCTCGTGTCGCGGATTAGGAAGAACTCAGAGACGGGCCTGGAGAGACAGACACCCGGAAGGCCAGGAAAGCCAGGACCACATCAGGGTCCGAGTCTGTCGCCCAGCCGGACGCCCCACCAGGGCCCGGGGCTGGCAAGGCACCCTCCCACCACCGCTCAGTCTTTGCCTGGCCTGTGACCCCGGGGCCCCTGAGAGATGCAGATGCGTCCCCTGTGTGACACGCAGGCAGGGACACTGCCCCACTGTACACAAGCCCCAGCAGGACTCGGGCTGCCTTTTAAGTCCCTGAGTGGTCAGGCCGGGACACAGACTGGCACCTTGACTCTGGGCTGAGGAAACCCCTGGGGGAGGCGGAAGCCAGGCACAAGGGCCCTCCCAGGGCCGGGGTCAGGACACCGGGGCCCTCCCACGGAGGCCTCCGCCGAGGGCCCTTTGCATTAGGGGCGGGGCCACAGTGCCTGGGAAGGCGGGGGCGGGCCGGGCAGTTACCAGGCTGCTATCCTGGGGAAGAGCGGGGTGAGGACCTCCTGGGTGAAGACGAACCAGGCGACGGCCATGAGGCCTCCAGCGAGGCCCCCGTAGAGCACCTGGCTCCAGGTGTGGTACAGCAGGTAGACCCTGGCCGAGGACAGAGGGCAGTTCATGAGGCTCAGCCAGAGACAGGCCTGCCCGACGGCCTGCACCCAAGGCCGGCTTCCCGGGGACCTGCGCACGCACGTGGGGAGACACACGAGACAGGACAGACTGCCGTGGCCACATGGACTCAGATCTACGTCCAGAAGGAGGCAAGGGGCTGGAACCCGACAGCTGCTCCCCTGACTCTAGAAGTGAAGGGCTGGCTCGGCTGGGATATGCCGCCCCCTTCTCTCCAGCTCTTGAACTTGGGGTGTGTCTGCTCGGGGCTCCTCCATGACGTTGGGAGCAGATGGCTGACGTGTAGAGGGGTCCCCAGAGCCTTGGGCCCAACCAAGAGGGGAGAGCAAGGGCAGGGTGGAGGGGCAGCTGGAGGCCTGACCCTTTAAAATGACAGGCCTGGGGAGTTCCCGTCGTGGCTCAGTGGTTAACGAATCCGACTAGGAACCAGGAGGTTGCGGGTTCGATCCCTGGCCTTGCTCAGTGGGTTAAGGATCCGGCGTTGCCGTGAGCTGTGGTGTGGGTTGCAGACGTGGCTCGGATCCCGCGTTGCTGTGGCTGTGGCGAAGGCCGGCGGCTACAGCTCCTGTTAGACCCCTAGCCTAGGAACCTCCATAGGCCGTGGGTGCGGCTCTACATAAAGGCAAAAAGACAAAAAAATAAATAAAATGACAGGCCTGGGACGCTCCCAGCCCTGCCCTAGAGGTCCAGCGGGGACCAAGAATCCAGCAGCACCCCAGTGCGCGGGCGTACCTGCTGTAGGAGACGAGAAAGGCCACGGTGAGGAGACCCAGGGACAGCAGGTGCCTCCACAGCAGGTCCAGGAACCTGGCGTTGTTCGTTTGGTGCATTCTGGGAAAACAAGCCTGTCAGATGGCCTGAGCCCATGGCCTGGAGCCCAGGCCCCCGCCGCAGCCCCGGCCCGTCCACAGGCCCCCTGGGCGCCTTATGCCTTGGCTGCAGCTCCTCCCAGCCCCGGTGGAGCAGTTCAGTCCCTGGCAGAGCCCGGCCTGGGCCAGTTCAGGGCCACCCCAGCCAGGACAGAAGCTCACCTTAAATAGAGGAAAAGGAAGGAGTAGACGGAGAAGAACCACATAAACTGGGAATGGCTGGAGGGCATGCCGTACTTGGTGCCCACTGCCACGTGGGGGCCTGGCAGAGAGAGAATGGGGCATGATGGGAGGGTGCAGGCCTCCCGGGAAGGCCCTGAGCTGGGGGGGGGCCCAGACCCCCGGGGCCTGGCCCTACCTCCACAGGGTCGTGGCTCCTGGATGATGTGTTTGATCAGCCAGTTGACGCCCTCGTTCAGAGCCAGGCCCCCGAGGAATGAGATCTGCTGGGGAGAGGGGAGCTCAGTGCAGCCTCGGTGGGCCTGGCCCCAAAGACCGTGGCCTCTGACTCAAGCTTCCAGCCCAGGGAACAGCCAGAAACCGGCCCAGAGGCTCCGTGCACCTCGAGACAGGCGGGAGGCCTGGCAGGGAAAGCGAAGCGCCTGGGAAGGGAGCGGGGCGGTGCTGCGGGGCCGCGGGGCGGGCCGGGGCAGGCTTACTCACCGTGTGCAGCTCCCGCTTGAATATGATGAGGGTCACAAAACCGACAATGACAAAGACGGGGCTGAGGCTCAGGTAGGCAAGGAGGTGGCCGGAGAGATCACCTGGGCAAGACAGGGAGGAGAGGATGCGGGCAGAGCACGGCCACGGAGGAGGGCCCAGCCCCCTGCAAGTCAGGCAGGGCCGGAGTCAGAGGGGCGCCCAGCAGGGCCGGGAGCCGGGGCCAGGCGGTGGCTGCGGACGCCTCAGTGCACCGCGGGCCGCACCACCTCAGTCACGGGCGCAGTGTGCCAGGGTCTGCTCGCCGAGCACTCAGGTTCCCAAACGGTGAGTTAAAGCAGGCGCCTCCACTGCCCCAGGCTCTAGATGAACACACTGGGCCCCAAGGGTTGCACGATGCGTCCAAAGTCACACAGCCATAAAGAGGTGGGTCTGACTAGAATCCAGCCCACTGGCCTGGTCCCGGAGCTACAGCCATCACTCTGCCAAGGCAGGGATTTGAACCCCACCCGGTCTGACCCCAGAAGCCGGGCCGGGTACCGGGAGGCAGCCCAGCGGTACACAGATGCCTCTAGAATACAGTACCGGGCTGAGACTGCCCCAGTCAAGCCCCAAGCCTTCAGGGGAGACTGGTATGCTCTGGACACAGACTCAGGTCTACGCTGTGGACTTGGACAGGGACCAAGGCCGGAGGGGAGGAGGCTGTGTAGCCCACTATGGCCGCCTGTGACAGGAACAGCTTCTCGTCACTTCTCTACGGGCAAAAAACTAGCTACCTGCTTTTTATCCCTCTAAGAGGCCTGGGGGGGAGGCAGTGTGAGGGCCCTGAAACCAACAGGCAAGAGCCACTTTCCCCTTTGCTCAAAGGCAGGGTCGATGCCAAGTCCAAAGGAGTCTCATCATCTGAGACAGGCCAGCTACGTGGCTACTCTGGGATCAGAGGGCGAGGTTCGGTTCCTGTGCCAGCACTTGCTGCCTCAGTGACCTCAGGTAAGGACTTCACGTCCCTGAGCCTCAGCGTTCTCACCGATAGCCGTGGGTGCTTGGACAGGAAGCCTGTGTGATGCCCAGCTCAGCCCCTGGCACCTGGGACACTTCCGTGATGGGAGGACCCAGCGTGGGAAGTGGCCCCACCACCAGCCCAGCCTCATGCGGACAGCAAGTGCCCACCCAGGTCTGAGCCCAGATTCCAGGCAGAAGAGATGGGCACACATCTGGCCTCACCCACACCTCCCCAGGGCAGGGCGGGCTTCAAATCGGCCTGGGAAAACAGGCCAGCAACACAGGCCCGCTGGGTGACACCGGATGACACCCTTCCCAGTTCTGGGGCTCTGTCTCCTCATCCACACAGCGGCCTGGCCCCTTCCAGCCCTGAGCTCCTGGGCCCCTTGGCTGCCCGGCTGATGCCCAGTGCACTGGGTTGTGAAGACAGGAAGCAGCTGGTGCCCCCCAAACCTGTGGTCCCCTCCATGGCCTGCCCCACGGCGGCTGCTACCTTTGGGCCTTCCTGCAGATGCTATCGGCGACTCCAGCCTCGCCATTGTCTGATCTCTGCCCTTGGGATAAGTCCCACCTCGGCGCAGCTCCTAACACCCTGCAGTCCTGGCTCTGCTTCCCTCCCACCCTCTGCTCTAGTTCCAGGGACCAAATTCTAGTGCCCTGAAGGTGCCGTGCGCTGTCCTACTTCTGGACCTTTGCACACACTGTTTCCCCACCTGGGACGCTGTCTGGGTTAACTCGCCGTAAATTAAGTACCCACCACAGTGGCAAAAAAAGACACATCCCTGCCACCGCAGGGCTCTCAGAATCTGAAACCAGGGCATCGTTCGTGACACTGCTCATTCCTGTAGATAGCTGGCTGGTATCTGTCTCTCCTTCTAGAAAGTAGGTTCCATGAGTGCAGAGATGAGGTCCCTACACCCCACTCAATCCCCCAAGCCCAGCACAGCGCCTAGCACTTGCCTAGGCTTAAAACGATGTTAAGCGAATGGAGAATGGATGACGGAAGCAAGGGTCAAGTGCGGCCAGGGGTGTGAAATGCAGTGAGTCACGCAGGAGTGAGCCGAGGACTAGACCTCAAGGGAGGTCCCCGGGCTCAGCGAGGTCTCTCCTCCGGGTACCCGTGGGCCCTGCAAAGGGTCCCTCGTCACAGCCTGAGTCATGCTGCTCACACCTACCAGCTTCCTTCTTCTCACCCTGAGCAGCCGGAGAAGCTGCTCCAAGGCCAGGGAGGGGAAATCGTGACAGTGCTGAGGCCTTAGGCAAGTCCCTTCCCCTCTCTGGACCTTGGTTTCTCTCCTATAAAGTGGGGTTTTTTCACAGTCCAGGAGTTCCGGGCCATATTGGCCTGTTCACTAAATTAAACGCAGAGTGAGCCCAGGGCCTAGCACTCAGGAGGCGCTCAGCAGGCACCAGCTGAATGAAGGATGCATGAATGACGGGCAGGTGGGCACACTGCAGACCTGGCCCCTGCAGGGCTGCCCCACCCTCGGTTTAACCCAGAACTCCTAGGGTCAAAGTTCCCTGGCATCCAGCCCTTGAGGCCCTCAGTAGGGCCAGGTTCTCAGGTCTCCGCCCACAAAAGCAGCAGGAGCGGGCCCTTCCTGGGGCAACCAAGGCTCAATGAGGAGGTCCCCAGCCTCACCCAGCACCCGACCATCCGACTCAGAGATGGCAGGGTAGGCTTGAGAGGGTCCTGGGAAGGTGGGATGAGGTTAACTGCAGTTATTTACTGAATGCTTACTGTAAGCCAGGCACTGCGCTCATAATTTCTCACCCTCCTGCTTGTGGTCCTCGTATCACCGCCAGAAGGGAGCCACCGTGATTAGTTCCACTTAGAGAGGCGCAGAGGGTTGCAGTCCCTTGCACAAGGCCTCAGCCTGAACTCTGACCACAAGGCCCAAGCTCTGCACCACTCTACTAGACGGCCCTCCAGAAACAGTCACTATAGGACCTCCTTGTTCTTTTAGAGCTGTGTCTGATGGGAAGCTCCAGAAGTCAACATCGCGGAGGCTGCCTGTCCCCCACAGGGTCCCCTGAGTTACGGAGCAGTGACCTGTTCTGGGCGTGGCGCCACAAGCCTGGCCTCGATTTGCACACTCCCAGCAATGGGGAGCTCGCTTCCAGGCAACCCCAAAGCAATGTTTGAGGGAAACAGGCACTCCCTACAAGCTGTAGAGTTTGGCCTCCCTGGCTCCGGGAAGGGCGGGGAAGAAGGGCCCAGGTCCGGGCCATTCATCCTTTCCCGCCTCACGCAGACCCCTGCCCCACTACAGCCCACCGGCGCCCCGGGACCCGGGAGAGCGCCCCCGCCGCGCAGCCGCAGAGTGCGCGAGCGAGCCGCTCACAATTTCGCCCAGCTCATCGCCAGACCATTGCGCCTGCGCGTCGCGCGCGCCGGCCGAACCCCTCCATGGCTCACTGTTTGACAGTTCCCACCCGGGTCCTCTGGCGCCCCCTCCGCGGGCTTGCGCCGGGCGGAGAGCCCGGGGCTGGCAGGCCAGCCCCGGCAAGGCGTCCTCCGAGCAGGGGTCGCCTTTTACCTGCAGGATATTCGACGTGGGTGAGGGTCACCGGCCGCCATGAAGCGGGGAGCGAGCACTGTCCGTCCGCTGCCATCTTACCCGGAGACCGGGCTTCTCCGAGCGGCCAATGGGGAGCCAGGGGGGCGGTGGTCCTGACCTATCACGCCAGGGAGGCGCCGCGCACCCAATCGGAGGCCGATACAGGCAGCGGCGCAGCCATTCAGCGTGCAGGCCGTGGGGCCGGCCCGAGTAGCGAATCAGAAAGCAGGGCCCCTAGGAGCCTGCGAGCCGGCCAAGCCGGCGCCCAATCCGGGGCGAGCGCAGGTAGGTGCTTGGTCAATCAGAGAGGAGGAAGGTTTCGGCACACAACAGGGAGCAGAACAACCAATCAGAAGGTCAGAGCGGCTCCCGGTGTGGGCAGGGCGGGCCAATCAGCCACTAGCTTGGGGGGCGTGTTAAACTTTGGTGGGAGCTTTGGTTTCGCTGGGACCTGCGTGGAGTATAGGCTTCCTCTGCACCCAGAACCCGCCTGGGGATGGCGGGACCTGGGTGCCGGTCAGAGCGTATGCTTCGGTGAGGCAGCCTCGCGGCGCGATGGAGCCCGAACCTACCCACTTTTAGTTAGGAGTAAACTAAGTCCGGAGACTTAGAGGGGACTTATTTTCCTTTGCCCTTTACTGACTGGCAACAGGGCAAGTCACACGAAACTGATAACCTTTCTGTTAAAGCTGGGAAAGTAGGGGTGGGAGTGGGAGAGGGAACTCCCAGGGCAGGGCGCACAGTCGGCCCCCTAAATGCTTTATGGAAGGAAACTGAGCTGGAGTCAGTGCCAGGCAGGGCCAAAAGGGCTGGGGAGATGATGGGGACGCAGAACCCACCAGTGAGCCAGGAGGACCCCCAGAACCTCTCAGCTGTCCTCAGCTCCCTCTGGGTCAGCTGGCCCCATTTCCCTGTCACCTGCCCTCAGCCACCTCAGGCACTGCCATTGTTGGCCTCCGAGAGGAGGAGGAGGAGGTGTGAGGTGTGGGCTGTGACTTTCCTGGAATAGTCCCCAGGGACTGGGCGGCCAAGAGTAAAGACTTGAAAGGTCAAGTCCCTGAAACCTAGGCCTCTCTGACCTCAGAGCCATCTCATCTCGAGGAGGATGTTCTGGAGAAGTGACAACGGTGAGGAACTATAACATGAGAGGGAGTTATCCGGGGTGGGGTTGTCCAGGCAGAGGGAACAGCCCAGGGTGACGTGAGTGAGAGAGAGGGAGGGGTAAGGTGCTGGGGGAGAGGGGCTTGGCAGGGGCCTGGCTTCCTGAAACTCTGGGCTGCTGTTGGTCAGTGCAGAGGTGAGCTTGAAGACGACTTCGTTGTTTGGTTTGATTCTTGCCTTTGAAAAAAATTAAAACTTAAGATTCGTGTGAGAACATCCAGAAATTGAATGTGGGAAGCTTGTTTAAGTTTCAGAAACTAAGCACACCTGTGTTAACAGCCCCTCAGGTCAGGAACCAGAGCTCCCGGATCTCCTGACACCCCATCTCATCACCCCAGGTGACCAGTGTTCTGACTGCTGGCACCATTCATTAGGTTAGTCTGGTTTGGTTTGTGTACTTTCCCTTTTTTTTTTTTTTTTTTTTTGTCTTCTGTCTTTTTAGGGCTGCACCCGCAGCATATGGAAGTTCCCAGGCTAGGGGTCCAATCTGAGCCGCGTCTGCAACCTACACCACAACTCACAGAAACGCCGGATCCTCAACCCACTGAGCGAGGCCAGGGATCAAACCCGCAAACTCATGATTCCTAGTTGGATTCGTTTCCACTGCGCCACCACAGGAACTCCTGGTTTATGTACTTTCTAGAAGCCAAATCCTACACTCTGTACTTTTTGCCATGGCTTTCACGGGCATGTGTTGGTGAGCTCCGTGCTGTGACCTCTAGCTGTAATTTGTTCACACTGGCTGTGTCATGTTCCATAGTGTGAACACACAGTTGATTTTCCATTTGACTCTTGGTGGGCATAGGGGTGTTGCTAGATCAGGGTGTTAAGAACAGTGCTGCTAGGCACAGCCTTGTGCGTATCTTTGTGTACCAATGGATGTTTTTCCATGAAGATGTGCCCAGGAGCCATTGCAGGGTCCCATGAGATGGGAGATGACAGGTCAGAGCTGCCATGTGGATGAGGAGCCAGGTGGCACAGGCGAGAATGCCACAAGGAGACCCATGGGAGGCTGCAGGAGCCACCTGCCCCCTCCCTGAGCTCAGGGCTGGACCAGTGATGGCCCTGGTAGCTCTCTGAGCATCCTGGGAGGTGCTGCATCCTCGGTCACTCATGTTATCTGCACTGCAGTCTCTGAGGCAGCCCTTTTTTTTTTTTTTTTTGTCTTTTTAGGGCCGCACCTGCAGCATATGGAGGTTCCCAGGCTAGGGGTCGAATCAGAGCTGCAGCTGCCGGCCTATGCCACAGCCACAGCATAGAACTGAACCACATCTGAACCACATCTGCGACCAACACCACAGCTCACGGCAATGCTGGATCGTTAACCCACTGAGCGAGGCCAGGGATCGAACCCACAACTTCATGGTTCCTAGTTGGATTCGTTTCCACTGCGCCATGACGGGAGCTCCGAGGCAGCTTTTTTTTTTTTTTTTTTTTTTTTTGGTGATTCCCACAACATGCAGAAGTTCCAGGACCAGAGACGAACCCACACCACAGCTGCAGCCTGAGCAACAGCAGTGACAATGCTGGATCCTTAACCCACTGTGCCACCAGGGAGCTCCTCCGAGGCAGCTCTTAATGCACTCAGTTTATAACTGAGGACAGTAAGGTTCTGAGTGTCCCACCATTTGCAGGTCACCTGGCTAGAATGTGGCAGAACTCAGATCGGAATCCAGGTCTGCCTGATAGACAGGCCAAGCTTCTGAACCACCCTGAGCTCCATCAACTGATTTTTTTTTTTTTTTTTTTTTTGCTTTTTAGGGCTGCACCTGTAACATATGGAGGTTCCCAGCCTAGGGATCAACTTGGAGCTGTAGCCGCTGGTCTACACCACAGCTACAGTAATGCCAGATCCAAGCCCCGTCTGTGACCTACATCACAGCTCACGGCAACGCCAGATCCTTAACCCACTGAGCAAGGCCAGGGATAGAACCCGCATCGTCATAGATCTGCTAGATTCGTTTCCTCTGAGACACGATGAGAACTTCCTCATCAACCAGATTGCAGGCCGCCTCCTCCCACTGCCCAGAGGAGTCCCCAGACAAGCGCCGGCTGTTCCAAGCAGGGCCAGCCTTTTACTTCAGCCTCTCGTCCAGAAGGGAGTCGACAAGAAGGGCGGCCCCCGGTTTAGAGGCATGGAGTCTAACCCTGCGCACTGCACCCCAGCCACCCTGGCATGCGCTCAAAGTCCCTAGGAAACTCTGTCCCTCAAGGGGCCTGTTTCCCTGAAGTGTGTCAAGCAGCCAACTCTAGAGGTTCGTTCCTTCACTGCGGGGACTATTTGAGCTCCTAGGCGGTGCCAGGCCATGTATGGAAGTCCAGGATGAAGACGGGCAAGGTGCCGTCCTCAAGGAACTGGCTTTCAGGAGTTCCTGCCGTGGTGCAGTGGGTTAATAATCCAGCTTGTCTCTGTGGAGGCGCCAGTTCGATCCCTAACCTGGGGCAGTGGTTTAAACATCCAGTGGTGTAGGCTACAGCTCCAGCTCGGGTTCAGTCCCTGGCCTGGGACTTCCATATGCCACCAGTGCAACCGGAAAAGAAAAAAAGGAAAGGAAAAAGAAATTATCTTTCCCATGGAGGCTATGGGACCCATGGATCCTGACGATGCCGGTAAGAAAGACAAATGGTCTCAAGATAGAAGTGATGGCTTTTGGCTTCAAAACCTCTGAGAGGAGCCATTCATTGTCTGTCTCTTAGGATAGAAGCTTCTAGAAGTCAGGGCCTGCAGTTCCAAACACCACAGAGCCAGATCTCGGAGGCACATTGCCTGGCTCAACCTCCCAGGGCAACAAGCTCCCCTGGTCTGTGGCATGTGCTGATTGCCTTCATGTGAATACTCTGTCCTGTGGCCACTTTCCAGCCACCACCACAGTGGTTCCGAACGGGGACTTGGGAAGAGACACACAGTCAGCGCTTGCAAGCAGGTGGGGTGCACGCCAGCTCCAGCATGCTCCACCACTGCCTGTGTGGCACCGGGCCCACAGGCACAATAAATACCCAGTGAATAAATGAATGGTCCTTCTTCAGCTGTCCTGTTGCATTTGTGTATATGCCTGGAGAGCCATGTATATTGACATTGAAACCACTGTTCATGGAGCACTTGATGCGAACCATGTCATGGGCTAAAGACAACACTTACCCTTCACACCCCGCTCATCATGTGGCAGAAGCCCTACAGCTGCTCATGAACTAATGTAAATACAAACAACTCCAAGGTGAAGGACAGAGAGCATGGCTAGAGCATTGGGCTGGATTCAGTTTTTTTTTTTTTTTTGTCTTTTTGTCATAGCTAGGGCCGCACCCGCGGCATGTGGAGGGTCCCAGGTTAGGGGTCTAACAGGAGCTGTAGCCGCCAGCTTCACCACAGCCACAGCAACACGGGATCCGAGCCACGTCTGCAACCTACACCACAGCTCACGGCAACGCCGGATCCTTAACCCACTGAGCGAGGCCAGGGATTGAACCCTCAACCTCACGGTTCCTAGTCAGATTCGTTAACCACTGAGCCACAACGGGAACTCCAGGCTGGATTCAGGAGTCGCGGGTGTCCATCCTGGGGCTGCCAGGCTCGGCTATATGCACTTGGGGAGTCATCCTCCTTTTTCAGTTTCCCCTTTCATCAAAAAGGGGGCTGGAATCAGTTACCTACTGCTGTGTAACAAGCCAGCCCCAAACCTCGTGCCTTTAAGCCATCGTTATTGTTTGAGATCTGCAATGTCGCCGGGCTCAGTTCTTCTGGGTCACTCATGTAGCTGGCAACTCGGCTGGGCCTGTGTGACCCGAGGGCCCTCCCTCACAGCTGGTACTTAGCTGGGGTTGCTGGCCAGAGTGCCACATTCTCTTCCACGTGGCCTCCCCAGCAGAGGAGCCGAAGTTTCCATGGCCACAACTACTCTTCAAGAGGGCAAGTTCAGTGCACCAGGCTCTGCTTGCATCATGTCACTCTCATCCCACCGGCCAAAGCCAGTCACAAGTTCAGGGTCAGAGCTGACATGGGAGAGGAGCGTACGAGGATTCCCCACGATACGGAGGGGCCGTGATGACTGTCCACTGTCTGCCACAGAAATAAATGGGCCAGGATTCCCCTAGGGCCTTCCCAGCTCTGATCACGGGGATTTCTGGGACTTGCAGTGCTGGAAAGGAAGTTCTCCAAGACCGACTGGGGGTGTGGGTGGTTGGGTCAAAAGGACCTGAGTCAGCTCAAAGGGGCTCCTCCCACTGGCCCACTTTGTGGCCATTTGAACATCAGAAAAGGCAAGTCACAAAAGTAAAAGGGGGGTGCCCTGGGAACTTCACTGCACTTGGACACAAGGGGTCTTTGGGGTGATGGAAATACTCTAATTAAAACAGTTGCACAACTCTGTAAAGTTCCTAAAAACAAATCATGAAAGCCGTGCATTCTAGGGCATACCAATCATACCTTAATAAAGCTGTTTAAGGAGTTCCCATTGTGGCTCAGCGGTAACCAACCCGACTAGTATCTGTGAGGATGCGAGTACGATCCCTGGCCTCGCTCAGTGGGTTAAGGATCTGGTGTTGCCATGAGCTGTGGTGTAGGTCACAGATGCAGCTTGGATCCTGCGTCACTGTGGCAGCTGCAGCTTTGATTCAGCCCCTAGCCTGGGAACTTCCATATGCCGCAGGTGAGGCCCTAAGAAGACCAAAAAAAAAAACCAAACGCTTTGCCAGCACTGGAGGTAATTATATCAGCTTGTGCCTAGACTCGATAAAGGGGAAGACTCAAATTTATTCTTTTAGATAGGACCGAAGTCCACCTCCAGTTGATCAGGAAAAGCTTCTTTTCCAAATCCCAGCAGACGTTAGAGAGCTATTGATCTTTCTCTTTACACCTTTTTTTCCCCTCTTTTGTCTTTTTAGGGCAGCACCCGGGGAATGTGGAGGTTCCCAGGCTGAGTCTAATCGGAACTGTAGCCACCAGCCCTCGCCACAGTCACAGCAACGCAGGATCCGAGCCGCGTCTTTGACCTACACCACAGCTCACGGCTGTTAGGCCGGCGGGGACGGGTAGCGGCCCCCCAAATGGCAAAGAGACCCCTCATTTCAAACAGACCCCATGAGGAACGGACAAGCCTGCGCGGGAAGATAGGCCGCCAGCACCACCCGCGCCACACCTACCCGGAAAGCTCCCAAACGCCTACCCCCGACCAATCACCTAGGGACACGGTGGTCCCTTGCCTAATTTGGCAAAGGCACTACCCGGATCCAGACCCGGAACCAACAAGGCTTAACCCCCCCCCTCCCCTGCGCTCCCCAACCCGGGTGCGACTTCCCTGACTCCATGCCCGAGAGTCACGGAACCTCGCCTGGGAGCCAAATTCTCCAATAAATCATGATCACCACCTTTTGCATGTATCCCCTGCTCATTTCTTTCTCCCCTCTTTCCATGCTAACCCAATTTCTTACAACGGCAACATCGGATCCTTAACCCACTGAGCAAGGCCAGGGATCAAACCCACAACCTCACGGTTCCTAGTAGGATTCGTTAACCACTGAGCCACAACGGGAACTCCCCCAATCCATACGCTTTAAATTGCACACCGTTCTGAGTAGCATGTTGAACTCTCATGCCATCTCGAGCCACCTCGCTGTGTCCACCCGGGAGATGAATCATCCCTTTGTCCGGATCACCCAGGCCCTATGTGCTATCTGCCCTTCAGTCCCTTAAAAGCCACCTGAGCTTTATCTTACTAAATAATGGCCCCGAGGCATGGAGGAGTGAGGCTGGCAATTCATATGCCAAAGAGAAGCTGTTAAGTGCTGCCTTTCAGGGGAAAGGTGAAAGTTCTCAATAAGGAAAGGAAAAAAGACATACACTGAGGCTGCTAAGGTCAGCAGTAAGGAGGGGAGGTGCCTTGTGTCACAGAGGATCAAGGATCTGACGGTGTCACTGCAGCGGCTCAGGTCACTGCTGTGGCTTGAGTTCAAACCCCTGGCCTGGAGAACATCCACATGCCACAGGTACTTCCAAAAACAAAACAAAACAGCCAAAACAAAATGCAGTAGGGACGAATCCTTTATGCACGCAGTTATGAAGGAAAAAGAAATTTGTGTTCTTGTCGTGGCTCAGCAGAACCAAATCTGACTAGTATCCATGACGACGCAGGTTCAATCCCTGGCCTCACTCAGTGGGTTAAGGATCTGGCGCTGTCGTGAGCTGTGGTGTAGGTCACAGAGGCGGCTCTGATCTGGTGTTGCTGTGGCTGTGGCGTAGGCCGACAGGTATAGCTCTAATTCGACCCCTAGCCTGGAAGCTTCCATATGCCACAGGTGTGGCCCTAAAAAAATAAAAAAAGAAATTCATGCTAGTTTTGCTGCACAAGTTACAGCCTCAGTACGTAATGAGTTGAGCTAGAAAAGGCACTCAATTTGTACAATATTTTGACAGTTAGACCATAGTTACAACTTGTATTACAATAGACTGTTGCAGTTGTTCCATTTTATTACTATTGCTGCTAATTCCTTTTTGTTTCTTTTTTGGCCACGGCCATAGCAGGCAGAGGTTCCCAGGCCAGGGATGGAACCTGTGCCACGGCAGTGACCCAAGCCACTGCAGTGATGCCAGATCTTTAACCTGCTGTGCCACAAGGGAACTCCTGCTAATTTCCTGTTATGCCTAATTTATATAAATTAAACTATCATGGGTGTATATAGATAGGATAAACTTGGCGCATGTGGGGTTCAGTACTATCCACTTACAGGCATACCCACTGAGGCTCCTGGAGTGTCTCTCCCATCTTGGAGTCCATCGGGGGGGCCTACTGAACTTTCCAGATAAGTGCTGAGATGTCCGACTGCCCGTGAAAACTTCTGAACATAGGCCAGCTCGGGATGGGCTTCATTCCTGCTCCAGCCCCTCCCCTTGGCGCTCACGGATTGGCTCAGAGCCAACCAAGAGGCCGAGCCTGAAGCCCCTGCTGGGCCCAAAACCTCTATCTTAGAGATGAGAGGGGACCTTACCTAGATGCTACCCACCCACACTGGTGCCCTTAAGCCCTGCATCGGCACCCTCCCCACCTTCACCCGAGCCCTCCCTGCAGGGGCCAGGAGACCCCAAGTGCGGTCACAGCTCCCACAGGGCTACCCTCCACCTCGGCCCTCCCGGAACCTCCCCCAAACTGCCCCCACCAAGAGCAGGTCCCCAGGAAGCAACAGCCACATGTGCACAGCAGCTGGAAGGAAATCATTTGAATCATTTATTTGACTCGGAGTTGATGTGCACACGCTCTACATACAAAAGTTGGAAGCTGCAACAAACCAAGTGCCAGAGGCAGTGCGAGGACGTGTAAACAAAGACAACATGAAAATGCCGCGTCTGTGTGATTCGGGGAGCAAATCAGAGCAGCCCGGGGCCCAGGCCCAAGGTTACATTCAGAGCGGGGAAAGTGCAAATGATCGGAATGTCAGGATGGAGGAGGAGGGCCTGGGCCTTCCCACCCAGGAGGCTGCTCCCTCTAGGCGGCGACCTCCTCTGGGAGGTGGGTTTGGAGTCTGGGGGCGGGAGGGACCACGTGGCGGAGGAGGGCTCCGGGATGGGATGGCGGGGGCCCTCTCCCACCTCCTCCCCCAGGCCCCGCCCCGGGAACCCCCTGTCATTCAGGGGAAAGTGACCCAGTCTGAGGAGCCAGTCCCAACCCTGGGAGCCTGGTTCGCTTGTAGGCCTCTCAGCCTGGAAAGGGGGCAGACCTCAAAATAAAGTGTTAAGGCAATAAATAAAACATCCCACCTCAGGAGGAAACACTGTAAGAGAAGTGAGTCTGCAGGGCTGACAGAAACCCCGAGACGTGGGGACAGATGCGACCAGCCCTCCTCGCCGGACCGGCAGTGAGGCGGGCTCCACACCACCACGCGGCCTGAGAGCGTCTGCGTGTCAAGTCGAAAGCAAAGTGCCGGGCAAGTTTCTTATCCTAAGGCTGGTCCAGCTGCCCACAACCTCTGACTTCCTCCGACGTGGCCCGCGGGGCCCGCGGTGAGCCCCTGGTCAGAGCCTCCAGCTCAGGGCCCAGCACCGGCCAGGGAGCTCCGGGCTCACAGTGGGAGGGGCGGGGGCGGGAGGGCCGGCCCCGCCTCCTCTGTCTTTGGTGGTGGCAGAGGTGGGAAGAGAAGTGCCGGTCTTTGGCAGGGCTGGGGAATGTCAGAGGACCGCGTCCTGGCTTAGCGCCTGGGTTTGTCAAGGGCCCGGTCCGCCCAGAGGAGAGCGCGAGGGAGGCGGGCTCGCCTCCGGACGGACGGTCCAGGCCTGCCGCCCCACCAAGCTGCCCCCCGGCCACACCCTGCGGCTCCCGCAGTCCAGCTCCTCGGCTGCAAACTCTCTAGGGTGGCGGCGGGCTGTTGGGACTGGCCAGCAGGACGCCCGGATTCCGAGACCGTCCAGCGCAGCCTCCGCTACACAGGGCCCGGCCGCCTCACCTTTCTCTCCACCTTCCCGGCCCCGCTCGGCGGCAGCCCTGGGGTGGCGGGACGTTTGGGGACCCACACACCATCTTGTCTGTCCCCCCGCTTCTCCTCACAACACCTTCATCGCCCCCAGGCTCCACTGGCCACGGGTCCAGCCTCTGCTTTCCCCCGGGAACAGCCGGCGGGGGGCAGGCGGACCCCCGGGGCTCTCGCTTCTCCAGGAGGTTTGCCTTCCAGCCCCGGGGCTTCCCCAGGTGATGGAGGTGGGGGGGGCAAGGTCGGGGCCAGTGCCCTTGGCCGCCATGGCTCGGGCTCTGCCGCAGCTCATGGCCAGACCTCCAGGGCCAACCCAAAGGCCTCCTCTCTGCCGTCACCCACGTGACCAGGAGCAGGCGGCCGCCCCTCCCCGAGCCCACCGCCGCCGTTACTGCGGCTCCTCCAGGGGCCCATTCGCTCGGGGCAGCACGCCGTTCAGGCCGAGGCTGCTGGCCGCCGGCACCCCCAGGTAGCCGAGCAGGATCTCGCTGCGACGCCGGGATAGCTGAAGGATGTCGTCTGCCAGCGCCGGCACCGAGGTGTAGCGCACGTTGTCCAGGTCGAACATGTCCCTCAGGTACTGCACGATCTGGTGCTGGGGGACCGGGCTGGAGTCGGGCCTGGGCCGAGGGCCCCGCTCCCGGCCACCCAGAGCCTCTTCCGTGACCGCTGGAGCCCCGCCCCAGTCCTTTCTGGCCTCACTCCTGCCCTCGCGGTGCTTCCTCTGGACCCACGTGGGCCAGGCTCCCAGTGGAAGGCACCCCGCGCAGCCTCTTACTCCACCCCTGGCACCTCCTGGGTCCTATCCCCGGGGTGACGGCAGGGCCCAGAC
Source organism: Catagonus wagneri (assembly GCA_004024745.2). NCBI lineage: Eukaryota > Metazoa > Chordata > Mammalia > Artiodactyla > Tayassuidae > Catagonus > Catagonus wagneri. The sequence goes on from PVHT021183634.1 coordinate 3,691,098, forward strand.
AGGTGGCGGCAGACACCGCATTCCCTGTTTACCTTAAAGAAAGCACAGACTTCAGAGAGCTGAGGCTTGGGTCCGAGGAAGCCAAAGGCTAGGACAGGGCTAACGTGCTCCGATACGGAGTAGAAATGGGAGATGAAGCCATCAGGCACCTGTAGGGGGTGACAAGGCTGAGCGCTGGGACAGGGAGACTCGGCTCATTCATGTCCTTGCTGGGTGACGCCGGGCAAGTGACCGGGGCTTTTGCTTTTTAGGGCCGCACCCACAACATATGGAAGTTCCCAGGCTAGGGGTCAGATCGGAGTTGTAGTCGCCGGTCTAGGCCACAGCCACGGCAACACCAAATCCTAGCCGTGTCTGTGACCTACACCATAGCTCAGGGCAACACTGGATCCTTAACACACTGAGCGAGGCCAGGGATCGAACCTGCAACCTCATGGATACTAGTCAGGTTCATTACCACTGAGCCATGATGGGAACTCCACGACTGGGCCTTTTGGGGCTCTGGTTTTCACCTCGGCAGCGGAGGGGCAACCTCAGGGCAGCAGTAAGGGCTTCGTGGGGAGGGGCCCGGGTGGGCTCAGCACCGGAAGTGCTCGAGCATGGGGCAGCGGCAGCTGGTATCGGCTGGGCAGCGAGCCTGGCTGGCAGAAGAACAACGGACCACAGCCCAGCGGGTGCAGGGGGGCTCTGGCTGCTCCTGGGGCATCCTGCCCTTCCTCCCTCTGGGGGGGCCCTCCTTTCCCCTCTTTCTATTTCTTTGACTTTTCCCGAAGGCCTGTTCTGCGCTGGGCCCTGGGCAGGAAGATGAAACAGACCTACGTGTGCCTCTGAGGCCCTCACAGTCAAGGGAAAGGTCAGGTGCCGTGACAGAGGCCGAAGCTGCTGGGGGCTCAGCAAGACCTCCCCGCTCACCCCACTCCTCTGCCCACCGCATCCTGTCCCGCCCCGAGACCAGTGTCCAGCACCCACGGAACGGAGGGTCAGCTGAGCTGGGCGCCACACCCAGGGCCCCGCGAGGCGCTCCCCAGGGGCCCTGTTAGCTTGCTCACCATCAGCAGCCTCCTCTTGGCTTTCAGGACCGACCAGCAAGCAGTGGCCAGGGCCTAAATCAAAGATGGGGGATCAAATCACCAAGGGGTCGGACTAACCCACCCCCGGCTCACCCCACCCCAAAGGAGATGGGACAGCTGCCTGGGCTCTGTGGCTCCCCTGCCCTCGATTAGGAGGCAGACACACCGAAGCCTGAATCTTGACTCTAACCCTGACTGTGCGGGCCCCTGGAACAGCCACTGAGCTCTGGGCCTCGGGTTCCTCCTCTGTAAAATGGGCCACGACCCAGCCCCACTCAGTAACTGTGGGACCCGTGGCTACTGCCTGTGAAAGCCACACACACACAATGCCACACAGCACGGGGGCCCTGGGCTCAATGTACTGCTGTCCCCCCCCATGTTTTAACTTGATCTAATATGCTCAGATGGCATGGAGTTCATGGCAGCACAGCTCGAGTGCAGCTGTTCAAGTGAGACCACAGTGCAGACGCAAATGCTCACCACGTGGGCTCCGCACCAGTGAGAGGGAGCAAGCGGCTCTCCTGGGAAGCTCCCCCAGGGCAGGTGCCAGCTCTGCCCAGGCCCCGGAGCCCCAGCCAAAGTGGCGGGCAGCATGCCCAGCAGGGTGACTGCACCCTGATGGCTGGGGAGCCAGCCTAGGTGCTCAAAGCCAGGGACAGAGGGACGGGGGGGGGGGGGACAGGCACATGCGTGACGTCACGCCAGCGTGTGCATGCCTGGGAGTGGGGACGGCCACCCACCGTCTCCTTGAAGCTGTCTGACAGCCAGCGGTTCCTCAGGACCGCGAGCACCGAGGACGGGGGGTTCTCCAGGTCCTCGAAGGCGTCCATGAGGATGAAGTCCAGCACGATGTCAAAGAAGCTCATGCAAACCACCTGTGGGGGGATGAGCAGCGCTCTGAGGCCGCTGTCCAGCCGGGAAGACTGAGGCCGAGGGGGCAGGGTGTGCATGGGGGGGAATTGGTGGGAACCCCTGGCCGAGCAGACACTCCTCAGCTCTGCAGTGGCTTGTAGCTGCCTACCCCCGCCCCCAGAGCAGGGAGGGGGGCTTACAGCCGTGATGGGGCCACCTCGGGCCTCGGGATCAAGGCAGAGCTCCCCACAGGCACCTCCTGCCGGCTCAGGGATCTTGCGTTGGTGGGGTGGGGAGGCAGGCCACAGAGGTTCAGCACAAACCACTCACCCCTCGGCCCTCCAGCTCCAGCCGCGTGGTGGCCCAGGTCTCCGGCCGCAGGGCATAGCTCAGCATCTCTTCGTAGCTCTCCAGGAAGCCTTTGGGGCTCTGTGGGGAGAAGCCCAGCCTGTTTTGGCCATGGGAGAGACCCCGAGACCCAAGGGCAGGCCGGACAAGGCCGAGCCCTGAGCGGTAGCCGTGGAGGGAACGAGGCAGGGAGCGCCTCCACGCCTCCGCGGAGCCGGGCGCTTGTCCGGGAGAGTGGCAACACCAGGGCACCCAGCAGCGTCTTGCCCCAGCTCACGCCTGGGCTCCGACTGCCTTCCAGAAGATGCACACGCGCCACGGCAGGAGTGACTTTGGAAGGACGCGCGAGGACGTGAGCTGGAGCCAGCAGCCAGAGATCCAGACCTCCCTGACCATCGGCCGCTCTGGTGAAAGGGGAGACGCTATTGCCGCGGACTCGGGGCTATGCTGGGGAGTGGATGAGCCGGCTCGTGTAACACGATCAGGCTATCAGTAGTGGACAGGAGTGCTGCCGGCAGCTACGAAGACGGTCAGAGCGCAGGAGGAATTCTCCACTCTCGGGACGGGACGCTTGGCTGAGCCTTCCGACACAATGTGCAGACACAGGGGTAATTTACAGACAAGGGAAGCGAATACGCGCCAGGACTGATCTAATATGGGTCAACTCAATTCATACAGTCCTACGAGGATGGCCCAGGACTGCGCACGGTGGCACAGAGCGGGGGCAGGGGGGGGAACCCCACAAAGCTGCACGGGCAGGTTGATGCCACTTCTAAGAACCACAGGCAGGGGGCGCACCTGATAGTCACCAAAATGGGGTGGGGGGACGATTTTTCCTTCTTTCTTTTAGCTTTTTTTTGCATCATCTTGGTTTTTTTTCTACAATGAGCACAAATCCTTTTTTTTTTTGACCATACCCATGAGATACAGAAGTTCCCAGGCCAGGATCAAACCCCCACGCCATAGCAGCAACCCAAGCGGCTGCACTGACAACACCGGATCCTTCACCTGCTGCACCACAAGGGAACTGTGAGCATGATTTTTTTTTTTTTGGGGTCTTTTTAGGGCTGAACTCACCACCCATGAAGGTTCCCAGTCTAGGGGTTGAATTGGAGTTGTAGCTGCCGGCCTACGCCACAGCTCATGGCAACTCTGGATCTTTAACCCACTGAACAAGGTCAGAGATTGAATCTATGTCCTCATGGATTCTAGCTGGGTTCATTAACCGCTGAGCCACGACAGAACTCCTGAATCATTTCTATAATCTTTTTTTTTTTAAACTACTTTCTAAAGCATAATGGAAAAGAACATTAAAGAGTGTATATATATAACTGAATCACTTTGCTGTACAGCAGAAATCAACATGACATTCTAAATCAACTGCACTTCAATTTAAAAAAATAATAAAAGTTTTAAAATTTAAAAAATAAAACTAGTTTGTATTAAGTTCTAAAGAGAATTTGCCGAGTTCTCTCATGGCGCAGCTGGTTAAGGATCCAGCATTGTCACTGCAGCGGCTTGGGTCTGACCCCTGGCCTGGGAACTTCCATACGCCGTGGGCACAGGCAAAAAGATGGATGGATAGATAGATAGAATTTGAAGAAAGAATTCAAGAAAAAATTTGTAGAAAGAAAGAATTTGCTCGGATGCCCCCAGGCCATGCCTTAACCCCCCTAAACTTCAGTTTCCTCATCTGTAAATGAGTGAAGATGAAGATGAGCCCTTGCCAGCACTTTGGATGGCTAATAAGCACGTGGGACACCAGCTCTTGAGGTCTCCAGGACACGTCCAATGACACACATGGTGACTGGGGCCTGGAGAGGCTTCACATCTGGCACAGGGCACGACGTGGAGGCAGTCTGATGCCACAATTCCAGAAAACTCCAGAGCCTGGGTGTGGGCACGGAGCCAGTCTTTCCAGACCGCAGCTGGCAGGTGCCCCTCAGACCAGGGCTGGGAGCAGGCTCTGGCACCCAGGAGCTGCTGAATGGCCATCGAGCTTCTTCTTCATTTCTTTTTTTGTCTTTTGTCTTTTTATGGCCACACCGTCGGCACACGGAGGTTCCCAGGGCAGGGGTCCAACTGGAGCTGTAGCCACCGCCTGACACCACAGCCACAGCAACGCGGGATCCGAGCCGCATCTGCAATCTACACCACAGCTCACAGCAAAGCCGGATCCTTAACCCACTGAGCGGGGCCAGGGACTGAACCTGCAACCTCATGGATGCTAGTCGGGTTTGTTAACTGCTCAGTCATGACAGGAACTCCTCTTCTTTGTTTCTTAATAAAAATGAAGCCGAGTCCTTGCACTGGGACAGAAGCGGGAGAGAGGAGAGCTGTGCCTTCGGGCCCCCCTGGGAGCAGCTGCCAAGAGCGGCCATCCGCTCAGCACTTCCTTCGCTTGTTGGTCCTTTGACTCTCCTGGGGAGGCCACAGAGTACAGGCTGAGGGCAAGGCTGGGGTCAGACTGACCGGGTTCAAATCCCAGCTCCACCCTGCCCCTGCTCAGTGACCCAGGCCCCGCTACCACCCCAGGCTGTTTCCTTATCTACCAAGCAGATGGAAACCTCAGGATCACAAGAGCTACTGGAGGTAAAGAAACGTGAGTAAAGCACCAGGCCTGCTGCTCCGTAAATGGCAGCTGTTGGGAGGATAATCAGTCCCCCGGATCCCAGGAAGATGGGCTCCAGGACCCCCACAGGTGCCTAACTCCAGATGCTCAAGTCCCTCATGTGACCGGGAGCAGTATCTGCACACAGCCTAAGCAAACCCTCGCCCGCACCTTAAATCATCTCTAGATTACTTATAACACCTACTAGAAGGTAAAGGCTACGTAAATAGTTTGCCAGTGTGTGGCAAATTCACTTCTTTTTGCTTTTTGGAATGTTCCAAAATTTTCTTTCTTTTTTTTTTTTTTTTTTTTTTTTTAGTATTTTCAATCTGAGGTTGGTTGGTTGGACCCACAGATGTGGAACCCAAAGATACGGAGAGCCCACTGTATTTATGTCTACTGAGCAGCTGCCCTGTGCCAGGCGGGCTGTGGTCCTGGCCCTCGTGGGTAATGGGGAGGAAGTGGGGTGATGGGACCATGAAGACGGGGCGAGTCCAGGGGACAAGGCGGGTAAGGCCCTCCTGGAGGAAGAGATCCAGATGGCAAGTGACCAGGGAAAAGGAAGGGGAGGGGGGAGAGGCCTCCAGATGTGTTTCTCCTCCTGCCCTGAGTCCTGCGTACACAGGGGTCCTTTTTTCTTTGGCTGCAACTTAGGCATGCAGAAGTTCCCAAGCCAGGGATCGAACCCGAGCCACAGCAGTAGCCTGAGCCTTGAGCCAAGGCAGTGACAACGCTGAATCCTTAACCCACTGCACCACGAAGGAACTCTAGCAGATGATCTTTTCATTCATTACATCCTACATTTTTTTTTTTTTTTTTTTTTGCTTTTTAGGGCCACACCCTCAGCCTATGGAAGTCCCCAGGCTAGGGGTCGAATTGGAGCTGTAGCCACTGGCCTACACCACAACCACAGCCACACAGGATCTGAGCCACACCTGCAACCTACACCACAGTTCACAGCAATGCCGGATCCCTGACCCATTGAGCGAGGTCAGGGCTCAAACCTGCATCTTCTGGATACTAGTCAGATTCGTTTCCCCTGCGCCACAACGGGAACTCTCTCCTAGAGACGATTTTATACTCTTGTGTGTGCATTTCACAATAAAGTAGTTAACAACCAGCAAAAAGAGCCGAGGAACACTGCTGCCAGTGTGAAGGGACCAGCACGCGCAGAGGCCCAGGGCAGGGAGGAAGCCTGGTGCGCGATGGCGGCCCTGAGCCAGCCAGGCCACAGGGTGGAGGGTCTCCGCACTGAGGGCCATGGGGGCGTGGGAGGGTTTTGAGCAGTTGGGTGACATATCAGAGATGTGTTTTAGAACCAACGTCCTGGCGGGGGAGGCGACAGGATCGGAGGGGAGAGGCGTGTTCAAGAGCTTTGCTCAAACCCATCAAGAGAAAGAAACACGACTGGCCGATACACATGAACATTTATGAAACCTCACTGAGAATCAAAGAAACATAAAGCAGTGGGTAAGACAAAGATTCAAAAGATTTACAGGCAGACCTCCGAGATACAGCGGGTCCAATTCCAGACCACGGCACTAGAGCGAATATGAAAATAAAGTGAGTCACGTAAATGGTTTGGTTTCCCGGTGCATAAGCACCTTACGTTTATACCTGACTGTGGCCTATGAAGTGTGCAATAGTGGTATCTCTACAAAGACAATACTTTAATACATGATTTAAAAAGATTCGGATTCCCGCTGTGTGCACTGGGTTAATGATCTGGCGTTATCTCTGTGACGTCGGTGGTTCAATCCCAGGCCCTGCACAGTGGGTCAAGGAGTCGGCATTGCCAATTCAATCCCTGGCCCAGGAACTTCCATATGCCGTGGGTGTGGCCAAAAACGGGACTGCGGGAGGTTTTATTGCTAAAAGAATGCTAGCCACCGTTTGAACCACTGGTGAATCACAATCGTTTTGCTGGTGGAGGGACTGGCTTCAGTGTTGGTGGCTGCTGACTGATAAGTGTGGTGGCCGTGGCCATTTCTTAAAATAAGACACCAATGAAGTTTGCCACATTGACTGACTCTTCCTGTCACGGACGACTTCTCTGTAGCCCGCAATGCTGGCTGATGGCATTTTACCCACATGGAGATTCTTTCAAAGCTGGAGTTAATCCAGAGTTCCCGTTGTGGCTCAGTGGTAACAAAACCGACTAGCATCCATGAGGACATGGGTTCGATCCCTGGCCTTGCTCAGTGGATTAAGGATCCAGCATTGCTGTGGCTGTGGCATAGGCCGGAAGCTGCAGTTCCGATTTGAACCCTAGCCTGAGAACCTCCCTATGCCGGGGGTGTAGGAAAAGAAAGAAAGAGAGAAAGAAAGAAAGAAAGGAAGGAAGAGGGAAAGAAGGAAGGAAAGAAAGAAAGAGAAAAGGAAGGAAGGAAAAGAAAGAAAGAAAAAGAAAGGAAGGAAAATAAAAAAATAGTAAGACTGGAAAGTCAAAATGACTCCTCAGTCCATGAGCTGCAGTCGTGTTAGCAGCACGAAGACAACGTGAACCTCGCCAGAGCTCCTGGGTGACCGAGCAAACTGTCATGAGCAATGGTCACTTGAAATGAATCTTTTTTCCTGAGTAGTAGGTCTCAAGACAGTGGGTTTAAAATATTCAGTAAACCATGCGGTAAACAGCTGTGCGTGTCATCCAGGCTCTGCTGTTCCATTTATGCAGCATGGGCAGAGTAAAGTTAGAATCACTTTTTTTTTTTTAATTGAAGTGTAATTGATTTACGATGTTCTGTTAGCATAATTTTTTTTTTTTTTTTTTTTTGTCTTTTCTAGGGCTGCACCCACGCCATATGGAGGTTCCCAGGCTAGGGGTCTAATCGGAGCTGTAGCCACCAGTCTACGCCACAGCCGCAGCAATGCCAGATCTAAGCTGCGTCTGCGACCTACACCACAGCTCACAGCAACGCTGGATCCTTAACCCACTGAGTGAGGCCAGGGATCGAACCCGCAACCTCATGGTTCCTAGTTGGATTCGTGAACCACTGAGCCATGGAGCGAACTCCTGTTAGCACAATTCTTAAGGGTCTTAGGATTTTCAGAATGGCCAATGAGCACTGGCTTCGGGTCACCAGCTGCATTAGTCAGTCTGTCCTTTAAAGCTTTGAAACCAGGCATTGACTTCTCTCTGGCTGTGAGAGAGAAGGCGCTTCTGGAAATCTGTCGTTTAGTTTAATGCTTTGCTGTGGTTTCTCCATCAGCAAGTGTGGCTCCACCTTGTACTTCTATGGCATGAAGTGGCTTCTTTCCTTAAACCTCCTAAGACAACTGCTGTCAGCTTCCAACTTTTCTTCAGCAGCTTCTTCGCCTCTCAGTTTTCACAGGATTAAGGATGTTAACGCCTTGCTCTGGATTAGGTTTTGGCTTAAGGGCAATATTGTGACTAGTCTGATCTTCTGGCCAGACCACTACAACATTCTCATATCAAAAATAAGGCTGTTTTACTTTCTTACCATTCGTGTGTTCAGTGTTGTGTGTTCACGTAATCTCCTACAAGGACTTTTTTTCTGGCCACAGCGTGCAGCGGTTTGATGTGGGATTTCAGCTCCCAGACCAGGGATTGAACCAGGGCCGCAGCAGTGAAAGCACCAAATCCTAACCACTAGACCACCAGGGAACTCTCTTCCTTCAAGAACTGTTCCTTTGCATTTACCACTTGGTTAACAGGTACAAGAGGCCTAGCTTTCTTTCAGCCTGTCTCAGCTTTCAACATACCTTCCTCACTCTGCTTAATCACTTCTAGCTTTTGATTTCAAGTTAGAAACAAGCAACTCTTCCTTTTACTTGAACACTTAGAGGCCACTGTGGGGTTATTAAGTGGCCTGATTTCCACATTTGGTGTCTCCAGGAATAGGGAGGCCTGAGGAGAGGGAGAGAGATGGGGGAACAGGCAGGTGGTAGAACAGTCGGAATACACACATTTGTTGATTAAGGTTGCCAACTTCTATGGGTGCAGTTTGTGGCGCCCTAAAACAACTACAACAGTAACACCAAAGACGGCTGATGACCATAATAAATACGATAATGATGAACAAGTTTGAAATATTTTGAGAATTACCAAAATCTGATAAACATGAAGGGAAAAATGGCACCAATAGACTTGCTTGACATGGGGCTGCCCCAAACCTTCAATTTGTAAAAAACTGCAAAGCACAATAAAGCAAAGCACAGTAAAACGAGGTCTATGCCTGTACCAATATCCAGGATTGGCCAAGATGTAAGGAGACACAGCCTCATATTGGCAGGGACTTGAGTTGTTAAGGCATTTCAGAGGGTAAAATGGCAAGATATGCCAGCCTTCTAAACGTTTGTGCCCAAGATTTGGCATTGCCACACCTGAGCTTTGCCCCACAGAAACTCTGATAGGCACCTAAAGAGATCTGATTATAAACAGACTGATTGTAATAATGGCATCTGGGAGTTCCCACTGTGGCACAGTGGGTTAAGAACCTGACTCCGGCGGCTTGGGCCACTGCAGAGGCACAGGTTCAAACCCTGGCCCAGTGCAGTGAGTTAAAGGACCGGGTGTTGCCGCAACTGCAGCTCAGATTCAAGCCCTGGCCTGGGAACTTCTGTATGGACGAGATATGTTTCTTCCTTTTTTTTTTTTTTAACCTTTTAGGGCTGCACCCACGGCATATGGAGGTTCCCAGGCTAGGGGTCAAATCGGAGCTACAGCTGCCGGCCTACACCACAGCCACAGCAATGCCAGGTCCGGGCCGCGTCTGTGACCTACACCACAGCTCACGGCAATGCCGGATCTTTAATCCACTGAGCGAGGCCAGGGATCAAACCCACAACCTCATGGTTCCTAGTTAGATTCGTTAACCGCTGTGCCACAGTGGGAACCCCTGGACAAGATGCGCTTTTATACGACAAAACAAAGCTGCAGAAGAGTCCACGGAACACAAATCAAGCTTTGGAAATTAAATCACAATGTTCAAGATGGAGCTGAACAGAAGGAACATATGCCAGACTGTGGGCAGCGCTTCCCTCTGCTGGGGGCGGCTTAGGGAGGCTTTGTACTGTTTGCGGCTCGTAATTGGTGAATTTTACAAGACTGTATGTAGTGTTATGCTGTACTCAGAAACAAAATACAGATCTGTATTTTTCAAAATTAGCACAGGGGAAAAAACTCCAACTCTTTTCCTGCCTTCCTGTGGTCTCCAGGCTGAAGTCAGCTTGTCACTCGATTTTATTTATTTGTTCTTTTTCTTTTTTTTTTGTCTTTTTGTCTTATCTAGGGCCGCACCCGCAGCATGTGGAGGTTCCCAGGCTAGGGGTCTAACAGGAGCTGTAGCCACTGGCCTTCACCACAGCCACAGCAACGTGGGATCCGAGCCATGTCTGCAACCTACACCACAGCTCACAGCAACGCCGGATCCTTAACCCACTGAGCGAGGCCAGGTATCGAACCCACAACCTCATGGTTCCTAGTTGGATTCGTTAACCACTGAGCCACGACGGGAACTCCTGTTCTTTTTCGTTTTTAGGACTGCACCTGCAGCATATACCTGGCCAGGGGTTGAATCCAAGCTACAGCTGCCGGCCTAACATCACAGCTACAGCAACGCTGGATCTGAGCCGCATCTGCAACCTGCGCTGTAGCTCACAGCAACGCCAGATCCTCAACCCACTGAGTGAGGCGAGGGATCAAACCTGAATCCCCAGAGAGACAATGTCGGGTCCTTAACCCACTGAGCCACAACGGGAACCCCAGTGTTGCTTGATTTTAGATTGTTTTTGTTGTGTAAACATAATTGAGGTTAGAAAGATAAAAACAGAAAAGTGGGGGAAGAAAACCTGGAAAAAGAGCCCCCTCCCGCTACCTTTTCAGCCTTGGTCATCAGGCCTGTGACCATCTGCCTGCCGACCTCCCCGAAGAAAAGCTGGTGGGTCTTGTCTTCCAGAAGGCCCTAGGGAGGGAGGAAGGGAGGGGTGAGCTGCCGGGCTGGGGGTCCCCCAAGGCCACGGAAAAGGCAGAACCGTGGGCCGGAGAGGGGACCCAGCTGCCTGACTGCCCCCTTCCCCGGCTCCGTCCCCCCTGGGGACCGCCGACCACACCCACCTCGAAGGCCTGCCGCACACAGTGCAGCTTGGCCAGAAAGTCCTGGTCGCTGTAGCAGCCCAGCAGTTCTGTCCTGAGGGGAAGCACAGCGAGTCACACCACCGCGGCCCCGCCCAGTGACACCCCCAAGGGGTCACGGCCCTGGGCGGCCCTGCCTCTGCCTGGCAGTCTGACCTCGGGCGGGTGCCTGCCGCCTTCCAGGCCTGGTCTCTCCTAAACCAAAGGAAGGGGCTGACGGGACCCTGGCGGAGGACGGGCTGGGGGTCCCCCAAGGCCACGGAGAAGGCAGAACCGTGGGCACTGGTGTGGTCGCCAGGGGCTGGGGCTGACCTCGGCCTCCTTCAGGCCCCAACCAACAAAGGAACCCCCAGCAAAAGGACCAAAATGGCCAGATTGCTCCCAAGGCCAGGCCAGGGCTTTCTAGGGCAGCTGGAGGTGCCCTGGTCCAGGCCCTTTGTTCAAATCCCTGAGGCCTTGGCCATTTCCGGTCAGTGACCTCTGACCTCACACACTTGAACCTGGGAGTCGTGACCGTCACACTGCGCAGTCGACGGAAGACGGACAAGAGCCCAAATACACCCCAGAGAACGAGACCGAGGCGAAGAGAAGTTGGGAGACCTCTCCTGGGCCACATGTGACAAAGCAGCAAGCCCTGGAGAGGCCCCAGAGCCTGGCTTCGGGACCTCCCTTCGAAGGGCTGTGTCGGACACGGGGCTGAGGGACGCGTCCGCCGTGCTTCTGTGACTGGACCCCTCTGAGACTTTAGAGCACGTACGAACAGCTATTATTGTAATGAGTTATAGTAAGTGGTTACCGTGATTGTTGGCTGTGCACCTGCGGCACATGCAAGTTTCCGGCCTAGGGGTCGAATCGGAGCCGCAGCCGCCAGCCTAGGCCACAGCCACAGCAACGCCAGATCCGAGCCGCAGCTTGTGGCAGCGCCGGATCCTTAACCCACTGAGCGAGGCCAGGGATCAGCCTGAGTCCTCATGGGGACAATGTTGAGCTCTTAACCCGCTGAGCCACTACGGGAACGCCAGACCTGCCGTCTAGGCCCTCCGAGGCTGGGCAGGAGCCCTGGCCAGCCCACCCCCCCGCCAGCCTGGCCCTGCTGGGCCGTCACCAAGCATCGCCGGCTGCCCCAGCCTCCCGCAGGGGGACGCCCCCTCCCCACCCGCCTCTTCCCCCCCGCGCTCACCTGAGGGTCCGGCAGGGCACTTTCCCCTCTTTCACCAGCTGCAGGGCCTCCTCGTAGGCAGCGGCGGGCCTGGAGAGGGCGAGCGGGTAATCGCCGACCTGCAGGGACTCAAAGAGCTGCAGGGAGGGTGCAGAGGAGGAAGGGGCGCGTGGAAGCCTGTGTCAGCAGCCTGGGGCGGGCAGGGCGCCTGCCCAGGGGACTGCCGGCAGGGGACACCCTAGGGGCCAGCTTCCCAGAGGGCATGTCAGTGGAAACCCGAGCCCGCGGGCAGGAGGCCTGGATGTGAGTCCAGCAATGGCCCTTGGCGTCCCTCTCCAGGTGCCCTTCGCAAAGGGACCATCTACTCGACGCACACCCTCGTCCTCCCGGCCCAGAGGCGAGGACAGGCGCGTGGCACACGGGCCACGGCAGGAGACTAAAGCCAAGCAGCGTGCCCTCAGTCTGGAGAAGGGAGAGGTCGGTGTGGGCCAGAGCTACTGGGGACAGGCACCCGCGCAACGCCGCGTTTCTCAGGCTCCCCCGGCCTAGCCGAGTGTCCCTGGGGAGCAGCGCCTAGTGACCGCCGATTTCTGCTCCCCTCCGAGCAAATGCTTTCACTTTCCCACTACCCAGGGCTCACCACCCCAGCCCCCGAGCTCAGGCCCCACCCGCGTCACCTCAGTGGCGGAGAAGAAGGAATCCTCTGAGGTCAGGCTGTCCTCATCGTCGGCCCGCAGGTGCAGCGAGCCCTCGGTCAGGGGCAGCATCAGGGTCCGCTCTGCGCAGAGCAGGAGGCAGGCGCTGGCCTGAGGTCCCTGGATCCCTGGGCTCTGCGGGGAACACCCTCCGAGCCCCCCCAACACCCAACCCTGGGCAATCACGCTGACAGTCCCAAAGTTCCTATTTTCTGAGCGCACATCAGGGGACTGGCCACACCGAGGGACGCTGAGGCCTGGGGGTCCTGAGTGCAGACTGTGCGGTGCTCTGGGGGCCTGGGCGAGTCACTCCTCTCCGACAAGCTGAAACTCAGCCTCTGATTACCCCAGGGCCACTCAGTTTGCACTGCCGCCCCCACCTGCCCAAGGGCGAGGGCGTCTGGACCTTGAAGGGGGCTTCAGAAAGGACTGTCAGACAAATAAGCAGAGGCCATGACCGCGAATGCCCCTCCGATCTCTGCCACGTGGCGAGGCCAGAGGAAGCACGACTGCTCTGTCGGGGACGGGATGTGTCGCCACTGGGGGAGCTGGGAAGCTGACAGCACCGGGGGAAGGGCCCGGGCGTCACGGTCACAGCAACAGGGCCTGGCACACACCGTTCCCTCTCACTGTTGTCACGGTCCTTGACCTCCATGGGGGGTGGACAAAAGCAATTGTGTCCTTGGCCGTTTGGCCTGCTTTGAGCTAATCTCCACAAGACACCCCTCCACCCGCCCAGTGCCCGTAGGAGGCAGCTCAAGCCAAAGGCCCGGGACAGCCATCAGGGGAGATGCTGACACACCAGGCCCAGAGCCTGCTCCCGAGTGGATGTGACAAGGCACATCGGCCAGGCACTTCCGGGCCCTCAGTTTCCTCATCTGTGCAAAGGATCAGAAAAGGACTGGGGCCCTGGGGATTTGGGTTCGCCTGACGCCCACAGGGAGTCCCAGGCCAGATCTGTCACTGCCGGACCCACCTCCACGGAGCCGCCACCGCAGCCGCGCCCCAGGCCGCACTCACCGAGGTCCAGCAGCGTGCTGTCGGACGGGAAGGTGGACCCAAACTCCTCCTGCAGGTGGTAAGCCCGGCGCAGCAGCGACTCCAGCTTCTCTGCAAACTCCCTTCGCTGTGACTCTGGCTGCGGGTGGAACAATGCCCGTCAGCCTGGGCTCTCCGGGCTCCCCCGCCGACGGCGCCCTCTTCACCGTGAGGAGGCCCTGGTTCCTGGGGAAAGAGGAGAGGCCTCTGCGGCCCGGCGGTGAGAGCGGGAGCCACCCGGCCTCATGCTGCTGGCGAGCACTTGAAACGCAGCTAGTCCTAACTGACACGGGCCAAAAGTGTAAATACAAACCAACTTCAAACACTTAGTACCAAAACCGAAACCCCAAATACTCTGGAATTCCCTGGTGGCACAGCAGGTTAAGGATTCTAAGTTGTCACTGCTGTAGCCAGGGTTCAGTCCCTGGTCCAGGAACTTCCACGTGTTGTGGGTACAGCTTTAAAAAAAAAAAAAAAAGGGAAAAAAACTCTGGGAGTTCCCGTTGTGTCTCAGTGGGTTAAGAACCTTAAGAACTCGACATTGTGTCTATGAAGATGTGAGCTTGATCCCTGGCCTTGGTCAGTGGGTTAAGGATCTGACGTTGCCGCGAGCTGCAGTATAAGCTGCAGATGTGGCTCGGATCCTGTGTTGCCCTGGCTGGGGCGGAGGCCGGCAGCTGCAGCTCTAGTTTGATCCCTCGCCCAAGAACTTCCATGTGCTGCAGGTGTGGCCGTAAAAAGAAAAAGAAAAAAATACTCTGAATGTGAATTACCTCAGCGATTTTTCATCTTGATTACACGTTAAAATGGTAATATTTTGGATATACTAGATTATAGAAAACAGATTAAAGTCATCTCATCCAACTCCTTTTGCTGTTTGACATAGTCTCCAGAAAATTTTATTATTTTTTATGGCCACACCAGTAGCATATGGAAATTTCTGGGCCAGGGATTGAACCTGAGCCTCCACAGTGAACTGAGCTGCTGCAGCTGTATTCCTTTTTTTTCCTTTTTAGGGCCGCACCCACGGCATATGGAGGTTCCCAGGCTAGGGGTCTAATCAGAGCTACAGTCACCACCGCCAGCCTATACCACAGAAACAGCAACGCTGGATCCGAGCCACGTCTGCGAGCTACACCACAGCTCACGGCAATGCCGGATCCTTAACCCACTGAGCGAGGCCAGGGATCGAACCCACAACCTCATGGTTCCTAGTCAGATTTGTTTCCGCTGCGCCACGATGGGAACTCCTGCAGTTGTCTTCTTAACCCACTGTACCGGAGCAGGAACTCCTCCAGAAAATTTTAAATGAGATCCGTGGCTACCTGCTGAAGAACGCCGCTCTAGACCCAAGCAGACCTGCTTCAGACCTCAGCGCCAGCAGGGCCAAGCTCTATGACCCTGAATAAATACCCCCTTCCCGAGCCTCTGCTTCCCGGTCTGTCAACTGACATAAGAGAAGCTGACTCCTAAGATTTTAGGGAAAATACAAATAAGGCATATAAAGTACTTCCAGCAAGACTGGCCCATGGTGGTGGCCAGCAAGTGATGGCTATTAATTAATAACAGGGCAGTTAGGAGCCCAGCAGGAGCTGGGTTCGAACCCCACTGCTGCTATAACTGCATGCGCTTGGGAAGGCATTGCACCTGTGGCATCACAGCCCGTGGGCTCAGTGACCTCCCCGCTGCCCTTGGCCTCCAGACCGGAGCATGGGAGACAGGGGGCACTGCTCCTTTGACCCCTGGCACTTTTGGGTTCAGGGGCCAGGCCTGACTCGGCTTTTCCTGGGAGGCTGCCAGATCCTGCAAGTGCACGTAGCCAGACCCTGGCAAGGAGACAAGGGCCAACTAGGGCCTCAGGCCGCTCAGGAGATAGCCAGAAGCACTCGGAGGGGGGCAGTAACCATGGAAACGGATGCCTTTCACTTGAACTTGCACCGGCACCTCTTTATTGTTCCTCATTATTGTTCGGCCTCCTGGCTTCCTCATGACTTTGTTCACAGAGAAAAATTCAAAGAGGTCAAGTGGCCCAGTCCACCCAGCTAGAGCCTAGCAGGGCCCATGTGACCCCACGGCGCCATAGGGGGAGCGCTGGACAGGGCTGTAGTTTTAAGATGCAGTGGTAGCGATACGAACAATTTTGGAAATCAAGTCACCTCCTTTCCTTCCCCTGCCCTAACATCGCAGGCGCCCACTCTCTGCCCACGAGCAGAGGGGACCCGGGGCGGCTTCGCCTGCTGGCACTGAAGCCGTGACCGCCCCAAGCATTTCCCAGCCTCCGCGTCCCACAACCACAGCAGTCACGCCTGTGTGACAGGCCTCAGAGCTGGGGTGCCAAGTACACCTCTATCTTATCACAGGCTGTACCAGATACAGTCTCTGCCTGTGCTGCAAACTCTGCAACGCCGGCTCCCCTGCCAGCTGGCTGCCAGCCAACGGAGGCAAAGGTGGAGGAAAGGAGGAGAAAGCAGGGGGCAGGCTGGGATCAGAAACTACCCCCCTTCCTACCTCACACCACACCCCTGCCCCCCACTCCCCACCAGTCAGCCCCCTCCCTGGCGTGAGCTCCCACCGGCCGCACCCGACCAGGGACTGAACCTGGGCCACAGCAGTGAAAGCGCAGAATCCTAACCACTAGGCCACCAGGGAACTCCCAAACTCCTTTCTTTTTCAAACACCTGAAGTTGTTTCCACTTCCCGGCTAGGCTCCTCCCCAAAGAGGTGGCCTCCACTTTGACCTCACTCCAGCAGGGCACAAACGTTCATATTATGTTCTGTTTTGGTTTAAAGACAGAAAAGCATACAAACTAAATCAGAAACAGCTCACCAATACTAACACCGCTACAAAGCCCGTCCGTAAGCTTGTGCTCAAAATTAGAAAAGTCAAAGTAAAGAAAGGCACAGGAGTTCCCTTGTGGCTCAGCAGGTTAAGGACCTGGTGTTGTCAGGGCATTGCCACGGCACGGCTTTGATCCCTGGCCCAGGAACTTCCACAAGCCATGGGCGCGGCAGAAAGAAAGAAAGGAGGGTACAGGAAAAGCCTTTCCCCACCCTTCCCTGCAGACCCCTCCTAGGGGATCACTGTTAACAATCTCCTATTAAAAATCTGTCCTAAGGAAATGAAAGCGGACACACACACACACCGGCAGTTACCAACACGTATATGTAGGCAAGGGTAGATGTCTTTGACATTTTTTAATTTTTTTATTTTTATTTATCCCATTTTATTTTTGTCTTTTTAGGGCCGCACCCACGGCACATGGAAGTTCCCAGGCTAGGGGTCGAACTGGAGCTGCAGCCTACACCACAGCCACAGCAACATAGGATCCAAACCGCGTCTGCAACCTACACCATAGCTCACGGAAATGCTGGATCCTTAACCCACTGAGTGAGGCCAGGGATCAAATCGTGTCTTCATGGATACTTGTCTGATTCATTTCCACTGAGCCACGACGGGAACTCTGGATGCCTTTTTTTTAAATGTGCACACAGGTGGTGAATCGCTATGTTATACTCCTGTAATTTAGATGTGATGTTGCACATCAACCACACCTCAATAGGAAAAAACGTACACACAGGCCCAGAGATACATTCTGCATCTTGTTCTTTTCACTTAATAACACATAGTGGAGGGCTTCCCATCGTGGCGCAGGGCTTAAAGAATCCGACTAGGAACCATGAGGTTGCCAGTTCAATCCCTGGCCTCACTCAGTGGGTTAAGGATCCGGCGTTGCCATGAGCTGTGGTGTAGGTTGCAGACGCAGCTCAGATCCTGCGTTGCTGTGGCTGTGGTGTAGGCCGGCAGCTACAGCTCTGATTAGACTCCTAGCCTGGGAACCTCCATATGCCACAGGTACGGCCCTAGAAAAGACAAAAAAACAAAAAAAAAAAAAAAGAAGGAAAAGAAAAGAAAAAGAAATGTGCTGTTTTATCTCCATATTTGATGTGCGTGGCACAAAAATTTCGATTTTAGCCTTTCTACTTTATTTCTCTTTTCTGATACGGAGACAAATACTCACTTATAGAAAATCTGGACCGTGCCGAGAAAAGTATAAAGACAAGACAAGCTGCAAGCTGTATGACCCACCCAACCACGAACATAGGTTATTTCCCTCCAGCACTTCAGGAACACATGTAGTCCTTACGTGGCCAGGACCAGGCTGTAACACCATCCTGGTTTATTGAGTAATTACCAAGCGGCAGCTATGTGCTAACGCATACCACGTGAACTTTTTCACTCGGATCACCGTCCCGGTCACGGGGCAAGCTCCCACGCAAGGGGACATGCTGGGCTGGCAGAGGCGGAGCGGCTTGATGCCTCCCGGGTTTGGTGGCCCCTCTGCCACAGCCCGGCCCCCGCCACAGCTGGAGGTGGGAGAGACCCCCGGGCAGCCCGCCTACCTCAGACAGGGCCTCTGAAGCGGTCTCGGGGTTCCGGAGGCCGTCCCCCGGGGTGGGGGTGCCGTTGTTGTCCCCCTGCTGCCCCACGCTCAGCGCCTGCTCCCACTTCTGCAAAGCCTCTTCGAACAGCTCCATGCCTGAGCATGCGGGGAGAGAAGGGGGGTCAGGCCCCGCGGAGGGACAGCAGCCGGGCCCCGGACCACATCACTCAAGACGGGGGCTCAGAAGCACGACGAGTCAGGAGGGCCCTGAAGGACAGGATCGGTCCCCGTCACCTTTCCGGGGCAGGCCCCCCCTTTGCAGGGCTTTTCAGACCAGGCGTGTTCCTGGAGACCCTCCCCTGCCCAGAAACGGCTGGAAACCGTGAAACCTGGAAGCAGCGCCTGGAGATCCTAGCCTGGGCTCCCGGGAGGAGGCCACCCCCACCCATGCTGGCCCGGGGGAGCCCGTACCTTGCATGTAGAGACTCTCAGCATTGCCGTCGCCGGTGGTCACAGACTCCTCCATCGCTCTGGCGTCCCACGGTCCCGAGCACCCAGCCATCGGGCTGGATGAGTTCACCGCCACCATCTGGGGGCCAAGTAGCACAAGAACCCAAGAATGAGGGGTGACAACTTTCCCTACTGCCTGACCAGACGCCACCCGCCCTCTCCAATACCATCCCTGCAACCAGCCCCTGGCCACAATGGCCATGCCCTCGGCACAGCCTGGTGCCATTGACACCCAGCCCAGGAACGGCCTAAGAAACCTGCCCTGAGCCCTGCTCCTGGGCGACACAACCCACTGCCTGCTGCGGGGCTCCACGAACTTGTTGGACTGGAAGGACTCAAGGAGCACCCACCACGTCCAGGCTGGCGGGGCCCGGCTCTCACCCACACGAGCCGCCACTTGCCGGCCAGTCTGTGACAAGAGCCATCTCTCAGTGGCGCCTGGCTTGCTGGGGCAGCGGCCGGCTCAGGGCCAGGGCGCAGGGCTTGCGGGACAAATTCATAACTAGGCGAGCGAATGAGCCAAAAGCCATTCCTCAAGAGAAAATAAACCTCTCTTCGTCTTATTTATCGCTATATCCTCAGCGCCTGGTAGTCTCCGGCACAAAGCCGGTGCTTGCTCGAGGTCTGATGACTGACGACTGTACTTTCACGGATCAGCATCTTCTCCAAGAGACCCTAAGTTCTCTCCCGCGCCCAGCCGGCTTTCCCTCGCCAAGGCCCGGTGCGCGGGGACTGGTGACCGCCTCTGAGCCCACATGGATGCCTGAGTGGCCGAAGGAATTCCTCCCATCTTCCTACCAGCCCGAAGCCCCCGGAGGACAGAGCCAGGAGCCCCCAGGCCAGGCCAGGCCAGGTCCCCTGGTATCCTCACCGAGGCCAGGCTGTGGGAGGAGCCTGAGTGCTTGCTGGGCTCGATGGAGGAGACGCCGCTCAGAGTGTCGTTGCTCTTGCTGCCGGGGCTTTGTACGCTCCGGCTGGAGTAGCCTGTGGGGAACAGGAGGGCGGGGGTCACGCCGGCTGCCCACCCAGCCTCTGCACGGGCCCTTCCCCGACCAGGACCCCTCTCCCCCGTCCTCCTCACGTGGAGTCTGCCCTGGCCTGAGTCAGGGCGACAGCAGAGCGCCTCCGGGCTGTGGCCCTAGTAGCAGAGGGCTGGGCCCCGCCTGCCGGGGGGCCAGTTCTGCCGGGATAAGCCTGAGGAGGAGGCCCAGCCACTTCTACCTCCTGACTGTGTGGTGGTGACTGCTTGGTGACCGACCGACCGATCTGGAATCCTCCTCCTTCCAAAAAGGATTTGAGGCGACAAGTTTTTAAAAGACACTTTTTTTTTTGGCGTTCCTGTTGTGGCTCAGTGGTTAACGAATCCAACTAGGAACCATGAGGTTGCGGGTTCGATCCCTGGCCTTGCTCAGTGGGTTAAGGATCTGGTGTTGCTGGGAGCTGTGGTGTAGGTCGCAGACACGGCTCGGATCCTGCGTTGCTGTGGCTGTGGCGAAGGCCGGCAGCTACAGCTCCTGTTAGACCCCTAGCCTGGGAACCTCCACATGCCGCGGGTGTGGCCCTAGAAAAGGGAAAGAGACAAAAAAAAAAAAAAAAGGGAGAGAGAGAGAGAGAGACATCCTTTTTTTTAAAGTGAGAAAAGCAGAGAAGGCAAAACAAGGTGGAACCAGAGGTGGTGGTGCTGGCTCAGGGCAGGACAAGTGAGAGAAGTGAGAGGCTGCGATGGAAACGACTCCAGGTTTTAGGCAGGCAGGGGGCGCGAACACCGAATGGAAACCCAGCCATTGTCGGAATGTCTCGGGGTCTTGTTCTAGACTAGTCTACAGGCTTCTCTGTCCAACTGAAAAGACAAAACTTCCTTTCTGCAATGAAAATTCACAAGTAAAATTCATCGCTCCACAAGGAGATTTCGCTTTTTATTTTTTATTTTTTTGTCTATTTGCCTTTATCTAGAGCCGCACCCGCGGCATATGGAGGTTCCCAGGCTAGGGGTCTAACAGGAGCTGTAGCTGCCGGCCTTCGCCACAGCCACAGCAACGCGGGATCCGAGCCGCGTCTGCAACCTACACCACAGCTCACGGCAACGCCGGATCCTTAACCCACTGAGCGAGGCCAGGGATCGAACCCGTAACCTCGTGGTTCTTAGTCGGATTCGATAACCACTGAGCCACGAAGGGAACTCCGAGATTTCGCTTTTTAAAAAAGGCTTCTCCCAAGATGAGAGCCTGTGAGGACTCCTGCTTGGAAGATGATCTGTATATGGCAAACGCTGGGGTGCTGGGTTACAGGATTAACGGGACCATAAGAGGTTTTTAAGTCACACCAGCAGACACAAAACAGGTCAGTGGCTGAGGGGGGCTGGGGACTGGGAGAGAGGCTGGCGACAGAGGGCCCTGGGGGGATTCAGAGTAACAGTTCTAGAGTGCAGTTCCAGTTTGCGGCGGTGATGGTCTGACTGTGTTTGCCAAAACTCATAGAATTGTATGCAAAAAGCGTGAATCGGTCTGTACGCAAAGTAAACTCATGCAAAAAAGGGAGGGGGGATGGGGAGAGGGCCACATGGCTCGGGACCCAAAGGGCACTTCTGCCCCTGAGCCAGGGAATGTCCCTTGCTGGACAGAGAATCTGCGCCCCCCGCACTCCTTCTGGACCCAAGTTCCCAAAGGGTCCTCGGATAAGGAGAACCACTGCTTCTGAGGACAGGCGCAACCTGCCACACCACCCACCAAATCCTTACAGTGACCAGCCTCACAGATGAGGGGGACCCGACTTGGAGACAGGATGTCACCAAGAGCTCAGCTAATATGGGGCCCAGTCAAGACTCGACTCCAGGTCGGGCCCTGGCCCACCACCCCGCACCTACCTTTCCTCACCGACTGGACCTTCCTGGCCATGAGGACGGGGAGGGGCACGGTGCCCAGGTGCTCGTCTCCCACCTCGGGGCCGATCTGCTTCTTCTTCCGCCTCCGCCTCTTCAGCTGGTGGGCAGCCAGGGCCAAGGCCACCGTCCCCAGGGCGGTGGCAAAGAGGACCTTGCGCAGGCCTGGCGTCAGCCGCAGCTGGGAGAAGGCAGACTGCAGGGCAAGAGGGAGGCGGCTGGTTATAGCTCCCTGGGAGAGCTGTCCTGGGAGCACCTGGCAGGGGGGAACATATCAGGCCCTTAGGGGCTACTTCCTGACCCTGAATGACTGAGAGGCAGCCTCCTCCGGCGGGTACCAGGCTCGCCCCTCTGAAACCTGGATCACAGAGAGGTAAAAGAGGCGGGTTGGGGACGGCAAAACGACAAGGCCAAGGAGGTCACACCTGGAGTCCAGCAGCTGTCCCGGCACCATCGGGATTACACCCAGCTGCAGTGACCAAGCCCCTGCACCAGGTTCTGCACCTGCATCACCCGTCTGAACGCCCATCATTTTCCAGGTGAAGCATCTGAGGCTCACCACAGGTTAGGACACATGCTTAAAGTGAGACAGGCTGCAATTGAACCCATATCTGCTGACCCCACTGTTTTTTTTTTTTTGCGGGGGGGTCTTTTTTTGTCTTAGGGCTGCACCGGTGGCTCACGGAGGTTCCAAGGCTAGGGGTCAGACTGTAGCTACGGCCACCAGACTACACCACAGTTAGAGCAACACCAGATCTGAGCCACATTCGCGACCTGCACAGCTCACCGCAACGCCGCATCCTTAACCCAGTGAGCGAGGCCAGGGATGGAACCCGCATCCTCATGGATCCTAGTCGGGTTCGTTAGCATGGAGCCACGACGGGAACTCCCCGCTGACCCCATGTTTCAACTCCTCGAAGGCAATGACGTCCCCTCTACCTGACGCCCCACCTGTACACCTCCCTGCTCCAGCCTCACCTTGCCTGCTGGACCCAGAGCCCCCGGGGTGAGGCTGCTTCCCACGGGGCAGAGCTTCAGGAAGTGTCAAGAGGCCTGGTCAGTCACAAACGTCTAGGACTGGCAGGGAGGGCATGACTGACCCATTTTCTAGACTGAGAAACTGAGGTCAAGAGTCCACATAGTCCTGGGACCCCAGCCTCTGAACCTAATCCTTTGTACTCTGCTCAAAGAGGAGCCACCAAATTCCTGGGACAGAAATCCTGAGGGCTCAGCTGCCCAGGTGCTGGGGGACCATGGGACGAGTGGTTGAGGGTTTCAATGGCACGAGAAGGGTAAAGAGTGGGACCACAACCACGATGCGATGATCTTTACCTGCCCAAAAGTCGTGTACAGGAACACAGGAATCTCGGCCACGGTCATGGCCAGGGCCTGGATCATGGACATGCCTTCGGTCCTCCGGAACGCCATGGCAGGACCAGCACCCCAGGCAGGGGCCCTCAGGGCCGAGAGCTTCCGAGGAGAACGTCTTCAACTGGTTGTTGGCTGGGTCCCAGGCACCATCCACGTCCCGAAAGTACAGGGACGCACATACCAGAGGGTCCCTCCACAGAGCTGAGAGACAGACGACCAAGTCAGACACAAAGGCGTGTGTGTGAGCACAGAAAAAGACACGCGAGGGTGCCCTGGAGGACGAGGCGGGAGCAGAGTCTGCGTCTGGAATGCCAGGCCTGGACCGAGGCCCCTGCCTGCTGCGCCTGCCAGCAGGAAGGCAGCCAAATGCCCCCACAGATCCTCTGTGCACCTTGAGCCTTGGGAGCAGAGGGCAGTGTCTCTGGCACACCGGCCCGAGGACAGATCCAGCATCTGGGAGTGGATGGGTCACTCTCCAACTTTATATCACACTTTCTCTATCGTTTTAAACCCGTGTGCTCAGCCAAAATCTTGGGCCTCTAAAGGGTCAGGCCCCTCTAAAGAATCATGATATATTTTCCACCCCTCACCAAGCCAAGAGTGCTGTACTTCCTGTGGACTCTGGATGCAAACAGCAGGTACTTTCTCCAATGACATGGTATCTGGGCTGAGTTCCTTAAGCGTTTCTGCACTGAATCATCAGTTCTGTGAAGTAGATGTGATCTCTGTCTCGCACCTCAGCCAGTTTTCACTAAGGGAACTGAAGCTCAGAGAGGCTAAGTCAGAAGTCCAAGGTCACACAGCTGATATGAAGTAGAGTCAGGACTTGCACCAAGATCTACCAGACCTTACTTATTTACTTATTTATTTTTGCTTTTCAAGGCGGCTCCCACAGCAAATGGAGGTTCCCAGGCTAGGCGCTGAATCAGAGCTACAATTTGCTGGCCCAAGACACAGCCACAGCAATGCCAGATCCGAGCTGCATCTGCGACCTACACCACAGCTCACCGTAATGCTGGATCCCTGAGCCACTGAGCGAGGCCCGGGATCGAACCCGCATCCTCATGGCTGCTACTCAGATTCGTTTCCGCAGCGCCACAAAGGGAAGTCCCTACCAGACTTTAGACCCTGTGTTTAATATAGCCCTTTTGCCGGATCTGACATGGAGCAGGAAGCGGAGGCTCCAGCAGGACCACAGACCACAAGGACCACATTCCCCTGTGGCCTTCTGAGAGCCCTAGGGTACCCCTAAGGCTCCATTCCAAGGTCGGCAAATAAGTGGCTTAAGCGCACATAACCCAGTCCCCAAGATCCTACAGAGCCTTCCCCAAATGCCACCGCCACACCCAAGACGCCCTCAGGGCCTCCTGGGACTTCAAACACAAGGATTATGCAGCCCAGACAGACCCCATCTACCTGGGATGGGGGCCAAAGTCACTGGACCAGCACAAGAAATGGCTTATCTCCAGTGAACGGGAAGCATGAACGATCTGACCGGTTTAGCTCTAGGGCTGGGGTGGGCTGTGTGTGTGTGTGTGTGCAAGGAGGGGCAGGCAGGCAAATGTTCTAGGGCTAAGGAAACTCATGTAGTCAAGGGTGGGAGACATCCTGCCAGGAGGCTACCAGCTGAGCTATGTGACCTCCGGTGGTCAGGGCTCAGGTTAATATCATAAGCCACCCCTCTCACCCTCCCAACTTGGCCCAAGCCTCAGAACAAGGGCTGACGAGAACATCAGAGGATCAGCATCTGTCATTCCCCAAGCACTTTCTTTAACAGACCAGGCTTGGAACAGGCTCTCCACGGAGGGTTTTGAGTCTAGTCACTCAAAGACAAGCGCTCTTTATCTCAGGGATGGGGAAACTGTGGCTCCAAAAGGTAATCAATCTGACCAAGGTCACGGAGTAAATGGCCAAGCTGGGATACGACCTCAGCTCAGGGGGACCCCACAGCCGTGGTGTTTCATCTCTGCTGCCTGCCGCAACTGCCACCTCTCCCTCCATGGCCACACCTGAAGGACGGCTGGGCCTCCAAGTGAGAACCCGCGTGGAGTTACAAAGATGAGCCTGAACGCATGCTCAGGAGCGCGACAGGGCTGGGAGGCTTGGCATGTGCCTGCAGGCAAGTCAAGAGCATCCTCTGCTGCCCCGATTAAGGAAGAGCGGCAGGTGCCAGGTAACACCTGCCTCAAGACAGCTTCACTCCAGAGATGGATCCAGATCCAGGCCAACTGTACCCTACCTATCCCCCCCACCCTCCCCACAATCCAAGGCCAAATCAGATTTGTCTCCACCTCTTCTCTGTGATCACAAGCCCATGGTGATGTCCTCCACCATGTGGACACTCCTAATGCCATGCTCACCTGGACGAGTCACCTCTCCTGCCCTGTAACCTTGGGCAGGAATTTCCTCATTCCGCCCCCACTGGGGCACTTATAATCCCTCAGCTTGGATTCCCACGCTTTCCATCCTGGGTACCTCCTCCCCTGCCCTGAACTACTTCATAAATGACACTAGCCTGGACATTCCTCATTCCACTTTGATCCCAGCAATGTCCGCGGTCCAAGCACCTGCTCTGAGCCACCCGCTGCCCGGTCTCAGTTCATTCCATCCCGGCAGGACACCTCACCAGTCCGACGAGGACCGGCTCGGAGCACTCCCACGCTGGACCTCAGCAAAATCCCATTCTTTAGAATCTCCTCTTTCCATCCCGGACAACTCGCAGCCCCTGGTCAGGTCCCCTCCTCTTCTTGCCCCGATAGCCGGAATATCCTTGAGGGTCGTCGGGTGCCCACTGGCACTGCCCACGGGCCCGCGCACCAGCTCTTTCCATCCGGGTACTTGCCCAGCCTGGGTCCAGTACCTGCGCCCCTGCTTCCATCTCTGCAGTGTTCCAAGCCCGGACATCTTCTCACTGACCGGGTACCTTCCGTTCCACTTCTCGTGACGCCCACGGCCCGAGTACCTGCTCATTCCAACCTGGGCCCTTCTCGTCAGGCTGAGCTGGGACACCTGCACCCGAACTCAGTCCCCCGCGTACGCTCCGATCTCCCTCAGTGCAAGCCTCAGTCCCGGACCCTTCCGCGCCGTCCGCCTGCCCCGCGCACTCAGCCCGGACCGCAGTCACTCACCCGGGCTCCCATCGCTGCGGAAGGGCAGCGTCTCCTTCCCCAGCGCCCGCGCAACCAAACTCAGGGCCACTGGGGGTGTGGCCTCACGTAGGGTCAACCTTCTTTTAGCCAATGAGAGTTGCCGAATTCCTCCGCACCGCCCCGGTCTCTGGCCAATTGGGTGAGCCACGTGACCAATCTTGTCTCACTCTCTAGGTTCCTCCAGTTCCTCCCCCTAAGTGCGGTTGAGGCGCGGAAGTGCTCTTTTCTCTCCTGTGATTGGCCATCGGGATTAGATTGACCCAGATGGCTGAGTGGGCGGGGCCGCTCTTAAAGAGATGAGGCGGAGCAGTCAGGTTTCAAAGTAGCATCGTAGAAGGTAGCGGCGGTGAACTGAGCACTTATATTTGATTCTTCTACCTCCTCTGGTTCCCACACGGACAAGTTCTTCCTGCCCTTCAAGCGCCACCTTTCCAATGCCCACTTTCCAATGCCACCGTCTCTGACTTCCCACAGCACCCTAAACACTCGCCACCCCACCTTCTGGAGTTGTTTGCGAAAGTGCCACGCCTCCCGTACCACACACTGTCTTCCTGAGAGTTGGAGTCAAGTGATTCAGTGCCTGTTACAGTGGTGCTAAGGACTTTCTCCTTGACCAAATCTGAGTCAGGCTCCTCTGAGCTCTCTGTTCCACTAGGCTCAGCTTTGAGCTTTCCATCACGTAGAGTTCTATTTCAGCAAGAATCCTGCAGATTCAGTTTAGCAAAATCCCCATCATCTGATCATCCTCCATATCTGTCTAGCAGGTTTTTTTTTTTTTTTTTTTTTTTTTGCGGCATGCAGAAGTTCGCAGGCCAGGGATGAACCTGCCCAGCAGCTGCGGCAAGGACGGACCCTTAACCCACTGAGCCACAGGGGAACTCCTATCCTTAATATCTTATCACCTAGCCTGCATTCAGTAAGAATCTCAATTAGCCTCGGTGTTCCCTCTTAGTCATTTTCCATCCAATGACCCCTGCTCTGCTTGTTGGCTATAAAACTCCACCTGTTCTGGTGTTTGGAGTTGAGCCCAATCCCCCCCCGCCAAAAAAAAAGTAGTCTCTCTTGAACTTACCACCTTTCCCTTTTTTTTTTTTTTTGTCTTCTCAAGGCTGCACTCGCAGCACATGGAGGTTCCCAGGCTAGGGGTCTAATCGAAGGTACAGCTGTCGCGGCCTATGCCACAGCCACAGCAACGCCAGATCCAAGCCATGTCTCTGCCCTAAACCACAGCTCACGGCAATGCAGGATCCTTAACCCACTGAGCAAGGCCAGGGATAGAACCCACAACCTCATGGTTCCTAGTCAGATTCGTTTCCACTGTGCCTTGATGGGAACTCTGATCCTTACCATCTTTAACACATATCATGAATATTATTTCTTTAATATGTGGTTATCAAGTGAATGAGCACGTTACTATATTGATTTATGGCTGTTGAAAGATGATATGACTGGATGCTGGCTATAGTCAGCTATAGCCTGACACCGGTTAATAAGTCAATTGTCAATAGAGATGAATAGAAATATATAGTGAAGACAGAGAAACACATACAAAAAAACACAGAGAGGACGTTCCCTTGTGGCACAACGGGTTAAGGGTTCGTTCCCACATGCAGTGGGTATGCCCCCCCAAAAAAAAACCCCACTAGAGATGATAACTGCAGGTGTGTGGTATAAAAGTTGATGGTGACTCCATGTAGATAATAATGCAGATCAATACTCCTGAATCTAGGAGTTCCCCTCGTGGCGCAGTGGAAACAAATCCAACTAGGAACCATGAGGTGGAGGGTTCGATCCCTGGCCTCGCTCATTGGGTTAAGGATCCAGCCTTGCTGTGAGCTGTGGTATATGTCACAGATGCAGCTCAGATTTGGCATGGCTGTGGAATAGGCCGGCAGCTGTAGCTCCGATTGGACCCCTAGCCTGGGAAACTCCATATGTCACAGAGTGTAGCCCTTAAAAGAAAAAAAGAAAA
Organism: Catagonus wagneri; assembly: GCA_004024745.2. NCBI lineage: Eukaryota > Metazoa > Chordata > Mammalia > Artiodactyla > Tayassuidae > Catagonus > Catagonus wagneri. The sequence goes on from PVHT021183634.1 coordinate 3,719,227, forward strand.
GTTCTGAACCTAGGGTACACATTTAAATCACCTGGAAGCTTTTTAAAAAAAGCCACCTGCCAGGCCCCAATTGCACTGAGAGAACAAGGGTCTGGGAGTAGGGCCAGGGTCTGGATTTTTAATAAGCCCACAGGTGCCTTGAAGCTTACCCTGCATGGACAGGCAGTAGATGATAAGGAGCTGGTGTAAGTGCAAGGGGATGAAGTCAGGAATCAGGGGACAGAGCAGAGAGGAAAGGTTACCACTGGGTTAGAAAATGAAGTCTAGAGATAGCCTTTCACTGGAGCAGTGGAAACAGGCAGTAAGCCCCTTCCAACCCGCAGGGAAGAGAGGCATGAAGTGCAGGCCATCATTTCGCCTCTCTGGGGCTGTGAGGGGCTGGTTCGAGGTCAGCACGCATCCATGCCTGGAGGATAGTGGGTTCCTCCACCCGGACAGAACTGGAGCTTCTCTTCTCCTCCCTTCCCTTTAACCCCCTCCCCACGCCGCCCTCCCCCAACTTAGGGGAACCACAGAGTTTCCAGGGGCCAAACAGCCATTGTCCAGCGGTGCAGGACGAGTCTCCAGACGGCCTGTCCCCTGGCTCGGTTGTTCTTAGTGTCACCAGGGTAGGGCAGAAGGGGAAAGGGGGCTAGAGAGGTCACGGTGATGGCCGGGGGCACAGAGATATCCAGGGCAAAAGAGGCCGAGAAACAGGGAGACAGAGGACCCAGGAGGCGAGAAAGATGTGAACGGACAAAGGGAGAAGAAGACGCACAAACAGGCTGGGGCGGAGGGTGGCACAGGTCGAGGAACCAAGAGAGGATAAAATCCCGGCGGCTGCAGGGGGCAGCCGCGAACAGTCTTGAACATGGTCTCCACCGCCCCGCCCGGCCCCGCCCTCTGCCCCGCCCCTATCCCCGCCCCCTCAGCGCGGCTCCTCCCCCGCGGCCCGTGCCCCGCCTTGCGTGCACCGACAGGCTCAGCGGCTGTGGCGGCAGTGGCGGGGCTGGGGCTGGCGCCCTAAGGGACGGCGCACCGGCAGCAGGTGGGCGCGGTGCGGGCCGGCGGCGGCGGCAGCAGCAGCGGGCCGGGGGGCTGCCGGGCGGCGCTCGGTTCGGACGAAACCGGCCTTACGGAGCACCATGGACTTCAACATGAAGAAGCTGGCATCGGACGCGGGCATCTTCTTCACCCGGGCCGTGCAGGTGAGGCCGTGCGTCCTGGGCCCCGTGCGGCCGGCGGGCGCCCCTACAGCAGAGTCCGGGGCCGCAGGAGAAGGCCCTCGCGGCCGCCGCCCCTTCCCAGCTGCGGGGTCGCACTAGTTCCCCACTGCCCCTCCTCCTTCTGTGCTGCCCAGTAACGAGAAAGAACCCGGGGCGGCCGGCCACACTGGCCGCACCCACAGCGTGGCCCGGGGCGGGGGAAATGAGCCGGGCCTCGGCCCTGCTGCCTGGCGGAGAGGCGTCCGCTTCCTCCATTTCGACCGGCCGGCCTGGTTATCCCGCTGACCTGGTGTCTATCTGCCCCGGCTCCGGTGGGGCCTCCTCTGAGGAGGGCAGAGGGCACCAGGGGGCCCTTGCCTTCCTGCCCTTGCTCAGCAGTGACACTGATTCCCAGCTGGCGTTTGGAGGCCTGAGTTCCAGGCCCAAGGACTCGTGCACCCTCCCTGCCCCCTTCTCTGAGCCTCCCTTTCCGCACCTGTGCAATGGGCTGGTGGTTCTGATTCCCTCAGGCCCCTTTTGCACGCTTGGATAGTCAGTCGGGAAGCCAGAAAGGCTGGGATTGTTTCCTTTCTGCTCCCTGGGAGGCCTGGCTCCTCTTATTTCCCCGGGGCCTGGGGGATGGGGAGAGGGCCGGGGTCTGGCTTGGCGCCCTCCTTGGGAAGCTGTGATGCTGAGATTGGAAGAAGCACTACCCTTTGGGGGGCAAAGAGAGAAACTGAGGCAGCCTCGTGTAATGGGGAAGGCCAGGAGTTAGCTGTGGGCGTGGATGTCCCCTCCTGTGACTTTGAGGTGGTGGTGGTGGGGTTCCACCTCCCTGGGCCTCAGTTTTTCAATCTGAAAAATGGCCTTAGCAATCCCCCCACCCTCCCAGCCTGGAGGTGACCGCCCTGGGCACTCTGCATGAACGTGCTCACTAAAGGCAAGTCACTCTCGCTGTAATGTGGTTAGTGTAACACGCGACCTTGGGCAAGTCACTTCTGTCGGCGCCTCCGTGTCCCCTTCTGTCAGCTGGGTGTCACGCCAGTCGGCCTCCAGGGGTGGCTGCAGTCGCAGCGTTCCGGGAACAGGTCCTGTTGTTTGTCCTCGCCCTGGTTGTTGGTTCTCTGGAAGAGCCCAGCCCGTGGGCCCGTGTTTACTAGAAAGCACAGTATCCCGCTGAGGATTCATGCCCTAGGGGGGTTTGCTGTTCCGTGTTCCAAGCCCCACGGGTGACCCCCATCCTAATGGGGATGCCAGGAGCCCGGAGCCCCTTGGCTAGCTCCAGTTCATCCAGAAGGGGAGGAATCGTCCGCACTGTTGGTATGGCAACCACTCTATCTCCCACATCTGGAAAGAACCCGATCTGCCAGTTTCCTGCAACTGTGGGGCCCTAGCACCTGATCTGGCCAGGCCTGCAGAGCCTGGGGTGGGTGGAGAGGCCTGGGCCCTGTGGCCTAGGTTCGCCTGGTGGGGGCAGGCCCAGTGGGTGACCCATACTGGGGTGGGAGCCAGCGCCCAGGCCCCAGTCTGCAGGGTGGAGGAGGGAGCTGGGAGCTTTATAAATAGAGGCTTTCTCTGGCTCTGCACGCCCACCCCCTGCTGCTCCCATCTTGCAGGGAGCAGCCTCGGACTCCACAGGCATCAGCCTCTGAAGCACTGGGTCCTTCCTCTTGGTGGGGATGGGGCAGGATGGCAGCCAGAAGAGACAGGGGCTTGAAATGTGACCTGGGCCAGAGAGCACACTCAGGGGACCCTCCTGAGGCCACTCCGCTCTGGGATAGGAGTCAGCCAGAAGGCATGGGGGGGTATCAATGTGTGGCAGCTTCTCTCTGCAGGTGCCACCCTGCCCGGTCCCAGGACATGCTGGGTGAGTGCTCAGCCCCTCCATGTCCCAGGGGCACCTTTAAGAGCCTTATATCACCCCCAGCCCGGGTGATAAGCATTCGGAGGCAGGATTCCTTTTGCACAGGTGATTCCAGGAGGGCGTCTCAGTCCTAGAAAGTCAGGAGGGGTTTGCGTATTTGGTCCAGGTGATGGGAACAGCCCAGCTAAGGGCACCTGGGCAGAAAAACGCAAGGTGGCCATGGGGGTGGGAGCGGGCAGTGCCAGGACTAACGCCCTCAGTAGTAATTGCAGTGCTAGTAATGGGGGTGGGAGGAGAGAAGGGGTGATAAACCGGGGAGGCTGTGGCAACGTTATCCTCCAAGCCAGGCAGGCAGCACGGATGTGGGAGGCATGCCCAAGACGTCGGGAAAGCCCGCTAGGACTTTGAACCTGGGTGGATGTATGACGTGAGGGACAAGTGGCCAGGTGGCACGGTGGGGAGTGTGGCCCCTAACCTTTGTAAGAAGGGAAAATGCCAAGGTGCACGCTGAGGGTGCCACGATCGCCTAAATCTTAGTGGCTGATACCATCGGGGTAAGGAGGTCCCTGGGTGGTCCCTGGGAGAAGGGACTGAGGGGGACCTTAATGATGATGACACCAGCTAACGTTTATCAGGCTTCTCATGGGTGCTGAGCACAGGACTAGGCACCTTTCAATTGCTCTGTGAGATGGGTCCTGTCCGCCCGGTCCTCCCCGGGGAAACCAGGGACCAGGGAGGTGACTTTGCCTCGGAGCCTCAACTTTCTCATCTGGAAAATGGTGCCAGCGCCACCTCCTGAAGCGGCTGGGTGAGGCGAGGCCTGTTCAGGGCCTGGCTCTGGGAGGCCCCGGTTTGGGGTACCTGAGGAGGAAGCGGAGTCGGGAGGCCAGAGGCAGCGGGTTCCCGGATGGGGAGCCGCGGGCTCTGGCGCTGGCCCACCCAGCCCTGCCGAGAGAAACCCAAGCCCCCATGCATAATTGATGGCCTGAGCCGGAGCGGCCTGACCTGCCTGCAGCCGGAGCTGTCCTCGGCCTCCGGATGACTCATCACTGCCACGGTGGCTGCCTCCAGATCCCTCAGCCCTTGACAACCAGACTCGCTCAGCCTCGGTGGCATCGTCTGTGAAATGGGACACTTGCCCAGCCCGAGCGCAGGGTCGAGCCACAGACACGGTCAGCAGGGTCTGTCGTTGTCAGGGCTGGACTTCGTGCTGCAGGGCTTCACCCTTTTGCTGTTTGCCTGTGTGACTTTGCCTCGGCTGGGGAGGGCCTTCGAGATCAGAGAGTAGCCAGGACTTGGGCCAGATTCTGGTTGTTCCTAGGGAGCCCACATGGCTCCGAAGGGGGACCCTTGTGGCGTCCTGGTCCCTTCCCGGCCTTGGGGCGGGGCTGCCAAGCTTTCCGGGCCCTGAGCAGTTTGGCCCCGATGAGCTGGCGGCCTTCCCCATCCACCGCCCCAGGTGACCGGAGGCCAGCCGCGTCGCCTCCTCCCCCGCACGCTCCCCTGCCTCCGCGGCCGTCTCTGCCCATCAGCTCCGAACAGCATCAGCGCTTACACCGAACTCGGACTTCCTCCTGGATCCTGGCCTTCATGTCTTGCCCACATCTTTTTTACTTCAGTCTCACAACCTCTGAGGGAGAGGCTGTTACTTATTTTTCACTTTAAGAAACGGATGCTCAGAGAGGCAAAGCCACTTGTCCAAGGTCACAGTGTTTATGAGAACTGAGACTTGCGTCCGGTCCCTCTGATCCTGGAAGCTGGGTCCCCCCCCCACTCACTCCCCCGATACTCCCTTCCCCGTGGCCCCCAGCTCCCCGTGGGAACCTCCCGATAAGCCCGTTGCTCTGTGCCTCTTGTTCCTGGCGCCTTAATGACAGGCTCCCAAGAGCTCCTTGCACCCTAAGTTGCAGGTCTGATTTTGTTCAAAGGTTCGTTTTGGGGGAGAGGGGCTCTGAGCCCCAAACTCCAGTCCAACCACCTCATTTCACAGAGGAACACCCCGAGGCCCAGGCAGTAGTACGTTGACCAGGGTCCCAGAGCAGGTCGGGGGCAGAGCAAGCTTCTTGACCTCGGGCCTGAGTTTCCCGCCACAGGACAGGAGTGGATGGTGGGGCAGGGGTTGGTCCTCCCTGCCGCCCTTCCGAGCCCCCCACCCCGGGTGCCTCCCCCACAGTTCACGGAGGAGAAATTTGGCCAGGCCGAGAAGACCGAGCTTGATGCCCACTTTGAGAACCTTCTGGCCCGGGCCGACAGCACCAAGAACTGGACGGAGAAGATCTTGAGGCAGACAGAGGTGCTGCTGCAGCCCAACCCCAGTAAGTGGACACGGGCTGGCCCTGGGTGAGGGACAGAAAGCCGCGGCCGGAGGCCCGGGCTGCTGAGCGCGTGCAAGTGGGCCTGGGCGGCAGAGGGGACTTGCCGTGGGGGGTTAAAGAAAGCAGCAGACCCGGTGTTAGGCTCCAAGGTGAGCTCTCTGGGGCAGTGGCAACGCTGAGTGTTGCGCAGAGGAGGTGAAGAAATGCCTGGAGATGAAAACATGGTGGTGGGGGAGAAGAGGCAGGAGAAACGGGAGCCGGGTCACTGGTAGCAAGGTGGAGGGGCCCAGAGAGGAGGCGGGCTTGCCCAGAGTCACACGCGGGCACGGAGCACGCGGGCGCAGCCGCAGGAGAACCTGTGGGACCTGGGCTGGCCTGGGGTCAGGAGGCTTGTCTGCCTGTCCGTCTGCCGTGAGCCGAGTGAGTGCGCTGAGAGCTTTCTGGGGCCTCCAGGGCCTTGACCGCATGTATGTTACGCTCAGTAAGTCTGTATTGTAAGGAGGGAGAAGTAGAGGGGGCCTGGACTTCAGGCCTGTCATCCAGCCGCTGTGTGACCTCAGGCAGGTACTTGACGTCTCTGAGCCGTGGCCTCCTCCTCGCTGGAGTGAAAGGTCCCGCAGGGTCCAGTGCCGGTCTCACAGGGTTGAAGTGGGCATCAGCCAGAGAATATTCTGGAAGTCCCTCGGCTGGGCGCCCCTGTGGGCAGGCCCTGGTCTGGATCTGTTTCTGTCGCTATGGCTTTCATCCTGGGGCTTTGGGTCCTGTCTCCCACAGGCGCCCGAGTGGAGGAGTTCCTGTATGAGAAGCTGGACAGGAAAGTGCCCTCCCGGGTCACCAACGGGGAGCTGCTGGCTCAGTACATGGCAGAGGCGGCCAGTGAGCTGGGGCCCACCACTCCCTACGGTGAGCAGGTCCCCAGGCGAGGTCAAGGGTCACGGTCTTTGCTGCTCGTCTTCCTCCCTCCCTCACTTCTTTCCTTCCTTTGTCTGTTGTTGGTTTTAATTACATAAGTGCTACCTGGATCCGTTCTCCTTGTGAAAAGCTCCGTGAGGAGTTCCCTTATGGTGCAGCAGGTTAAGGATCCAGTGTTGTCACTGCAGCGGCTTGGGTTGCTGCTGTGCCGCGGGTTCGATCCCTGGCCTGGGAACTAACACATGCCTCAGGTGTAGCCAAAGGGAAAAAAAAAAAAAACCTGACTCAATGGAGACAAAAATAGAGTAGATAATGGAAGCCTGTCTTGACCAGTTTTGGTTTTGTGTGTATGTATTAATGGGATCACATTGTGTGTCCTGATCGGCAACCTGATTTTTTTATTTTTATTTTTTTCCTTTACTTAGGGCTGCACCCGCAGCATATGGAAGTTCCCAGCTACAGCTGCCGGCCTACACCACAGCCACAGCAACGCGGGATCCAGGCCAATTCAGCGACCTACACCACAGCACATGGCAACGCCAGATCCTTAACCCGCTGATGGAGGCCAGGAATTGAATCCCCAGCTTCATGGATGCTAGTCAGGTTCATAATCCACTGAGTCACAACAGAAACTATTCTTTTTATTTATAAGCCAGACTTTCTAAGGGCTTCTTCTCGGGCAACATATGTTAGTGGTCAGCTAACAGAGGTCGTGCTCAAACATGCCGCGTCATTAATGTTCTACCGATGAATTTATGAGTGGGCCAGGAACACACTCAAAGTTCAAACAGTTTACATGTCTGCCCAGTTTTCACTTTGTGAGTGTGCAAAGCCTCCCTTTAGACAAGGATAAGCTGACAGCGGGGGCCCTCTGCCGCCTCTCCCAGGCGTGCTAGACACATACGAAGCGAAGCCTTCCAGACCACCAAAGGTATCTGGAGTTTATCAAGTTCCACGAGGACTGTCATTTTCCAGGGCTCCTGTTAAATTTCTGGCAGGTCTGTTGCTTGTTCCAACTTCGTGTAGCCATGTTGGTGGCTTTTCTCCCGGTTCTTTGCCATTGTGTTCTCTATTGTTTACGACTGGCATCCCCTTGGGTTTTTCCACGTTCCGGCTCAAGTCAAATACCCCCTCCGGCGTGCCCCGCCCTGGAAGAGCCACAGCGTCTCAGAGCTTAAAGAGATGGGAGCGCCCCAGGATAAAAAGCCACAGACTCTGTTGTTTTTTTATTAAGGTCCAGTAGTCCTTCAGTAAATGCTTCTCAATGTGTTGTTTGCCTTTGGTCAGTTTCCAGAGTCTGGAAATGATTGTTTTTGACAACTGTGTCCAGTTATATTTTTGCTTTTTGGGGAGAGGGTTTGTTGAGCTCTTTCCTCTGTCATTCTAAAAGTCTTACCCTGTCCCATCTCTGTTTTTGGCCATGCCCATAGTATGCAGAAGTTTCT
>PVHT021183634.1:3727946-3753185 GCA_004024745.2 Catagonus wagneri
TAACAGGAGCTGTAGCCGCCGGCCTTCGCCACAGCCACAGCAATGCGAGATCCGAGCCGCGTCTGCAACCTACACCACAGCTCACGGCAACGCTGGATCCTTAACCCACCGAGCAAGGCCAGGGATCGAACCTGCAACCCCATGGTTCCTAGTTGGATTCGTTAACCACTGAGCCACGATGGGAACTCCTCCTTCCACTCCTTTTAATGGCTGTGTAGTGTTCCCTTTCTAGAGTATCCCACTTTTTTTTTTCACTTACTTTTTATTTTTTAAATTTTTAAAATGTTTTTGTTGAAATACAGTTAATTTACAATGTTTTAATTTATACGGCAAAGGATTTCGTTACATATATTTACATTTTTTTTTTATTCTTTTCTATTCTGGCTTATCATAGAATATTGAATTTCGTCCCCTGTCCTGTACAGTAGGTCTTTGTTGTTTATCTGTTCTATAGACAGTAGTTGGCATCGGCGAACCCCAAACTCCCCCTCCGTCCTTCCCCTCCCCCCTTCCCCTATTCTCTCTGTCTTTGAGTCTGTTTCTTTTTCATAAAGGTTCCTTTGGGAGTCCCTGCGGTGGCACATTAGGATTGATGGTGGCTCTGCAGCGGCAGGGATGCGGTGCGGTCCCTGGCCCAGTGCAGTGGGTTAAGGATCTGCTGTTGTGGTATAAGTTGCAACTCTGGCTTGGAGTTGACCTCTGGCTTAGGAACTCCATATGCTTTGGGCAGCCAGAAAAAGAAAAAGAAAAAAGGTTCATTTGTGCTGTATTTTATTTATTTATTTCTTTAGTCTTTCTAGGGCCGCACCCACGGCCTATGGAGGTTCCCAGGCTAGGGGTCCAATCAGAGCTGTAGCTGCTGGTCTACACCACAGCCACAGCAACACCAGATCCGAGCCGCATCTACAAACCTGCACCAGAGCCCATGGCAACGCCAGTTCCCCAACCCACCGAGCAAGGCCAGGGATCAAACCCTCATCCTCATGGATGCTAGTCAGATTCATTTCTGCTGAGCCATGACGAGAACTCCATTTGTGCCATATTTTAGATTCCACATGTAAGTGTTATCATATCATATTTGTCTTTCTCTTTCTGACTTACTTCACTTAGTATATGAACCTCTAGGTCGGAGTTCCCGTCGTGGCACAGTGGAAACGAATCCAGCTAGGAGCCATGAGGTTGCGGGTTCGATCCCTGGCCTCACTCAGTGGGTTAAGGATCCAGTGTTACTGTGAGCTGTGGTGTAGGTCGCAGATGCGGCTCGGATTCCGCATTGCTGTGGCCGTGGCTGTGGTGTAGGCCGGCAGCTGTAGCTCTGATTAGACATCTAGCCTGGGAACCTCCATATGCTGCGGGTGCGGCCCTAAGACACACGCACAAAAAGAATTTCTAGGTCTATCCATGTTGCTACAAAATGACATTATTTCATTCTTTTTATGGCTGAGTAGTATGCCATTGCATATATGTACTGCATTGTCTTTTTTTTTTTTTTTCCAGGGCCATACCTGCATCATATGGAGGTTCCGAGGCTAAGGGTTGAATTGGAGCTGCAGCTGCCGGCCTACACCAGAGCCATAGCAACGCGGGATCTGAGCTGCATCTTCAACCTACACCACAGCTCACGGCAACCCACTGAGCGAGGCCAGGGTTCAAACCCGCATCCTTGTGGATACTAGTCGGGTTTGTTTCCCCTGAGCCTCAACGGGCACTCCAGTACCACACTGCCTTTATCCCTTCAGCTGTCGGTGGACGCTTAGGTTCTTTCCATGTCTTGACTATTGTGAATAGTGCTGCTTTGAACATGGGGGGGGGGCATGTATCTTTTTGAATTATATTTTTGTCTGAATGTATGTCCAGGGGTGGGATTGCTGGATCATGTGGCAGCTCTATTTTTAGTTTTTTTGGGGGAACCTCCATACTGTTTTCCATAGTGGTTGTACCAGCTTACATTCCTACCAACATGGCAGGAGGGTTCCCATTTCTCTGCAACAGCATTTGTTATTTGTAGATCTTAATGATGGCCATTCTGATCGGCGTGAAGTGGTACCTCACTGTAGGCTTGATAAGGATTTCTCTAATAATTAATAATGTTGAGCATCTGTTCATGTACCCATTGGCCATCTGTATGTCTTTGGAGAAATGTCCGTTTTTGTCTTCCACCAATTTTTCCATTGGGTTGTTAGTTTTTTTGTTGTTGAGTTGCACACGCTGTTTGTATATTTGAGAAATGAGTCCCTTGTTGGTAGCATTATTATTATTATTATTATTATTGTTATTTTGTCTTTTTGGGCCACACCACCCATGGCACATGGAGGTTCCCAGGCTAGGAGTTGAAACAGAGCTATAGCCACCAGCCTACACCACAACCACAGAAATGCAGGATCCGAGCTGTGACTGCAACCTACACCACAGCTCACTGCAATGCCAGATCCTTAACCCACTGAGTGAGGCCAAGGATCGAACCTGCGTCCCCATGGATGCTAGTCAGATTCGTTTCCACTGAGCCATGAAACTCCTGTTGGTGGCATCATTTGCGGATATTTTCTCCCAGTCCATTGGTTGTCTTTTCATTTTGTCCGTGGATTCAAAGCAAAAAGAATACTTGTGCAAAAGTTTAAGTTTGATTAGATACCAGTTGTTTATTTTTGCTTTTATTTCTGTTGCCTTGGGAGACTGACCTAAGAAAACACCAACGTTTTGTTGGTACAATTTATGTCAGAGAATCTTTTGCCTGTGTTTTCTTTTTTTCCCTTTTTTTTTTGTCTTTTCTAGGGCCACATCCGTAGCATATGGAGGTTCCCAGGCTCGGAGTCTAATCAGAGCTGTAGCCACCGGCCTACGCCACAGCAACATGGGATCCAGGCCACGTCTGCGACCTACATCACAGCTCACGGCAATGCCAGATGCTTAACCCACTGAGCAAGGTCAGGGATCAAACCACAACCTCATGGTTCCTAGTTGGATTCGTTACCCACTGAGCCACGAAAGGAACTCCCTTGCCTATGTTTTCTTCTAGGAATTCTATGGTGTCCTTTGAGCTGTTTTGCGTCTATTTTTGTGTATGGTGTGAGGCTGTTGACGTATTCTAACATCATGTATTTACATGTGGCTGTCCAACTTTCCCAGCACCCCTTGCTCATTGTATGTTCTTGCCTCCTTTGTCGGAGATTAACTGACCATAGGTGTGTAGGTTTATTTCTGGGCTGTCTATTCTGTTCCATTAATCCATATGTCTGTTTTCATGCCATACCATGCTGTTTTGCTTACTGTAGCTTTGTAGTGTTGTTTGATGTCTGGGAAACTTATTAGGCCTCCTGCTTTATTCTTTTTCCTCAGGATCACTTTGGCAATTTGGTTCCCTGTAAATTTTAGGATTATTTATTCTAATTCTATGAAAAATTCATGGGTAATTTGATAGAAATCTCATTAAATCTGTACATTGCTTGGGGTTGTATCGCCCTTTTAACAATATTAATTCTTCTAATCCAGTACCATGGGATAGCTTTCCATTTCTTTGAATCAACTTTTTTTTTTCCCCTTCACACTCATGGCACAAGAAATTTCCTAGGCTGGGACTCGAACCCATGCCACAGCAGTGAGCCCAAGCCATGACAATGTCAGTGCTGTAACTCACTAGGCCACCGGGGAACTCCCTGAATCATCTTCAGTTTCCTTTATTAATGTTTTATAGTTCTCAGCATATAAATCTTTCACCTCCTTGGTCAAATTTATTCCTAAGTTTTTGTGCATTGTTTTTGTTTTGTTTTGTTGTTTTGGTGTGATTTTAAAAAGTATTGCTTTTTTATGTTCCCTTTCTGATATTTCATTGTTGGTGTAAAAAAAAAAATGCTACCAAGTTACTATCAGTTCTAATAGTTTGTTTTTTTGTTTTATTTTGTTTTGGCATTTTAGGGCCATATCTGCGGTATATGGAGGTTCCCAGGCTAGGGGTCCAATCAGAGCTGTAGCTGCTGGCCACAACCATAGCAATGCGAAATCCAAGCTGCGTCTGCGACCTACACCACAGCTCACGGCAACGCCGGATCCTTAACCCACTGAGCGAGGCCAGGGATCGAACCCGTGACCTCATGGTTCCTAGTCGGATTCATTAACCACTGAGCCACGACGGGAACTCCCAGTTCTGTTTTTGTGTGGAGTCTTTGGGGGTTTTCTATATAAAGTATCGTGTCATGTGCCTATAATGACGATTGTGCCTCTTCCCCTCCAGTTGGATTCCTTTGATTTCTTTTTCATGTCTGATTGCTGTGGCTTGGACTGCCAGTGTTATATTGAAGAGGAGTGGGCATAGTGAGCATCCTGTCTACTTCCAGATTTGGTTTTTGGCTGTACCCACGGCATATGGAAGTTCCCAGGCCGGGGATCAAACCTGAGCCACGATTGTGACCAGGGCCATAGCTATGGTAACGCCAGGTCCTTAACCCACTGCACCACAGGGCAACTTCAGTCTTCTTCCAGATTTTAGTGGGAAGACTTTCAGCTTGTCACTTATATAAACCAGGATTATATTGGCTGTGGATTTGGCATAAATAGCTTTTATCGTGTTGAAATATATTCCCTCTGTACCTGCTTTGGTAAGAGTTTTTTCATGAATGGATTTTTTTTTTGCCTTTTTTGGCCATACCTGCATGTCATATAGAAGTTCCCAGGCCAGGGGTCAAATCCAAGCCATGTCTGCAACCTACACCACAGCTATGGCAACGCTGGATCCTTAACCCACTGCCAGGGATTAAACTGGCAACACCACAGAGGTGAGCTGGATCATTAACCCACCGTGCCACAGTGGGAACTCCCTGGATGTTGAATTTTGTCGAATGCTTTTTCCGCATCTGTTGAAATGACTGCGTGGTTTTTGTCTTTTCTTTTGTTGACATGTTTTGTCACATTGATCGATTTGCATACATTGAACCATCTTGGTGAACTTGGGATGAATCCCACTGGGTCATGGTGTCTGATCTATTTTTATGTATTGTTGGATTCAGCTTGTTAATATTTCGTTGAGTTTTATTTTGTTTTGTTTGCTTTTTAGGGCCACATTTGTGGCATATGGAGGTTCCCAGGCTAGGGGTCAAATCAGAGCTGCAGCTGCTGGCCGAAGACACAGCCACAGCAACACCAGCTCTAAGCCGCGTCTATGACCTACACCACAGCTCGCAGCAATGCCGGATCCTTAACCCACTGAATGAGGCCAGGACTTGAACCTGCATCCCCATGGGTAGTAGTCGGGCTTGCAACCTGCTGAGCCACAATGGGAACTCTGAGAATTTTTGTGCTTATATTCATCAAAGATATTGGTCTGTCATTTTCTCTTTTGCCTGGTATTTCTTTTCTTTTTTTTTTTGTCTTTTTGCCTTATTTGGGCTGCACCCGCGGCATGTGAAGGTTCCCAGGCTAGGAGTCTAACAGGAGCTGTAGCCGCCGGCCTACGCCACAGCCACAGCAACGCGGGATCCGAGCTGTGTCTGCGACCTACACCACAGCTCACGGCAACGCCGGATCCTTAACCCACTGAGCAAGGCCAGGGATCGAACCCGTAACCTCATGGTTCCTAGTCGGATTCGTTTCCGCTGAGCCACGACGGGAACTCCTTGGCTGGTATTTCTGTCTGGTTTTGGTGTTAAGGTGACGGTGGCTTCATAGCCTGTCGGGTGTCCTGCTGTTACTTGTCAGTTCCCAATCGATGGGTATATTGACGTGTAGAGCTTCCACATTTTTCTGGCTGTTCTGCTCGTGCCTCTCGGAACGTCTCTGTCCGAGCTCGCCCCTACTTCTGGGGGTCAGAGCGGCCTGAGCACCGCCCTCCTCGTCACCCTTCACTCTCTTCCTCAGGGAAGACACTGATCAAGGTGGCAGAAGCGGAAAAGCGCCTGGGAGCCGCGGAGAGGGACTTTATCCACACGGCCTCCATCAACTTCCTCACGCCCCTGCGCAACTTCCTGGAGGGGGACTGGAAGACGATTTCGGTGAGGGGCCTTCCTGCTGACCCTGGCAGCCCGCTCCTCAGAGCCGCTGCGCCCGGGCTCTCCTCCCGGTCTGGGCCCTCGCACTCCGGCGGCGCCCCCAGATGCGGCCCCGGTGGACCGAGTGGCCTGGAGTGATGACCTCCCCTGCCTGGGCCTGTCTTCCTGTGCTGACCAGGGGGCCCCGTGGCACCCTCCATCCCGCCACGGCCAGGGGCCTCCCAGGGCGGCCCAGCGTCTCCCTGATCCCCCGTTCTCACCCCCGCAGAAGGAGAGGCGGCTCCTCCAAAACCGGCGTCTGGACTTGGATGCCTGCAAGGCGCGGCTGAAGAAGGCCAAGGCCGCGGAAGCCAAAGCCACGGTAGGTGTCCTGCTGGCCTTCTGCCCCCTGGCCCTGGCTGGAGCCGAGGAGGAGTTGAAGGGACCTGGGTTTCGGCATGACCTCCCTCCCCCGTCCCTGCCTGGAGAGGCCTGGCTGGGGGGCGCTGCTCCGGGCTGACCACTGCAGGCCACGCCTCTCTGCCCCCGCCCCCAGTGGGACCCTGGTGGCCCAGACCTCTGGGGCCCAGGGCAGATACTGATGGGGTGGGCGGACCAGCAGTGCCCAGACTTGGGCCCGGGGCAGCCCACGGCCTCCCCAGGCAGACAGCTGGTTGGCTTCCTGCATGCCCTGCCTTCCCTGAGCACTCGGCTCTGCCTGGGCATGGCTGCCCTTACTAACTGTCCCACAGTGCGCCAGCGCCGGCCCCGGGGCGCCCTGCGCTCAGGCTCCCGGCTGCGTGGGGAGCCCTGGAGCTGGATCGCCCGCCCGCCTGCCCTTCGGGGAGGCCCCCGACCCCGGCTGGAGCCCGGGCTGTGCTGCCTCCCCTTCACTCAGCTCGCGTGGGCCCGTTCAGCCTAGCCGGGCCCTTGCCACGCAGCGTGGGACGACAGGACTGGGGCCAGGCCAGGCCTGAGAGGGCTGGGTCCGCAGGCAGCCAGGCTGCTGGGGGTACAGGGGCCTAGAGGCCACCTCACGCCCTGGGGAGGGAATCGCTAGGTCAAGTCCAGGTCGTGCCAGGGAAACCGGCCCCTGTGCCAGCCCAGGCCCTCGGCCCAGGAAGGCCAGGCTCAGCCTGGCCTCCCAGCTGCCCCCGAGTCCCAGCCCCAGACCCTCCCCGTGCTCTCCTCCCTTAGAGTGGCCGCCTGGGGCCGTGGAGCCTGGGCACTGCCTCTGGCCAGAGCCCCGGGCAAGGTCTCAGCTCATCCGGTTGTGTGGGTTCTGGATCGGAGGCAGGGGCTCAGCCACTGGAGTCTTGTTGGGGTTCGGTAGGAGGACCCATGGCAGTCAAGTCACCTGAACAGGACAGTCTCCCCATCACTCAGGGCCAGGCCGCCCCCCGTAGTAACGGGGCCGGAGCAAGCTCTTCCTCCCTCGGCCAGGCCAGGTGCCCTTCCTTAGTCACTGGAGCGGCACCGTCCCTTCCCCAGTCTTGGCTGTGGCAGGACACCCCTCCTGAGCTGGGCCCCGGCAGCCCGGCTGCGGCGTCCCAGCAGACTCGGGCCCTGCAGTGCCCCCTCTCCCCGCCAGACACCCGCACACTCGGCTCAGGACCCCTTCCAGAGGGCAGGTCGTGTGCCTCCCCTCCCGCCGGGGCCTGGGGGGCCTGTCCCCGCCTGCGCTGTGGACTCACTAACTCTTTGTTTTTGTTCCTTTCCGTTCTGCTTTGGGTAACTGCTCAGTGTGAGGGAGATGTGAGTATACCTGTCCCACGTGCTGTGCTGCTTCGGGTTGGCCCAGCTCGGCCTCGGCCGCTCTGCCGGCCCGGGGACGTCCTCGGGGCGTTTTGCAAGCAGCTGGTCTCCCCACCGGAGCCTCTACCACGCGTAGCCTCTGGTTTGGGGGATGCCGGGCCTTGGAGCCTGTGAGTCAGCTTTTTGCAAATGTTGACAGCCTGTCACTCTGTCCATCCATGCATCCATCTGTCCATCCTCGTTGTGTGGGGAGGGGCTGGTCCTTGCGCAGGAGTGAGAGACGTGGTGTGCGGAGGTTCTGGATGCAGAGAGCGGGGTCGGGCGGGCTTTGTCTGGAGGATGGTGGGTCTAACTGGGGCATCTGTGTGAGACTGGGGCCCGGACCCCGGGACCAGGGGCGGACCTGGTCTGAGGCTTGCCTGGAGGTAAGGGTCGTGACAGCCGCGGGCTGTCTCCTGGTCGCCTCAGCTCTCCTGGACTCCCCAGCGTGTCCACCCACTTGGTCTTTGTCTCCGAGTCCCCAAGCCCGCCTCCTCTCCAGGTGGTTGGCGGCCGTGGGGAGAAGGGGGATCCATCCATACTGTACTTGTCTGTAGCCTCCTGTCCCTGGGGCCGGGGGCTCCCGGCATCTCCCTGGGGGAGACTCTGGGGCGGCCTCCGGGCCCTGGCCCAGCGTGACACCCCCTTCCCCCGTGAACTCTGTTCCCCGCCAGACGGTGCCTGACTTTCAGGAGACTAGACCGCGTAATTACATTCTCTCGGCCAGCGCCTCGGCGGTAAGCGCCCCGCCCCACCCCCCCTTCCCAAACTCGGGCCTGATGCCCAGCAGACGGAGGTCCTGAGAGGCTGGGGGAGGGCTGCAGCCCCGCCGCTGTCCGCCCACCGGCCCCCTGTGCCCTGTGCCCACGTTGCTGGCCTTGCTCCTCCCTGCATCACGCCGAAGGTGAGAGCGGCCCACTGCACTGAGCAGCGTGCTGGACTTCGGGCGGCAGCGGCCCCATCTCCTGGGGACCTGAGAGCCTGCCCACCCCGCCCCTGCCCGGAGGGGGCACTGTCCCCACCCCCGCTCACCAACCACGAGTGCCTGGCCTTCCACGAGGTCACAGACCCCTAGATGGGGGACAAGGATAGCGCTGTGCATCCAGCCGCCTCCTTGGTACACCTGCAGGTGTCGTGGACGTGCTCGGAGGCCTCGAGAAGGCTCAGGGAGGGTGGGAGGGCACCGCGGGTGGAGGAGCAGCCTGGGCCAAGGCCCCGGGGTTTGAGAACAGGTCCTGAGCTGGCCTGGAGCGGAGCGGGTGAGGGCGGGGAGGGGCTGGACCTGGAAGACTGTGAAGGTATCTTTTCTCCCCCCAGCTCTGTTGAGATCTGTGCTATTAACTGTTGAGTTTGGGGAACAGGCAGGTCACGCCTGTCACATCACGCCCATCGAAACCTCTGCTGTGCCTCTTCCTGCCTCTCTGTCCCCCCTTCCCCCAGTGGGTGACCTCCGTCTGTCACCAGCATGTCGCCATGTGCAGTCTTTGTCCTGGGGGTGTGAAACACAGTTTAGCGCCCCGGCCCCGGCGGCTGGGTCTCTGCCAGGCACGTGGAGTTTGTTTCCCATGTTGCGATTTTCTGAAAGGCACGGAGGGTGTGTGCACAGTCCACAGGGCCGGCCTTGTTTGCTTTCTGCCTTTCGTCTTAGGGTCACGTCTTAGGGCAGATTTCCCACAGCGGGAGGAGAGGCGGGTCTCCTAAGCCGTGGTGGGGGACGGGGTCTCTCTTCCTTAGACTCTGGATGACACTTCCTGCCCCCCTTCCTGGGCCGAGTGGAAGGAGAAATATCCTGAAGGGTGGAGACTGCCCTGTTTATATCTTTTGCCATTGAACCCCAGTGTGACTCGGGCGCGAGGCTGCCTTTCTCTACCGAAGGACAGAAAGGTTCTGTGACTGGCCCAGGGTCACATGGTCCTGCCTCCCAGCCCGCCAGCCTTAGCCTTGAGACCTTGGCCTTGAGACCCCAGTCAGAACCTGGGGGCTTGCACTGTGGGAGAAACCCAAGCAGGACTTCCCAGCTGGCTGTCCCCCTCCCCGCATGTGGCATGTGGGACCGGATAGGTGGTGACATCTGTGCCCCCCCCCCACCAGGCCTCACCCCAGCCTCAGCTCCTGGCCGGGTCGTGGGGAGGGAGCTGGGAAGAGAGCGGGTGAGAAGGGTTTGGGGTCTCAGGGCGCTGGGGCAGGCACCATCCCCTCCCCGCCCCTCCCCTGCTGACCGGTGCCCCCCTCCCTCCTCTGCTGACCCGCCCCGTTGTGGTCTCCGCAGCTCTGGAACGATGAGGTGGACAAGGTGAGTCGGGGGTTTGGGGAAGGGGCCTGAAGGGGGTGGGGAAGGGGGTCCAGGCACCTGCCGCTGTCGGGGGCAGGACACTTTCCAGCTCTGGGCTCTGCCCCCTCTGCGGGGCCGTAGTAGGGGCTGTCACTTCCCACCTGCCCTGTAGCACACCGTGGGTCCTCTGGAGGCCACTGCTGGTTGGGTTTGCCCTGACGGGCGGCGGCATTAGCCGGGCAAGCGAATGAATGCAAAAGGCAGAGACAGAGTCCCCCAGGCTGGCTGCTCATCCAGGAACCGGCCCCCAGCCGCTCCAGGGGTCAGGGCTCTAGGCGTGAAGTCAGGTGGGAGGCGACATCGCCCCAGAAGGGGAGAGGAGGCCGTTCCGGTCAGGCCTCGGGGGCGCGGGAGGCGGCGGCTGGGAGGGAAGCCGGGGGCCAGCCCGGCTCTGGCTCTCATCCTCCGCTGTCCCCAGGCCGAGCAGGAGCTCCGAGTGGCCCAGACAGAGTTTGACCGGCAGGCAGAAGTGACCCGTCTCCTGCTGGAGGGCATCAGTAGCACTCACGTGAGTCCCACCCCGTCACCTGCAGTCATCTTGCTGCCTCTCGCGTCCCCTCTCAGCTAGTCCACGTTGAGGCAGCGAGTGGACCTGGATCTCAGAGGCAGCTGGGCAGGGCACCTGAGCCCTGTCCGTAACGGCAGGATTAAGCCTCCACAGAGCAGGTCCCAAAGGGTGGGGACCTCCCCCCGACCCCGAAGAGCAAGAGGCGCGAGCAGAGGGCCCGGCCGGGGTGGGATGCCGGGTCCCCTGGCGGCCGGCGGCCACGGGCGTCCTCCCGCAGGTGAACCACCTTCGCTGCCTCCATGAGTTCGTCGAGTCCCAGACGACTTACTATGCCCAGTGCTACCGCCACATGCTGGACCTACAGAAGCAGCTGGGCAGGTGCCCGCCGGGGAGCTCAGAAGGCCTGTGCCACACGGGCGGGCGGAGGGCTGCCGACCCTTCCCGGGCCGGGGCAGCTGGTCCTGGGGGCCTCTGGGGGCCACTTCTGGAGAATGGGGGGGTACGGCGTGGGGCGTGGGGGTGGCAGGTGCGGCGGGAGCGTCTCACTCCTCCCCTTGCTTGCTTCTCTCCCTTCATGCCGCCAGCTCCCAGGGAGCCATGTAAGTAGCCGGGTCTCCTCACCTCCGCAGCGTGGGCCCAGCTGGCGTTTTGTGGGGCACAGGGAGCTCCCATGGGGACGTGGCTCCCGGCTGCTGAGAGGGGCCCCCCCACTCTCCTCTCCAGATTTCCAGGCACCTTCGTGGGCACCACTGAACCCGCCTCCCCACCCCTCAGCAGCACCTCGCCCACCACCACGGCCGCCACCATGCCCGCGGGGCCCTCCGGGGCTGGCCTGGCCCCTCCGGGGGAGGCCGCTCTGCGCCTGGAGGAGGTGGCCCCTCCCGCCAGCGGAACCCGGAAGGCCCGTGTGCTCTACGACTACGAAGCGGCCGACAGCAGTGAGCTGGCCCTGCTGGCTGACGAGGTGGGCCTGGGTGCCACCCGGGTGGTGGGAGAGGGCTGGCTTAGGAGCGCCAGGGAACCGCCGCTGGGGCCCTGGGCCTGCAGACGCTGTACCACTGGCTTCAAGTCTCAAGGGCTCAGGGGTAGAGCTGGGACCAGCGGCGAGGGCAGCGGTGGCTCCAGCTCTGAGGTAGCCGCCTCCGGAATCTTAGCGCAGGGCAGCTGCGGTGGGCTCCCGCCTCTGGAGGCATTGGTGGCCCTGTACCGGGGGGTCGCAGGTCGGGGCCAGTTCTGCCTGGCCGGGGCCTGACACTCCTTGTCTGCCCTCCTCGTCAGCTCATCACTGTCTACAGCCTGCCCGGCATGGACCCTGACTGGCTCATTGGCGAGAGAGGCAACAAGAAGGGCAAGGTCCCTGTCACCTACTTGGAACTGCTCAGCTAAGCAGGCCTCCGCCCGGGCCCCTGCCCTTTCTGGCCTGGGCAGGAGAGGACGGGTGCGGCCGCGCCACTTGTCTTGTCTGTTGGTGACCCAGCTGCTCAGGGTGGGCAGAGTAACCCCATCCCGTCCCGCCCCCGGGCGTCCAGCTGCGAGGGGACCCAGAGGCTGAATGACCCCGGCCCCTCCCCCAGCCCTGCTTCTGACCTGGTTCTGGAGCCCCCAACTCGCCTGCATCCCAGAGCACCCCAGCCTGGCCGGCCCCTGCTAAGGACGGGGTGCTGGCTGCGGCAGCAGCAGTGGCACTCAGCTCCTAGGCCCCCGGGGCTCAGTGCAGACGGCCCGAGGAAGCCCTGGGGTACATGCTTGGCAAGGCCTTTTAGTTGCCAAAAGCAGCCGAGGGGGAAAGGCAGGCAGGTCTGTGTATGGCCGGCCCGGGGCGCGGGTGCTGCCCCCTCTGGCTGAGCCGGAGCGGAGGGGAGCCTGGCCGGAGAGGCGGGCTGGGCCACAGTGGCATCTCCCCGGTGCTACCCTGTCCCCTCAGCTCCAGCCAGGTGTGGTGGCTGCAGCCTGCACCTCTCTGCACTCACTTTTTAACTGATCTTTTTACTCTGCTGTCTGCTTGCTCTCTAGCCGGTGACAAGTAATAAACCATCCTTCGTGTGCACGTTGCCTGGACTCCGGCGGGTTGTGGGCCTCACAGGCAGGGCAGGAAGGAGGAGACTTCACATCTGCTGGGTGGCAGCGGCCCCGCAGCGGCCCCTCCCGAAGCTGCAGCGTGGAGGGGAGGGGGCGCTAGAGCAGCAAGTGAGTCCTCCCAGCCCACCCACCGCCCCGTGCTGCTCAGGGGGTGCTGCTCCCACGCTGAAGCTAAGTAACAGAGTAACGTGGACATTTTATTCCTAAGAAGGACTTTCTTAAATTTGGCCTGAGTGGAGCCGACAGTAGAACTTGCATGAGGGTTTCAGCCTGAGTGACCAGGAGCTGACAGCTCTTCCCGGGGCTCAGCATTGAGCCGGGCATGCTCACAGACAGCCTGATGTCCTCACAGATGAGGGAAGAAGAGAGCTGACAGACAGCCACCCCTTGAAGTTTCCAGAACTGGCAGCTGGCCGTGCAGGGACTCTAGCCTAGGTCAGTCTGACTCCGGAAACTTCAAATGGTAGCTCTGGGCTGCAAGCCAGGTTTTAGATTAAGGCTCGTGGCTGGGCCCAGAAGGCTGTGATTAGGTCCCAAGGAGGCCAAGGGCTGGTGGGCCCCACTGCTAGGGCTTCTGGAGAGAGTGGAAGCAGAGCTATAAACAGAAGGCTACAGCCGGTGATAAGCTCTGCCAGCTGGCAAGCTGGTGACACGGCAGGGCAGAGGGATAAGACCTGGGTGGGCCAGGGAGGGGACACTGTGTTCAGCCAGCACCCCTAACCCCAAGACACTTGGGGGAAGGATGTTAGCGAGCCGGCTGTCAATAAAAACCCTGCCTTCCCCAAGCTGCTGCTCTGCCCGGGGGCCCTGGCCAGGAAGACGGCCCGCCGCTCGGAGAGCTGGCCAGTCCTTCTTGGGCTTCGAAGACACACAGCACACAGGTGTCTATAAACAGTATTTGAATATTTGTATAAATAGACCACAGTATTACCAAAAACTGCAAGAACAGAGCATGGAAAACAGATTCTCAAACCCGTGCACACAGCCCCTCGTGGCTGCGCGTGACGGTGGCTCCCCTCACCCCTGGCCAGGAACGCGTGCTGCGCTGAAGGAGCGGATTCACCTCTGGGGCGCTCAGAAGGGGAGGGCTGAGCGCGACGGACTTGGGGCTCCCCACCCCTGCCGCTGACCTCTTGATCTATTACAAAAATAATTCGGGGGGGCGGGTGGTGGGAAGAGACTGACGGGCTGCTCTCAGCCCCGCGGCCCAGGGCCACCCAGCAGCTGGTGGAGAGTGGTAGGTGGGCGGCAGCCGCGGCCCTATCTCTGCACGTGGCGGACAAAGGCCTGCACGAGCTGGATCAGAGGCTCCTGACTCTCAGGGCTGGCCTTGGAGACAGAAGTGGACTTGCCCTGAGGCGACGGCAGGACGCCGGCGGCAGGGGAGCTGGGGGCTCCCCGGCGGAAGTAGCGGGAGAGGCTGGAGAGCAGAGTGCTCTGCAAGAGAAAGGGCGCCCGATGAGGCCCACGCCACCCGCAGCCGGGCTGCCCCTCCCACGGCCCCGCTGCCCGTCCTACCAGCTCCGAGCTGAGCTCCTGCTTCATCCGCTGCTTGTCCCGGGGGTGCACAGCCGGGTCCCTAAGGTAACGCATTGCCTGGGAGATGAGCAGGTAGAAGCAGTTCTCCATGGTGAACATCAGGAGGGACCTGGAGAAAGGCAGGTTTGGGCGCTGCTGCGGAGGCCAGGCTGGTGGTGGGCGGAGGGCCGCTGAGCCAAGAGAACAGGCTGCCCGGAACCGCCCCAACGCCACCAAATTCCAGAAGGAGGGCTTTCTTACTTCAGCGTTCTGGTCCCTTCTGCCTGTGTGCTGAGCCCCACAGCCTGGGTAAGGGGCTCCTTTTTCTTGTCCAGCTGGAGGAAGAGAAACAAGAAGGAGTTAAAAAAACAAGCTAACAGTAGTAGCTCCAGCTCCCCGAGGGCGTCGACCTGTGCAGGGCCTGCGCTGAGCGGTCTTAGCTCCCCGAACCCCGCACACATCCTTCCAAGTGGGCTGCATCGCACTCACTTTAGGAGGAGCAACAGGCTCGGGAGGGCGCGATAAACGTGCCCGAGGTCACGGTTGGGAAGTGCTGAACTGGAAGGAGACTTGGGCTGTCGGCCAGACGAGAGCCAGCTTACCTCTCCGAGCATGTTTAGGGCCACGTTGACGGTGGCCAGGAGAGTCCCGAAGGAGGGGGCCACGTCAGAGTCGAAGGTGGGGGTGGTGAAGCTCAGGGAGAAGAGGAGGTTGTACTCGGCAAGGTCCAGGGACTGCAAGGCAAGATGGGAGCCATCGAGGCCCGGCCAGAGCCCGGGCAGCTCTCGGTGCAGAGCGGGGCAGGGCTGAGCCTTGGCAGGGCGCTGTGGCCACTACCTGGTCCAGCAGAATCTGGCAGACGTCGGGGGTGAAGTGGCGCAGGGCTGCCAGGGTCCTGCTGAGGATCTTGAGGAGGCCGTACTGGACCGTGTGCAGGGCGCGCTGCTCCGTGGCCTCCGTGTCAGGCGCGGGCTGCTTGGAGGAGGAGGAGCAGGAAGGGGCAGCCGAAGCTGGCCGCTGGGCTCGGGGAGCAACTGCCGAGGGGAGGCCCTCCCCGTTTTTGTTCTGCAGGGAGAAGACAAGAGATGGGGTGCCATCCCAGCGAAGCCAGGGGTGAGGCGGTCGCGGTCCAGGCAGCTGTGGTGGGCAGGGCGTGGTTACCTGCAGATAGTGCTGCAGCATCTTGCGGCTGTGCAGGAGGCAGGTGCAGGCCTGGCACAGGTAGCCCAGGTTTACCTACAGCAAACCCAGGGGAGGGGTGAGGGGGTCCTTGTGGCAGCAGCCCAGCCAACTGACCAGACCACCCAAGCCGGGTCCCACTTGCTAAGAACGTGCTTCGCCCACAGCCAGAGACCTAAGGTGCTCACCTCCCTGCGTCCCCAGGCTCAAAATCACCGCCACCAAGCGTGTTCAACTGCAAACTCTGGGTCAACAGAGGCTTGGACTGACTCCCTGGGACCCAGCTGAATGTCGCTGAATGATCTGACTTGTGTAAGGTCCCAAGTAAATAAATGAGGTGGGGGTTACTTCCCCCTCTTACAGAAGAAAAAGACTAAGAGAGCGGTCAAATGACCTGGCCAAGGTCACACAACCAGCAAATGCCAGGCCTGTGTTCTTCCCCTGCCCCTCTCCGCTGGTTCCCAGCTACAGTCCTTTCCTAAGGGACTGGCTGGCGGGTCTATGGGGCAGAGCCCCAGGTTCTCAGCCTCTGAGGCTGCCCTGTGCTGCGGAGGGAAACACTCAGCTCCAGAGGAAGCAACATGAAACCAAACCCTGTGATACCTGAGCAAAAAGCCCACACTCCAGGAAAGGCCCACCTTCCACTCAGCGCCCTGCCCCCGAGTGTGTCCCCACAGCTGCCAAGGGATGGCGATGGGGACCCCACCTGGACGTCCCGCATGAGCTGGGGCAGGTGGAAGTGCCACTCCTTCATGAAGCTGGACAGCTGCAGGATGAAGCCCACGGTGTGGTCCGCCTCCTCCAGGCAGGCCAGACTCTGCACAGTCCTCACCGCGTTGAGGCACTGGGAGAGGGGACACCGGGAAAGACCGGGTGACTCAGGGCCCGACCATGCCCGCTCCTGCCCCCAGATGCGAGGTGGTGGCACCAGGTGGCTTGGCGTTACGATTAAGAGCTTTCTGACCAAGAGGTTCCATCTGAGCTGATCCCAGCCCACGGCCCGCACCCGGCAGTTGGCCGGCGTCAGCCGGCACTCCTTACAGCACCTCAGAAATTGGAGCACAGGCACCCTCGACCCAAGCCTCAGCCCTGAACAGCCCCGACCCCCGAGACGCTGGCAGGCCCCACCTGCAGGGTCCGCTCCTGGTGCACGCCCACGAAGTCCAGGGCCTCGGTCAGGAAGTTGTAGCGCAGGGTCTTGAGGAGCCTCTCCATCAGAGACATGGACAGGCGGTAGACCCCCGGCCACGACGGGGCATCCAGGGACTTGCGAGAGGTGCTGGGCGTCTGAGACACAAACGGCAGACAGGATGGCGGCAGGGGCCAAGGAGCCCAGCTGACGGGTATAGCAGGGCCTCCCTGCAGCCCAGCAGCTAAGGCGGCCTGGCCACTGGGAGGGTGGGGAACCCTCCTGGAAGGGACGCCAGCAGGGCCAGAGAGGGTCCGAAGGTGGCAGCTACAGGGAAGGAGCGCTAGACGGAGACACAGAATCCCAGGTCCTGGACGTGGGTCTGGACCTCCGCGTCATGTGATGGCTCTGGCTAGAGGTCGCTGAGGGTGCAGGGAGGATTCCGCACCACACACGGTGCCTTCACTAGGCCACTAAGGAAAGCAACCCGGGGGCTGCGGAAGGGTGCTGGCAGGCCACTGGCTCTCACCTGCGCTGTGCCATTGGTGCTGAGCTGGTACACACTCAGGAGGGGCAGACAGATGCTCTGGGTGACGCCGGCTCCGGCCACCGCGGTGGCTCCCTGGGAAGGAGAGAGGCGGAATGGGATGGTGGAAGCTGTGCCCGTCCAGGGACGGGGGCAGGCCCGGGCTGGGAGGGTCACAGGCTGTGTCAGAAGCCGCTCAGCACAAGCAAAGAGGCTCCCTCCCGCCCTGGGGCTTGCCTCCTACCTGCTGGGTGCGAGCCAGGGTGAGGAGCAGGTGCAGCGCGGCCTCGGTGAAGTGCAGGTTCTGTTTCATGCGAAGGCTCACCTCCAGGGTGGTGAAGAGGGTGGGCAGGATGGGGAGCCTGCGGGTCACCTGCAGCCACGAGTCGCCGTCCTCGTCCACCTCGCACAGCTCCTTGGCCAGGTGCAGGCCCAGGACACACACCTGCCAGAGCCCAGAGGTGAAGAAGGGGAAAAGGGAAGAAGCGGTGCGGGGGTTGGGGGAGGAGAGAAGCGGGCAGACGCACCCGGCCACGTGCACCTCGGGGTCACCTGCACCTCAGCGAGCCTGTGGAGACCCGACTCTCCCAGCCGCGCTCCCTCCCCCACCCGAACTGCCACTGCCCAACGCGGCTGCCCCCTGGAGTGACAATGACCTCCGCTCCTGCTGCGCTCATCACCTCCTACGCGGCACTTCTTCCTTGTTCTGGATCCCGCTACTCCACCCTTCATCCCAGGAGCGTTTCACTTACTTTCGACCATGACCCAGCCGGGGTAACACGGACTTCTCATGATGCGCTCCAGCATACACACGCCTGCGTACTTTCAGTAACCACCTACCCTCACCTCCTGCAAAGTGTACTCACACTCACATTTTATATTCTACTTTATTTTAAAAAGTTGCTGGTTGTAACCAGACTGAGCTGTTAGTGGGTCCTGATCTCAGTTTGAAAAAACACTGTTCTATATGCTACGTCCAGTGTGCTCTTTCTAATGTACTAATCTTGCTTAAAGTCCTTCAAGCATTTGCTGTGTCACTAAGGACCGAGGTGAGAGGCCCTGGTGAGGCTGCTGTCGTCTACCCCCAGCTCTCCAGGCCTCACCACAGCCCGGCCGGCTCCAGGCGACTCTCCCCACTAGCTCAGCACGCGCCACTCTTGCTGCCCGGATCTTCCTCGCACCCTCTGCCGGCCTGGCTCTACCAAGGCTTCAGGTCACTGCTCAGAGGGCGCCTTCTCTCTGAATCCCTGGGTGAGGCGACAACCCCCTGCGTTTCAGCCCTGCAAGACTGGCCGTGGCGGACTCCTGACACTCTTCCGCATGATCTGATTTACTAACTTTCTCCGCCAGGCTGTGACCTCCACAAGCGCAGGGACTGTCTGTCTCATTCACTAATCCCCCAGGCCTGGCACGGAGCGGGCAGCAGTTCATCGCGGCGGAAGCAGGCGGGAAGGATGGCCAGCTTCCCGGGAGGTCCCTCACCCCGTCACGCTGGTCCTTGTGCCGGGGCCGGGAGCAGTCATCAGTCTCCATGCTGTCCTTGTCCTCTGTGGCACTGCCTGATGCCAGGCTGTGGCGGGTTTGGTCGAAGAGGGCAATGACCTCTTCTTGGAGGGTCTCACAGACGCTCAGCACCAGCTGGGAGTACTGGGGGATGTCACTCACTGCAAGCAGAAAGGGAGGGGACACCGTCGTGCTCACCACGGCGTCCATCCCAGGCAGGCCACTGGGAGTGTGGCGTGTTAAGAGGGAGCATGCTGTCCCATGGGAGGGCAGGAAAGAAAGAGTTTTCTGGAAGACAAGAGTTCCAAGACGGAAAAGTCGAGCCTTACAGGAGAAACGTCTGGCTCTAACGTGGAGGAAGCGCTGCCCGAGCCGGCTGGCAGCAGGGGCAGAGGAGCGCCATGCCCACCCCGCTGGCCCCCACCTCTCATCTCCTTCATCTGCAGCACCGTGATGAATGCTGAGAACACCTTGGCCTTGGTCTTCTCCATGAGCTGCTGGTCTGCCTGCAGCACCCCCTCCAGGACCTCCGTCAGGGGTCCGAGGATTTCATCCACAGAACCTAGCTCTCTAGAAACAACATGGAGAGGAGAGGGAGGGAGAACACCTCGTGGAAAGGCCACAAACCGCCCCGCCCTCTCAGGATGCCCGGGGGGCGGCGTGCCCCACGTGGGGTCTTTAGGTCCCTGTGACGGAACGTCAGCCACCTCCCACCCAGTAAGGAGGATGAAGAGGCCACCCCGCCTGGCACAGGGCTCACCTCTTCCACTGCCGGAGGAGAATAAGCAGCAGAGTGCACATCATAGAGCCCAGGCGGAGGCAGGTCACGGAGGCGGGGACCAGGAGCTGAGGGAGACAGGACACGGTTGAAGTGAGCTGGCAAGATCTGAGCTCCATCTACAGGCACCTTCAGCTTCAGGCCTTCCTGCAGTGAGCTCACAGGGGTGGGTCACAGGAAGGGGCCCGGGGCTGGCACGGCGGCAGCCAACCTCCGCCTCCCCAACCTGCCTGCGGGGCGGCTGCAGATCCGTGAGCTGCCGTCCGACCGCGGAGGCCTTCTCCCTGGGGCATGTGACACCTCCCAGACGCACTTACTAACGCTTTGGTCCCATCGAGCACGTCCACAAAGAGCCGGCGACGCACTGCCGAGTCTGTCAGGTGCATTATCTCCGCCTGCAGAGGGCCAGGAGGAAATGTCTGTCAGACTTTAGAAGCCAGGACAGGAGGATCCTCTGTCCGCAATTAGTCACTGTCTCCCTGATTCAAATGGGGCTTGAGCGCCCTGCCGTTTCTCTGTTCACCTTAGACATGATCGCAACCAAGCCCAGGTTCACCTCCTCCTCCCAACCATCCTCCCTCTGCTCAGACCCTCCGGGCTTCCCAGCGGAACCCTTCTGGAAACACGAACTCCTCTACAAAGCCTGGGAGCCCCCTAGGAGCTGGTCATCCCTGCCGTGCTCACCCTGCTCCAGCCCGACTGGCCGCCTCCCTCCTCCGTCAACAGGCCGAGCTCTTCCCACTTCTGGAGCCTGGACCCCCTCCCCCACGGGCTCTCTGCACATCAGGGCTCAGTGTGGACATCACCTCCTTAGGGGGGCGCCTCCCGACCCCCACTGGCCCACTCTGGCACCACTACCACAGCATCGCGGGTTCCTTCCCAGTGAACTAGCACAATCCCAAACTACACTTCTTTGTAGGCCTGCTTTATAATTTGCTTCTCTCATGAGCCACTCTCCATGAGATCAAAGACCCTACCTGCCTGTTCACCTCAGCAGCCCTGGTGCCTGGTATATGGTAAGCAACCCATTAATACCCAATAAATGAATGAATGATCAATGTCCTAAACTAAACCAGACAGGTTTCTTATGGGAAAAGAAGACAGTGGGATTCTTAGAGCTACAATACAAGAAATGCTGCTCAGGTAGGGCCTAAAAAGCAGGTGACATACAAATTATTCCCTGGGGAATCAATCACTGCCCAAAGATGGTTAAGCCCTCTGGTATGTCTATAGCCTCAGGGGTCCAAAACCACTGTGCCACAGCCAGCCTCCAGGGCTGTGGGCAGTCTGGTACAAGGGACAAGTCACAGAAGATGTAAGAGTGTGTGCCTGGGACAAAGGGCATCTATCAAGCTGAAGTTATTAATGAAGCCAGGATATTAATCTGGATTCCCTAGGGAAAAACAGGTAGTTACCAAGTCCTTATTACATAGCATGACGCTTGCATGCATGCGTGCGTGCACACACGCACACACACACACACACACACAAGAAGCCAAGGAAAAGTGTAAATTTCCTCTCTTTCTCTCGAGAGTGCTGCTGCAGCTGTTGCAGCCACCTGCTGACTATCTGACAAATGTCTGCCTAGCGTCCACAGGGCCCAGAGCACGAGAAGGCCGCTCTCCCCGTGCATGAGAGGCAGATGAAGGGTGGGCGCCCTGAGACCTACCCAGGGCCGCACAGATGGCTACAGGAGGCTTTCATGAATGTTTGAAGGGATTTAAAATGATTTCTCTGCACTTTCATTAAGGGTCTCTTGTTGGACCCAGTGCCCTCAAATACGCCACATTTGGCACAGAACCTGTGACATCTTAGCTCCCAGAGAAAAACCCTGCTTCGTTCTTTATCCCAGGGGGCGCTACCCGGCAGGCGTCCCAGCATACCGCTGCTAGGCTACCGAAGTGAAAACTCGCCCCAGGAGGTTCTTACGTGACTGGTGGCAATGATGAGAAACATCCTCCAGGCAGAGACCAGCATCTGATACTCCAGCAGGGAGGTGCAGCTGCTGCCCTCCGTGTCGGCCGTGTGAACCGCCAAGGACTTGACATACCCTGACCAGTAGGCAAAGCGTTTCTCGCTGGAAAATTTCTTGAGTGTATCTTTTAACGACTGGTCTAAGGAGCCCCTAGAGTGTCAAGAAAAAAACACAACCTATAGTTAGGTTTGAAAAGCAGGTGGGAATGTGACGGGCCCAGACCCTGTGGAGGCAGAGAAAGCAACCTCACATGGGCTTAAGGTAGCTGGCTCCGGATCAGCTCACACTTCTCGCTCAACATAATGGGTTAGGCTGAGGCCTTTTCCAGGATTCCTCCTCCATAAAATCCCAAGCACACGGAGTTTGTGTCATAACTTTCGAACAATAAACGCCATCAATGGACTGGCCAGGGACACAGAGCAGTGGCCCTCCATAAACGGCCCCAAACCAGCTCTCTCCTCGCCGTGGCTCATACGGCCATGCACTTTCAGTGTAGACTACCACGGCCCCCTGTACACACCTTCATTAAAATCTCAAAAGGGGAAAGGACTCACTTAACTACATAGTAAATCTCCAAGCAAATTATCTTCATGATCAGGGCACAGGTTTCCAGGATGCTGGGCTGTGAAGGGGAGAACAGAGCAATCACCAACGTGAGACGCCGTCCCTGGTGCCCCTCCCTCCCCGAAGGGACAGAGCAGGGACCCAACACTTAGGAAGCAAGAAAGCACCCGCCCCATGGAATGCGAGTGGGCATCTGAGTCGCAAGACCAGAACTGTCAGGTCCTCGGTGTCTCCAAATGAGTGGACACGACCACGGAGCCACCAACACAGAGCAGGGTGTGCCGCTCTCCTTCCCACAGCAAGACACCAGGGACAGGAAGCAGGCACTTCTCTGAGAAAAACGCTGCTAGTGAAGCGAACATTCTGACTGTTTGATTAGGGGAGGCGTCACTTCCTACAGCTCAGCCTCACAGTCTGGCCTTCCGGTCACTGGCCCCCCTCGGCCGCAACTCACCTCAGATGTTTCTGAGGGAGCAGAAAGGGTTCCAAACAGGGGGCTGGTTAAATTCTCCCAAAACTTGGGTCTGAAAAGAAAATACATGTTGGAAATCACGCTTTCTCTCGCCCAGCCCTTTTCTCCTCTCCCCGCCTCCTCCCCCCGGTGGCTTCTTCTCCACGTTTCATCAGTCCCAGCCTCACGCATGGCGCGTAGGTCACTCGCTCAGACATAAACGGAAAGGGTTCAGTTCCCTGGATAAAACCAGGTTTACCTCTTAAGAAGCACGACTGCATGCTACAGAGTTAACCAAGAAGAACTCTCATGACTCATCTATTTCCAACAGTCCCATGGGCGAGACAGGAGGGAAAAGAACAGCAGGCCCTCATGTCTGGCCTTTTCATGTTCCTTCCCTCTGCGCAAACAGGGGCCAAGAGATAAGAGTGTTCCACTCAGTGCAATGGCTGGAGTGAAGCTACGCTCATCTCAGTCCACTGTTGCCGAGAACACTGGTTGTGGGGCTCGGCAGTAGGCGGGAACGTAAAAAGGTAGAATACTCTAACGTAAACACATCAGAGTGAAAGTTACAGCTGCCGGTGGCAGCATTAAGAAGAGAACAACTAGGTGTAAAACTCCCGCATGATGACCAGGCACCAAGCACTTTCACACATGTGCTCAGTGACCTGCCACGACCATCCTCTCAGGATGACTGTCACCCACCCATCTTACAAACAAGGACAGGCGCTCTGGAGGTTAAAGTAACTCCTGGAGTCAGACTCACTTGGTTCTGAGGACCAGCATGGCGCTGTCCCGACGGTCCTGCCACAGGGCGTGCAGAAAGGCAATGGCCGCCCGATGCAGCAGGGGTGGGCACCAGTAGCGATCCTGCTGCTGGGAATCAATCAGCTCCAGCACCACATGCAAACAGCTCCACACCCCGAGGCTGAATTCCTGTGAGAGGGGCAGGCAAGAGTTCCGTCCCACAGCTTCTGCCAACACCACAGTCCAGCACCCACCTCCCAGCCTCGTCCCGGGGGCAGGCTCACCTTGGAACCATCGCTGCCATCTTTCACCTCCAGATTCAGAAACAGCTCAATGAGGCCTGGCTGAGTCTCTACGGCCACTGTGAGGAATTCCAGAATCATGACTTTGATGCGCATGTCCTCGATCTTGCTCTGCAGCCGGGTCAGGAAGGCATCGCGGATGGCAGCCGCGTCACTGCCCAGGCAGGCGTACACTGACATGGGGGCCACCTGGTGGAGACCGGGAGGGACACAAGCTAAGAGCGCTGCCGCCAGAAAAAAAAAGGCTCAAAAGGCTCCCACAGAATGATGCTGAAGAACTCGCAGAAAATGCCAGGAAGGGAAACATCCAGACAGATGTCTCTGGGTCAAAAAGACTATCACTCCAAACTACAGCAAAAGATGCCCAACAATTTCTGGAAGCAAGAGAAACCAACGTAAAAAGATGCATAACCTCTCTCATGGTTAAATAAATGCAAAGTTAAAAAACGATAAAGGAGCTCCTGTCGTAGCTCAGTGGAAACGAATCTGACTAGTATCCATGAAGATGCAGGTTCGAACCCTGGCCTTGCTCAGTGGGTTAAGGATTTGGCGTTGCCATGAGCTGCAGCATAGGTCACAGACATGGGTAGGATCCCACATTGCTGTGGCTGTGGTGTAGGCTGGCGCCTATATCTCTGATTCGACCCCTAGCCTGGGAACCTCCATATGCCTCGGGTGTGGCCCTACAAAGACAAAAATAAAATTAAATTAAATTAAAAAAAAGATAATATTGATTTGTCTATTAGATTAGCAAAGATTAAAAAACTGATAAAGCCATTGTGGCAAGGATACAAAACTTAGGTTTTAGGAGTATAAACTGTTATAATCCTTTTTGGAGAATAATTTCAAAAATTTCTAATAACATTTAAAATGTTCAGAGTTCACTGTGGCACAATGGGTTAGAGTTCACTGTGGCACAATGGGTTAAAAACACAACTGCAGAAGTTCCAGTTGTGGCTCAGTGGGTAAAGGATCTGACTTTATCGGTGAGGATGCAGGTTTGATCCCTGGCCTCACTCAGTGGGTTAAGGATCCAGCATCACCGCAAGCTGCAGCATAGGTCGCAGTTGCAGCTCAGATACAATCCCTGGTCTAGGAACTTCCATATGCCTCGAGTGTGGCAAAATAAAATAAAATAAAATAAATAAAATAAAATAAAATAATAGTTCCTGCTGTGGCACAATGGGACCTGGGGCATCCCTGCAGCCTGGCACAGCAGGTTAAAAGGATCCAGTGTTGCTGTAGCTGTGGCACAGGCCACAACTTTGGCTGGGGTCTGATCCCTGGCCCAGGAACTCCATATGCTGCGCGATGGCCAATAAATAAATAAATAAATAAATAAAATCTTCACTGATATCTGCAAACAAAAGTTTACAGAGTTCTATATGTAAGAATGCTCCCTATAGTACTGTCTGTAACAGTAAGATAGAAAATAGCCCAGACATTCCCTTCGTGGCTCAGTGGTTAACGAATCCAAAGAACCGTGAGGTTGCGGATTCGATCCCTGGCCTTGCTCAGTGGGTTAAGGATCTGGCGTTGCCGTGAGCTGTGGTGTAGGTTGCAGATGCGGCTCAGACCCCACGTTGCTGTGGCTGTGGTGTAGGCCGATGGCTACAGCTCCTGTTAGACCCCTAGCCTGGGAACCTCCATATGCCGCGGATGCAGCCCTAGATAAGGCAAAAAGACAAAAAAAAAAGAAAAGAAAATAGCCCAAATAAATCAGAATGCCTCCATTAGAAAACAAAGTAGGAGTTCCCGTTGTGGCGCAGTGGTTAACGAATCCGACTAGGAACCATGAGGTTGCGGGTTCGATCCCTGCCCTTGCTCAGTGGGTTAACGATCCGGCGTTGCCGTGGGCTGTGGGGTAGGTTGCAGACGCGGCTCGGATCCTGCGTTG
>PVHT021183634.1:3760480-3811329 GCA_004024745.2 Catagonus wagneri
CACTACACAAATGAACATCTCAACAGAAAAGAAAATCACGAACTTGGGGAACAGACTTGTGGTTGCCAAGGGGGCGGGGGAGGGGTGGGGAGGGGTGGGAGGGAGTGGGGATAACTACTGCTTTAATGATGGAATAGCAAGGAGCTCCAACTGTAATGCACGGGGAACTATATCTAATTACATGTAACAAATCCATATATGTACATGTAATCGGGTCACCATATGGTGCAGTTGGAAAATCTGACAGAAATCTGTAAACCAGCTATAATGCAAAAAAAAAAAAAAAAAAAAAGAACATGCTAGCTCAAATGAATCCAAGTTGCAGGTTTCCCCAAAACAGAAAGGGACAAAAAAGATAATGTGATAATGTCACAAATGGCACCTACAAGGAGAGGGATGGAGGCTAAACCTGGGCAGAAGGGAGGTATCTTAAACATAAAGGATATAGGCTTGTTGACGATGGAGAATGCCAGTTAATTAGTTCGTTCGTTCGTTCCTTCCTTCCTTCCTCCCTCTCTCCCTCCCTCCCTTCTTTCTTTCTTTTCTGTCTTTTTAGGGCCGTACCCACAGCATATAGAAGTTCCCAGGCTAGGGGTCAAATCAGAGCTACAGCTGCCAGCCTACACCACAGCCACGGCAACACCAGATCTGAGCCACATCTACAACCTACACCACAGCTCATGGCAACATCAGATCCTTAACCCACTGAGCGAGGCCAGGGATCGAACCTGTGTCTTCATGGATACTAGTCAGATTCGTTTCCACTGAGCCACCATGGGAACTCACGAGAGTGCCAGTTTCACTGTCATGATCACCAACCATCTCCCTGACCTCTACTCCATCACTGGCATGTCAGAAAGATCTGATACACAAAATTCTTTGTCCTAATATTACTTGGTGTTTTTTTGGTTTGTTTTGGACGTGCCCACAGCATGCAGAAATTCCCAGGCCAGGGGTGGAACCCAAGCCACAGCAGCAACAACACCAGGTCCTTAAACGCTAGGCCACCAGGGACCTCCCAAATATTACCTATTATGTAACATCAGCTTCCCTACCTTAAAACCAGGGCTTCTTTACATAAACATCAGTATCTACATCCCTATCTCTAGACAGGACTGCTTCTGTCTTTTAAGCATTCACGGATTGATTCTTGCAGGCAGGAAGTGTGCTGAGTGTTTTTCTTAACAACTCCATGAGGTAGATACCATTTATCATCCCAGTCTAGAGAGGTTCTAAGAAATTCAATACTTGCCTAAGGTCACGCAGCTAAAAGGTGAACCTAAAATATAAACCCAATTCTGTCTGACTCGAAACCCACTGCTACACAAGTAGTTTTCAGACAGAGCCGTGGTCCATTAGCAGCCTGTCAGATCAGCTTATTAGGGGGACATCGAAGTGCACCTCGCAGAGCAGGGGCAGTGTTGTACTTAGAAACTGCTTAGAAGTACATCCACACGTGTGTACTGGGACATGGTACCACACGTACTGCCCCGGGCTGCAGTCGATATAGCTTGACAGTCACTGCATCACACCGTACAGCCCTGAGTATTGCATAACTTAACCTGGATATAGCATCTACTCTACACTCTGGCACATAGTAAGTACTCCACACACAAAACCTGTTATCACCCTAACTCTGCCTGCAGACAAAATGACTAAGGAACCAGGGGCAGGGAAACTTTCAAATGCTTCTATCTGACCAGATTTTACCTTGACAAGAGTGGTGATCAAGCGTAGAAAGGCAACAGTGACCCCATACTCGCCCTGGGGCTGCTCACTATTCATCAAAAGGTTTCCATACCCTCCAGCATTCATCCCCTCGGCACTGGGAAAAGACAGAGAGGCAGAAGGGATAAAAAGGATGGGGCAACGTCAAGGTTTCAAGAAACTGTAATCACAGAGCACGCGTGTTATTGTCTAGATGGCTTGGGCATAAAACAGGAAAGTTCTGCAAAGGAATTAACCAAATCTAGGCTATTTTATATCCAGGGTAAGCGTTAAAGACTTTATTGATATATAACCCCAAAAGTGAAAAACCAAATAAACATGAAGAAAACATCCTCGTCTTATAAGGAAGAGAGGATGCTCAGGTAGTAAGATATAGCCTGTGGGACTGCTCTCCCAGGCAAGCTCGCATGGCCATGACACAAGGAAAAGTACAGAGTGACGGTGGCTTAAATGGGGGTGTCAAGTCACTGATCCAGACACTGCGCAGCCTCCATGCCTCAAGTCCCACCATCTCCTTTGCCTTGACCTCACTCATTTCCGGTGAGAGGGCTGAACAAGCAAGGAGCAGAGTAAACAGGGAAAGAGAAGCATCTTTATTTTATTTTTTTTAGGGCTGCATGAATCGGAGCTACAGCTGCCGGCCTGCACCACAGCAACGCCAGATCCCAGCCCCATCTGGAATCTGCTACCTACACCACAGCTCATGGCAATGCCGGATCCCTAACCCACTGAGTGAGGCCAGTGGGATCGAATCCAAACCCACATCTTCATGGATACTTGGGTTTATTTCCAATGAGCCACAACAGGAACTCCCGATCTTTAAACTAACAAAGCTAGCTTAGGACTGAATGTCAAAGGGACTCCCAGGGAACACACTCCCCCAGCCCAGGACTAGCTCACCTAATCATCTGACTCATGCTGGACACCTGGTGGGCCACGAAAGGTAAAAAGCCTGTGTGATGAAGATCAGTCCAGACCTGAGAAGGGAAAAGAAAAGGCAAGTGTCTGTGTGTCTTCAGGTATACACCAAGGGTGACATTTTCTGGCTGTTAGGAAGACCTGGTGCCTTACCTTTGCTGGGTTCCGGGCGGCCAAAACGGTCAAGCAATTGACACAAGAAGCAATGACATCCACTGGAGGGGAGATCACGGTCGTTAACCTGGTTGGAGAACAGTGCACTCAGTAAAATGAGTAATACGACTTGTTCCATCACCAGTGTCTTCCAGTCTCTTCCCAAGTCCCTCCCAGCAGCAGGGATGTAAAAGCAGGCAGGCCCACGGCTGGGCACAGACATCACAGCAGGGCTCCCACAGCACACGCGTGTGAGCAGACACTGACCGCTGCAGCAGCATGTAGATACGGGACGTGATGGGCAGAAGACAGTCTGCTATCGACAGGTCTGTGCTGATGACCTTGTGGACCAGGTTAATGATGGGCTTGACCCGCTGGCAGTGCTGAATCACATCTGAGGACAAAGGAAGCTTGTGACCTCAATGAAAACAATTCCCATCAGATCATTGAATAATCTCTGAGACCCAGAGAAACAAATTACACGAATCACAATCTGGGTGGTTCTGAATCTTAGCTTAAAATTTCTATCTTTGGAGTTCCCGTCGTGGCACAGTGGTTAACGAATCCGACTAGGAACCATGAGGTTGCATGTTCGATCCCTGGCCTTGCTCAGTGGGTTAACGATTCAGCACTGCCGTGAGCTGTGGTGTAGGTCGCAGATGCGGCTCGGATCCTGCGTTGCTGTGGCTGTGGCGGAGGCTGGCAGCTGTAGTTCCGATTCGACCCCCAGCCTAGGAACCTCCATATGCCACAGATGCGGCCCCTTAAAAAAAAAAAAGGGAAATTTCTATCTTCTCAATCCTCTAAGGGCTGGTTTTCCTCCCACAGTGATGCCTCCCAAAGCTGACCTTACCTGCAGTGGAAACAACATGAAGCAGCATTTCAATCTCACAGGTGAAGAGGGTCCAGCTGCTGTAGGAGTACTCCCAGCGTACCAAGTAAGCCCGGTCGTCCAGCATGACTTGGCCCACGGTGCCTTGAGGTATGCGAAGGTTGGTCTGACCCCCTGAGGAAGGGAGAAAGTGCCTAGTGGCTGGGCCTTTGCCAGGAAGCGGAGTCTCGCAACAGACAGCAATACTTAATCACGCAGAGCTGCACAGTCTCTCTACCTAGCATCCAACCCTTTTTCCATTAAAAACCAAAACAGGAGTTAACGCTGTGGTGCAGTTGGGTTAATGGTCTGGCTTGTCTTTGTGACTTTACTGGTTTGATCCATGGCCCGGTGTGGTGCGTTAAGGATCTGGATCTGGCATTGCTGCAGCTGGGGCGTAGGTTGCAGATGCAGCTCAAATTTGATCCCTGGCCCAGGAACTTTCATATGCCACAGGTATGGCCAAAAAATGAAAAAAAAAAAAAAAAAGCAAAACAAGACCAAAAACCCTCTCTTGCCCTCAGGGAAGTGAGTCCCTCTGTGTCTGTGAAAACCAGCTGAGTGCAGAGCGGTTCTCCATTCAGACGGTGACCACAGGGAGACCACCTCACACGGCCACAGGTGCCTGGGTCACTAGGTCAGAGGTGACGCCAAGATTACAAGAGTGAGGCTGCTCTTTCTGTATTTTATGCCGTGAGCACCTGGAATGCACATGAACTTACCGCTACTAGCGGGTCACTTTGAACACTGCCAGTAGGAGAAGAAATGACTACACTATTTTTCTACAACTTAATTTGACACTATCCAGTCAAAACTTTTATTTTTTAAATCACAGCATAAAAAATACATAAATTTACCATCTTAACCACCTTTTTTTTTTTTTTTTTGTCTTTTTAGGGCCATGCTGTGGCATGTGGAAGCAAGGACAGGGACCAAACCTGCGTCCTCATGAATATCAGTGGGGTTCGTGTTACCGCTGAGCCGTAACAGGAACTCCCATTTTAACCATTTTTAAGTGTTCAGTCTCATGGAATTAAGTGCATTCATACTGTTATGCAACCATCACTGCCATCCACCCAAAGAACAATTTCATCTTGCAAAACTGAAATTCTGCGCCCATTAAGCAATAACTCCCATTCCTTCTTCCCACAACTCATAAGCTAACCGCTCCACTTTTCTGTCTCTATAAAGCTGACTGCTCCAAGTACCTCATATGAGTGGTAGCATACAGTATTTGTCCTTTCAGCATCATGCCTTTAAGGTTCACCCATGTTATAGCATGCGTCAGATTTCCTCTTTGTTTGGTTTTGTTTGTTTTTATGTCACGGCATGCAGCAGCTTAATGCGGGATCTCAGTTCCCAGACCAGGGACTGAACCCAGTCGCAGTGATGAAAGTGCCAAATCTAATCACCAGAATACCAGGGAATTTTCAGAATTCCTGTTCTCTCTCAGGTTTTTTGACCACACCTATGGCATGAGGAAGTTCCTGGACCAAAAACTGAACCCGCACGAAAGCAGCGACCCAAGTCAATGCCAGTGACAATGTCAGATCCTTAACTCTCTGAGCCACCAGGGAGACCCCTCCTTTTCTTCTTAAGGCTAAATAATATTCCACACTTTGGCTCCCAGGAAGACTTCGTGTTTCACCTATATATACCACATTTTAAAAATCCACTTCATTTGTCTGTGGACATTTACCAAATTTTTTTTTCTTTCTTTTCCTTTCTTCTTCTTAGGGCTGCACCTGCAGCATATGGAAGTTCCCAGGTCAGGGTTCGAATCAGAGCAGCAGCTGCCAGCCACAGGCATGCAGGATCTGAGCTGCATCTGCAAACTACTCCACAGCTCATGGCAATGCAGGATCCTTAACCCACTGAGTAAGGCCAGGGATTGAACCTGCATCCTCATGGATACTCAATGGTTCTTAAACAACTGAGCCAAAATGGGAACTCCAAATTTTTTTTTTTCTTTTTAGGGCCATACCTATAGCATATGGAAGCTCTGGTACGCAGGGTCAAATAGGAACTAC
This sequence comes from Catagonus wagneri, assembly GCA_004024745.2. Taxonomy (NCBI): domain Eukaryota; kingdom Metazoa; phylum Chordata; class Mammalia; order Artiodactyla; family Tayassuidae; genus Catagonus; species Catagonus wagneri. The sequence goes on from PVHT021183634.1 coordinate 3,766,181, forward strand.
AGCTGAAAGCCTGTGCCACAGCCATGGCAACATCATATCCCAGCTGCATCTACGACCTATGTCCCAGTTTGTGGCAACACCAGATCCTTAACCCACCAAGCGAAGCCAGGGATCAAACTCGCATCTTAAGAGACGATGTTAGGTCCTTAACCCACTGAGCCACAATGGGAACTCCCTGTATTTAAAATTTTTATCGTGTATACCCTTTTACCCAACTATCCCAAATTGAGGATTCTACGCACTAAAAACAAAAGCACCAGTATACAAAGTATATGTTCCCAGTGCAGCACTGTAGTGGCAAAAACCTGACCCAGCCTAAATGTCCTTTCAATGGGGAAAGATTAAAAATTAGGAAACATCAAGAATAATTACATAGGAGTTCCTGTCATGGCATAGCGGAAACGAATCCAACTAGGAACCATGAGGTTGCAGGTTTGATCCCTGGCCTCGCTCACTGGGTTAAGGATCTGCATTGCTGTAAGCTGTGGTGAAGGTCGCAGATCTGGCATTGCTGTGGCTGTGGTGTAGGCCAGCAGCTATAGCTCCAGTTAGACCCCTAGCCTGGGAACCTCCATATGCTGTGGGTGCGGCCCTAAAACAGAAATTAAAAAAAAAGGATTTCTGCATAATTTCCTTTCTTATAATGAACATGCACTATTTTTAAAGTAAAACAATCGAATGGTGTAAAAACATGAGTAATAATTCATCAGCAAATCAACAACCACAGTGGAGAGAAGAAGAACTTGCTTTAAAGGCACCTCAGGTGAGATATTAAAACAGCAGAGAGGTCTCCACAGAGGCTGCAGAGAAGAGGCTGCTGCCCCAGGGCCCATCTTACCAAGAGGGTAAAGGAGCTTGGGTGTCTGTCTCCGCCAGAGAGTCCCATCTTCATGGGAGATCACGTCATGGGGCTTGTGCTTATAAAGTTCATTGTAGAAAGACATCTTATCCAGGAAACTGTACACCTGCCAACACGCGGGAAGAAAACCCAGTCACAGGTTTACTGAAAGGACATTTAAGGGGTCCGCCATCTGCTCTTCTGCTCTTTTAGCCTGACTGTGTATGTGCTGACTCTCAAACTCGTTATGACCCATCTTGGAAACCCTCTGCACTCCTTGTCAAATCCCCATCATTCTTTTAACACTCAATTCAAGGTCCCCTCACCCCACAGACAGTAGCCTCTCCCGAACAGGAGGGTCTTCACCACTTAAAGGACATCGTTACATACCACCTGGCTTTACTATTTATTTACCTCTTTCAACTGACATTAAGGAACCTTACATCTTGTCTTATTCCCATAATATCTACAATAGGCAATTTAAAGATCTTAATTTAAGAATCGAGGCACTATCTTTGGAATTTTTCATTCAACCTCTGACTAATTCTTGCCAGGGCAGTGGCATTTCAATATGGAAAGCAAAAAAAGGATTCCTAAAATATATCTCCCGCTCTATTCAGGCACCTAACTGAACAACCTACCTTCTTGGCAGTCGACTTCCCTGATACAAGGGCTCGTAGCAACTGCAGGAGTGGGGACAGGAGATGGGGAAACATTCCGCAGACACTGTCCAGAATGATCCCAAGGCCAGAGGTTGGCTCCTACGGCGGAAGGGGAGAAGTCACTGACCTCACGCTGTCCACGAGTTAACACATTTCTGAACTGTCCATCATAAGGAAATCTAAAATTAATCCTCTCCTTTAGGCAGACAGCATTTCTCCCTAACAGTTTAAGACCTTTTCGGTTCACGTTCTGAGAAAGGCTATCAACAACTGGCTGAGTCAGGACCTGACAAGAGATGACTGCTACCTCGGGAAACCTCTGCCCAGCCGTCCTCTCCCCAGGAAGACAACCTGCTTCCACCACATGAAAAGCAGCCCACACACATGTTAGTAGTCAGCCACCGCATAAGCAACATGGTCTCAACCTGAATATTGTGTCCTACAGCTTCTCCCAGGAACTTGGTAGCATCTCAGGAAAATAGGGTAAGACACACAGGCAAATCAGTCAGGAAACAGATTGAGAGAAAATAGATTGATTCATCGGCTGGGACCTTAAGGCCTGAGGCTACTGTCAATGCTAAGACTAAGCACAGGTGAGAAACTGTTCTCTCCAAAGCCAAATTCTTACTCTAACCTATCACAAAACTCTGAAAATTCCTAAGACACAGTTGCATACCCTCAAGAGTTTGTTCAGGAGTTATAGCACTGCTGGTGCCTGACACTAGCAACGTAAACAAAGACTTGGTGGGCAGGATAGAGAACATACTGGTTAGTACTGTGGACAGTGACTCAAGACAGACACAGCTAGATCTCGATCCTGACTGTCTCTTTAGCTGTGACTAGCTTGGGCATGTCATTTCACATCTCTGAGCATTACATTTCCTCATCTGCAAAACAGTAATGATAATAATATTATCTAACAGACCTAAAAAGCTTAGTGTGAAGCCTATTACAAAGCAAGTGTTTAATAAGTTCTTCTGCCACCGACAATACCATAGCATGACTCCCTCTGACATACTTACTGTTCCCCAGAACAGTTCTGGAAGAGAAGGGTCTGCCAGGACTTCACACGCTGTGTCAATTACGTCCTGTTAGGGAAGGGGAAGAGAATGGCTTATTTTCCCAAGCTGAACCAGTCCTTTTTTTTTTTTTACTGTATTCTGTTAAAATAAAAGCATAAGTGATAGCTTCATAGAGTACTTCAAAAAGAATTCTGGGATTAAAAAATAAGTGACATTGTATGATATTAGGCAAATTGAGCTTTCTGAACTTCAGATTCTAAAATGGTGAAAATACCTGCTTCACACTGTTGTCACAAGGATTAAATAAGATAATGTAGGGAAATGGACTACAAACTTCAAAATGCCATGTGAATGTGAGGTACTCCTACCAGGTTCAGCTAGACTGTGTTTCTAAAGGGCCAGGGTAACGCCTTTTGAATTTTCATCCTCAGCACCTGGCACAGTTTGGTATACACTGGGAAGCTAATGCATGCCTACAAAATGATTTTTTTTAATTCAAAGTACTAAGATGCCTGTAACCCCAAAATGTTAATGCCAGTCCTCTAGGTGTATAATAACATTCAAATGTGACCAAAATTTTGGCAAAGGATACAAGGCTTGTTCTATGCTCCTATAGATTTGGAAATTGAATCTTTTTCTTTCCTTTTTTTTTTTTTTTTTTGCTTTCTAGTGCTGTACCTGCAGCATATGGAGGTTGCCAGGCTAGGGGCTGAATCGGAGCTACAGCTGCTGGTCTATAAAACAGCCACAGCAACGCCAGATCTGAGCTGTGTCTGCAACCTACACCACAGCTCAGGCCAACACCAGATCCTTAACCCACTGAGCAAGGCCAGGGATCAAACCCACAACCTCATAGTTCCTAGTCGGATTTGTTTCCACTGAGCAACAACAGGAACTCTGAGTCTTTCAATTAACACCAATTTCTTTCTTTTTCTTTTTATGGCTGCACCTGCAGCATACGGAAGTTCCCAGGCTAGGGTTCGAATTGGAGCTGCAACTACCAGCCCATACCACAGCTTGAGGCAACACCAGATCCTTACCCACTGAGTGAGGCCAGGGAACAAACCTGCATCCTCACTGACACTTTAACAGGTTCTTAACCTGCTGAGCCACAATGGGAACTCCCAATTAACATCAATTTCTTTTCTCCGTGATAAGAAATATTCACTTTTATCAACTTCATCCATTTCCTCAAATTCCAAAACAAATCACTAATCATTAAAAATGGGAGTTCCCGTCGTGGCGCAGTGGTTAACGAATCCGACTAGGAACCATGAGGTTGCGGGTTCGATCCCTGGCCTTGCTCAGTGGGTTAACGATCCGGCGTTGCCGTGAGCTGTGGTGTAGGTTGCAGACGCGGCTCGGATCCCGTGTTGCTGTGGCTGCGGCGCAGGCCAGTGGCCACAGCTCCGATTAGACCCCTAGCCTGGGAACCTCCACATGCCGCGGGTGTGGCCATAAAATGACAAAAGGCAAAAACAAACAAACAAACAAAAAAATGAATACAGTGACTGAGGTATAAAGAACTCTTCAAATACCATTTTCGAGTGAAAGGAGCCAGGGCTTCTTGAAGAAATGACAGATTCCAGGTCTGGGGCAAGAATGTTCTATGATAATCATCTGTAAGATTTTGTCATACCAGAAAGCAATGAAAGTATGAAAGGGTAATGTCAAAAGGACTCGGAAGCTAATCTGAAAAAGCTCTCACTAGCCAGGTAGGGCAATCTGAACATAACTACAGAAAAACAAAACAAAAAACCAGTAATAACTGCAATGAATTAAAACACAACTGCTATGGAGTTCCATTCGTGGCTCAGTGGGTAAAGAATCTGACTCGGATCCATGAGGACACAGGTTCAATCCCTGGCCTCCTTGCTCAGTGAGTTAAGAATCTGGCATTGTCATGAGCTGTGGTGTAGGTCGCAGACACAGCTCGGATCCCACATTGCCATGGCTGTGGTGTAGGCCAGCAGCTGCAGCTCCAATTTGATCCCAAGCCTAGGAACCTCCACATGCCTCAAGCACGGCCCTAAAAAGCAAAACAACAAAAACACCCACAGCTGCTATGATTAATTAAATCCATGCGTTCAAAGTTATGTAAAAAATAAAGTTTCACTAGCCAACTTGGTGGAGGATGCTGGGGAAAAGTGTTAAATACAGGAGAAGCATGTATATCACTCTACACCAAAGGATCTAATGTGAGCAAATTTCTCTTTATAAAATTGAGATATAACTGACACACATTATTTTCAAGTGCACAAGATAATGATTCGGTATTTGTATATATCGTGAAACAAATTCTTTACACAATGTTCCAAAAGATTTGAGTTAGAACAGTGCCATTTCATAACCCCTAATGAACTAATGTATCTAGAAAACGATGTGGCTTGTGGCCACCACAGTGGGCAGCACACCTATAGACTAAAAGAAATCAGACAGGGAATTCCGCTTGTGGCTCAGCGGAAACAAACCTGACTAGTATCCATGAGGACCTGGGTTCAATCCCTGGCCACGCTCAGTGGGTGAAGGATCTGGCATTGCTGTGAGCTGTGGTGTAGGTCGCAGGTGCAGCTCGGTTCTGGTGTTGCTATGGCTGTCGCATAGGCCAGCAGTTGCAGCTCCAATTTGACTCCCAGTCTGGGAACTTCCATTATACCCCGTGTGTGGCCCTAAAAAGAAAAAGAAGAAAAAAAAATCTAACAGCCTTAGCAACCAACAGTATATGGATCTTACTTATTTAGATCCTGATACAAAGAAACTTGTGAAAAACTTATGACATATAATTTGTACCCTGCCTTGATTATCTGAAGTTATGGGTTTTTTACGATATGAAAGTGATTATGAAGTTTCAGTGAAATATTTATATTAACTAAATGATGTCCGGAATTTGCTTCAAAATAGCCAAGAAGGACTTCCCGTGTGGCTCACAACAAAATAACCAAGGAGGAAAGTAGCCGATTCCATTGTGCCACAGTGGGACCCCTACTTTCTGATTTTGAATCATTACTATGCCTTATTTTTATAATGCAATAAATAAAAGTGGTAATAAGCTAATCATATCTGAAGTATATGGGTCTGTGTTATATCAGCTCCAAGGGGTATCTCAGGGAGATGCCTGCAAAGCTAGGCAGTGTAGACAGTCTCATGAAAGCCAAAAACTGACCTGCTGATTGCCCAGTGTGTGCAGCTCCAGCGAGGTCAGAACGAAGGAAAGGAGTCCATAGACACACATGCACGCGGTGCTGGTGGTACACTGTAATGACAAAGGAGTCAGTGGGCACTTGAGAAACACCACTCCTCTCTAGATTCAGCATACGCCCATCACATGACTAATCTCTGTAAACAAATGGGAAGAGAACCTAAGGCTTTCCAATTCTCCTAATTTAGTTCCAAACTCAAGAAGACAAAGGAAGAAAAGAGAAAGCAGAAACCACAAATACTAAAATGCAGTCAAGAATAAAATCAGGAGTTCCCGTTGTGGCTCAGCAGTTAACGAACCCAACTAGTATCCATGAGGATGCAGGTTCGATCCCAGGCCTCGCTCAGTGGGTTAAGGATCCAGCGTTGCTGTGAGCTGTGGTGTAGATCACAGACGCGGCTCAGATCCCGAGTTGCTGTGGCTCTGGCATGGGCTGATGGCTACAGCTCCAATTAGACCCCTAGCCTGGGAACCTCCATATGCCTCGGGTGCGGCCCGACAAAGGGAAAAAAAATAAAATAAAATGAAAAGGGAACCAATTTTCAAAATGATCAAAGCTTTCTCAAGGAAAAAAACCATCTCCAGCCTACGAAAAGGATAAAAAGATAGAGCCTTTATACGCTGGCATGAATGATGCAGCTGCCTGAACTGTTCCCAAGATAAATCAACCAGTGCCAACAAGTTTGCTGACATTTCATTTAGCATGTCAAAACAAGCTGATTAAACTACGCCACTCAAATTAAGCCCTCATACGAGACATCCCGTTACAGCTGAATGCAGAAGGCCCCCAAGTCACCTTCTAAGAGAGACCACAGTGGCAGAGTATAAGACTCTGGCACAGAGTCAGACACAGTAGGTTCAAACTGTATCTATCGCTAACTGCCAATTTATTGCTCCTGTGGGCAAATTCCATCTCCCTCAGTCTCAATTTCCTAATGTGTTAAATAGGATGATAAGATAGGATAAAGTGCCCAGAGTGCTGTAAGGATGAAATAAGATACTGTACATAAAGTGCCGAGCACGGGGTCTGTCAGAGTAAAGGCTTTATAAAGGTTAGTTACAAAACTATCATCCTAACCACGTCACTTACAATCAGTCTTACTATTATCATGAATCATTACTGAGCTTCTGCCCTGCTCTCTGCCCACTCTCAGGCCCCAACACCAACAGCCCCAGCCTCACATCATTTCCCCCACTGGCCAGTGAGCGGAGCAGTCGGGTCAGGTACTGAAAGACGTTCAGCTGGATGGCTGTGCCGCCTGTCTTCCGGACAACACTGCTTGTCTCTTCCGGATTCAGGGTGTGACGGAGGAGAGCCCAAGCCAAAAGCACTGGGGTATGATGTGCAATGTCCCCGAAGGTCAACATCAAACGGTCCATGTCCTAATGAAAGGAGAAAACGTGTGTCACTTCACAGAAAGGGTCGGGTCCCTTCCAGAGGATGCTTCATCAAGGTCAGTGAGCCTCCCATTCCTCCACAGTGGCCCCTCTCCCGTTCTGACTTTCACTCTTCCCAACCCCCCGCCACCTCGTTAACAGCCCCCTCGACGACCCTTCCCTTTACGCACAACATTTTTCTTCTGATTTTAAGCAGTATTAAGGTTATAAAATAAATGTTTAAATGGACTCTTTAGAAAATGTCCCCTGCTCCTTCCTTTCTCAGATCTCTCATTTTCTGTCTTTCTGACAGTCCTATCTCAATGTACTTGCCTTTTTCCTCTTCTTTCATAGGCTCCATAAACAGAGACAACGCCCAAGGTTCTGTCCTTGGGCCTCATTTGTCCTTATAACATTTCCCTGAGTGACTCTACTCATTCTCACGGATTCAGCTATCACCTCTGTACAAATAACTAACATCTGAGATTTCTTCCAGATCCAACTACCTTAATGTAGAACCTAAAATTCCATAATAAGGAAAACTTTATATGGTAATACAGACAAGTGGTTAAAAACATACCTCTAGGAGTTCCCGTCGTGGCTCAGTGGTTAACGAATCCGACTAGGAACCATGAGGTTGCAGGTTCGATCCCTGGCCTCGCTCAGTGGGTTAAGGATCTGGCACTGCTGTGAGCTGTGGTGTAGGTTGCAGGCATGGCTCAGATCCTGTGTTGCTGTGGTTGTGGCAAAGGCCGGCAGCTACAGCTCCTGTTAGACCCCTAGCCTGGGAACCTCCATATGCCACAGGTGCGGCCCAAGATAAGGCAAAAAGACAAAAAAAAAATAAAAAAACCTCTAACCACAAACCATATGAAAAAATAAGAGGCTATTCCAAGGTCACCTGACAAATAAGCCCATCCTGGGCAAACTGGTGCAGTTCTCTTCTGTCGTCCAAAGCACACTTATGCAAGGATTCAATATCCATGCCTTCCACCAGGATAAGGGCACTGAAGTAGCTGGAAAGAAAAACAGTATCACGGTGTCAAACTTGCTACTCTGAACCTCAATGGAGAATAAGGTGAAATGTAAGACACTTCAGGGTGAAAAAAACTGAGTTATTTTACATTCTTTTTTCACTCTAAGCCATCTAAATCCTGAAGGTTTTTTACACTTTCAGCCCATCTCAATTTGACAAGCCTCATTTTATTTTTTAATTTTTCTGCTTTTAGGGCCACACCCAGCATATGGAAGTTGCCAGGCTAGGGGTCGAATCAGAGCTACAGCTGCCAGCCTATATCACAGCCATAGCAACGCCAGATCAAGCCATGTCTGCGACCTACACCACAGCTCAAGGCAACACTGGATCATTAACCCACTGAGTGAGGCCAGGGATCAAACCTGCAACCTCATGGTTACTAGTCAGATTTGTTTCCATTGCACCACAACGGGAACTCCAAGCCACATTTTAAATACCTGGTGGTCTTAAGTGGCAGGTGCCTACCAAAATGCAGATCCAGTACTGAAGGTTTCTACAGCAACCAACTACATCTAAGCCAGATAAACTGTCTCACTGGTCAAGTGTGTATCTTCGTTCACAGAGGAAAAAGGCCTCAAGATGTGGCTATATCCATTGCCATAAAAGTCAAAATCCATAGACCATGACCCAAAAGAGGGCAGTGAACACATCTACCTTATTTATTACTGTTTTCTTAGCATTTGTACAGTGCGGGGTCTACAACAGCTGCTCAACCCATTTTTTTGTAGAAAATAGTAAGTAAAAGAATAGAATGCAAAACAGTAAGTAAAAGAATACAATGCAATTCTTTTCTGGAGAAAAGACGTCCCTCTCAATCCACCTCTCTACTTCCCGTATGACCTAGAACGTGGTAGTACACCCGTTTATTTCCCCATCCAGCAAGTGAAAAGTATACCCAGCCCCTCCCCTCACCCATTTTTGCTTTGTTTTGTTGTTTTTCTGTAGTTACTCTTATGTTGAGACTGCCTTGTCTGGGTAGTGCTCTATAACACAAATGCTGCACAGGTTCTAAGACAAGTCATTCAGACTTACCCAATCCGATCCACGAAAGGATCCATGGTCTCATCCACTAGGTGCCTGTTAGTCTGCCTACTGCCAAATCCTTGCTCTTTAAACATCTTGGTTAATACCAATAGGTCACTAGGTGCCATCTCAAAGTACGCATAATAAAGGAAAATAATTTCTAGCAGCATGGACTGTTCCCGAAGGCACTGAACAAACCAGCGAGACACCTGGCGCTCAGTCTGCACAACCAAAGGAGAAACATGGGAAAGAAATAAAGTCAAGTTTTAAAACACATTTAAATTTATTATTGTTAACGAGGTAACACATGTATACAAATAAGGTAAAAAAAGTATCCTTACAATTCCTATTGCTCAGTCATTCTAATCTCTACCCACTGTTAGGGGTTTTTGTCTTTCCTTCCAAACATACGCCACACATATTCATTCATTCATTCAGACCAGTGGTTGATGGGGGCCGGAGGTCACAAACTGACTGCAAACTTGCTGGGTAGATAGAAATGTTCTATGTATTGACCATGCAGTGGTTACTGCATACAACTATATACGACTGCCAAAAGGCAAACTGTTCACTTAAAATGAGTGCATTTAACTGGATGTAAACTGTACCTGAATAAAGCTAGGGGATGCTACAGATCTGTCAACAACACAGGTCATTTAATGTAAGTGTGAATGCATTTAGAAGATAAACTCTTCAAGTGGAATTACTAGGTCAAGAAATTACATACTTTTCAATTCTTAAATATTGTCAAAATGTTTTACATTAAAAATATACACGAATTCGGACTTCCTGTTGTGGCTCAGCAAGTTAAGAACCCAACTAATATCCATGAGGATACAGGTTCTATCCCCAGCCTTGCTCAGTAGGTAAAAGATCTGGCATGGCTGCAAGCTGCAGCATAGGTCACAGATGCAGCTCAGATCTGGCGCTGCTGTGGCTGTGACATTGGTGGGCAGCTGTAGCTCTGAATCGACCCTTAGCCTGGGAACATCCACATGTGCAGATGTGGCCCTAAAAAGTAAAAAAGAAATTCTTACAGCAAAATATGTCTATTACCCTACCCCTTGGATGTTATCATGTGAATGTGGTCATTGCACTTGCCTGTTTTTCTGTTGGGTTTTGCTTATCGATTTACAAGAGCTCTTTCTATTTTAAGAACCCTTTGTGCTATGAGTTTGTCTTTTATTTTTTATTTTATTAGCACCACACGTGCAGCACATGGAAGTTCCCAGGCTAGGGGTCAAATCAAAGCTGTAGCGCCCAATCTGTGCCACAGCCATAGCAACACAGGATCCAAGCCAGGTCTGCAACCCACACCACAGCTCACGGCAACACCAGACCCTTAACCCACTGAGTGAGGCCAGGGATTGAACCTGCATCCTCATGGATACTAGTCAGGTTAAAAATCCTGAGCCACAACAGAAACGCTGAGTGTGTATTTCGACCTTTTTTTTTTTTTGTCTTTTTGCCTTTTCTAGGACCGCACTCGCGGCATATGGAGGTCCCAGGCGAGGGGTCTAACAGGAGCTGTAGCCGCCGGCCTACACCCCAGCCACAGCAACGTGGATCTGAGCCGCGTCTGCAACCTACACCACAGCTCATGGCAACGCTGGATCCTTAACCCACTTAGCGATGCCAGGGATCGAACCTGCAACCTCATGGTTCCTAGTCGGATTCGTTAACCACTGAACCACAACGGGAACTCCTTGACTTTGTTTATAGCACTATTTTTGGTCTTCTGCTTTGTAAATATTACTTATTTATTGTCTTTTTGCCTTTTCTAGGGCTGCACTCACGGCATATGGAGGTTACCAGACTAGGGGTCTAATTGGAGCTGTAGCCACCGACCTACGCCACAGCCACAGCAACACGGGATCCGAGTCATGTCTGCAACCTACACCACAGCTCACAGCAACACGGGATCCGAGTCATGTCTGCAACCTACACCACAGTTCACAGCAACACCAGATCCTTAACCCACTGAGCGAGGCCAGGGATCAAACCCGCATCCTCATGGTTCCTAGTCGGATTCGTTAACCACTGAGCCACGACGGGAACTCCTATTTTTTTATTTATTTTTTTAATTCAATTTAATTTTACTTTTATAGCTGCACCTGTGGCATATGGAATTTCCTGGGCTAGGGGTTCAACTGGAGCTGCAGCTGAGGCCTACTCCATAGCCAGGGCAACACTGGATCTGAGATGCATCAGTGACCTATACTGCGCTGTGGCCACACTGGATATTTAACCCACTGAGCAAGGCCAGGGACCAAACCCATATCCTCATGGACACTATGCTGGGTTCTTAACCCACTGAACCACAATGGGAACTCCAATATTTTTGATTTCATGTTGGTGGGTTTATCATTTCTTTCGCCTTTATGGCTTCTGAGTTTTACTTTAAAAACTCTTCTCCACTCCAAGAAAATAAAATCAAGACCACCTCTCATGTTTCTTCTAGTACTTTTAGAGTTGAATTTTTAAAATTTAAATCATTGATATCTCTATGATTTTCTTCTGGTTGAAGAAACGAGACAGAGATACACTTTAATTGTTTCCCAGATGGCTACCCAGTAGCTCCAACACCATTAACTGACTAACCCAACATTTCCTCACTGATTCGAAATGCTACCTTTATCATACACCCATCCCCTCTCAGCATTTGGGCAACACTGGACTTTCTACTATGTGCTATTCATCTGTCTATTCGTGTAGCAATGCCACGCTTTAAATTACTGTAGTCTTATTAGCTAATTTTCCTTTCTCAAAAATGTACTGGTTATTCTTATTTTTCAAATGAATTTTAGAAGCAGTTTTGTGTAGTTCCATAATAAAAAGCAAATAATAGCATTTTTCTAGGATCACACTAAATTTATAGGTTAAAATAAGAAGTACTGACGCTTTTATGGTGCCGAGTCTTTCACACTCATGACTGGTACATGGCCTGTCTTTCCACTTGGCTATGACTTTTTTTAACATTTTAAAATTCCCGTCATTTAGATTTTTGGATCGTCCTAAGTTTATTCCTAAGAAATTTATTTTTTGTTGTTATTTTAAGTAGATCCTTTTCTTCTATTAACATTTTTAAAAAGGTCATGTTCCAATCTATAAATGCAAATTGGTCTAAGATTTAGGACAAAAACATCAGAATACTGTCACACACTTAACAGATAATAGTAAAAGAAGACGAGGAATTCCTGTTGTGGCTCAGTGGGTTCCTGCTGTGGCTCAGTGGGTTAAGAACCTGACTCGTATCCGAGAGAATGCGGGTTCGATCACTGGCCTTGCTCAGTAGGTTAAGGCTGAAGATGGCTCAGATCCCACGTTGCTGTGGCTATGGCACAGGCCAGGAGCTGTAGCTCCGATTCAACCCCTACCCTGGTAACTTTCATATGCCACATAGGTGGCTCTAAAAAAAAAAATGGATGGGAGTTCGCAGCATGGCGCAGCGGAAACGAATCTGACTAGGAACCACGAGGTTGCAGGGTCAATCTCCGGCATTGCTCAGTGGGTTAACAATCCGGCATTGCCATGAGCTGTGGTGTAGGTTGCAGACGCGGCTCGGATCTGGCGTTGCTGTGGCTGTGGCGAAGGCCGGCGGCTAACAGCTCTGACTGGACCCCTAGCCTGGGAACCTCCATATGCCGCAAGTGCAGCCCTAAAAAAAGACAAAAAAAAAAAGAATGATAAATCTATAAATGTTTTAAATTAATGAATGAATAAATAATTTAACCTGGAGTCCTATGAGCAAGGATATACGAATCCCCAGTAACCACATACCATGAGGTTTCCATGTGTCTCCCATGTTGGTGCTTCGGTTTTATAAAGCTCTTCAAACTGCTGTCTGTATTTTGTGACTAGCTCCTTTTCCAATTTATCAACACAGTCTGCATATTCAACCTTATTTAAAGAAAACAAACAAAACAGAGTAACTTATACCAGGAATAAAAGATAAATGTTTATATGAATATAAATGTGAATAAATTATTAGAAAGATTAAATTTTAAAAGTGAACCAAGAGGCCTAAACGGGCTCACCCTATAGGGATGTCTTTCATCTTGGAAGTAAGTGAGCAGGTGTAAGACGCAGCGAAGAACACAGGTCCTTTCTTCATAGTAATAATCTGCAACCTGAGGGGAACCGAAGACTCAAGATCTGTGCTCGCCTTTCCACAGAAGATACTCAATTTTAAATTTACTGATGAAATCATATACAGATGTGAATGGAAAAGTTCAAATTATATAAGCAATTGCAGAAGTGGAAACAGTGTGAGGCCAAAAGAAAGCAAATACCTTCATGAGCTAGGATACAAATAAAGTCATACAAGACAAAAGGAACTGAAGTTCCCCTTGTGGCTCAGTGGTTAACGAATCCGACTGGGAACCATGAGGTTGCGGGTTCGATCCCTGGTCTTGCTCAGTGGGTTAAGGATCCCGCGTTGCCGTGAACTGTGGTGTAGGTCACGGACGCAGCTCAGATCCCGCGTTGCTGTGGCTGTGGCATAGGCTGATGGCTACAGCCCAGATTAGGCCCCTAGCCTGGGAACCTCCATATGCTTCAGGTGCGGCCCTAGAAAAAGCAAAAAAACAAAAACAAAAAAAAAGATAAAAGGAATTATATGAAAACAGTTTTCTAGCATGATTTCTCAGTTGGGCATTCAAGTAACACCCAATGCTATAAACTGACAGGTCAAATACATGAAAGCAAATATAAAAATACCACTAGTATATGTTCTAAATGCTTGTAACTGATGTACTTAGTTCTCATTAACTACCACATAAGAAACTACTTCAGATGTCATGGTAAAATTCCTTAATAAAATAAGATCACTATGCCCACTTTCACCACTTCAGTTCAACATAGTATTGGAAGCCCTAGCCACAGCAATCAGACAAGAAAAAGAAATAAAAGGTATCTAAATTGGAAGGGCAAACTGTCATTATATGCAGATGGCATGACACAGAAAACACTAAAGACTCTACACAAAAACTACAATATCCAAGTTGTGGCTCAGCAGTAACAAACCCGACTAGCATCCATGAGGACGTGGGTTCGATCCCTGGCCTCGCTTGGTGAGTTAAGGATCTGGCATTGCCATGAGCCACGGTGTAGGTCGTTGACGTGGCTCAGATCCCATGTTGCTGTGGCTGTGGCGCTGGTGGGCAGCTAAAGCTCCAATTTAACCCCTAGCCTGGAAACTTCCATATGCTACAGGTGTGGCCCTAAAAAGCAAAAACAAAACACTGCTACAATAAAATTCAGCAAGGTAGTAGGATACAGGATTAACATACAGAAATCTGAAGCATTTCTTTATACTAACAACAAAATATCAGAAAAGGAAAGTAAAAACAACCTCTTTTAAAAATCACATCCAAAAAAAAAAAAAAAAACCTTTAGGAATAAACATGACCAAGGAGGTGATAACAATTATAAAACACTGAAAAAGGAAACTGAAGATAATTCAAAAAAATAGAAAGAGGAGTTCCCGTTGTGGCTCAGTGGTTAACAAATCCGACTAGGAACGATGAGGTTGCGGGTTTGATCCCTGGCCTTGCTCAGTGGGTTAAGGATCTGGCGTTGCCGTGAGCTGTTGTGTAGGTTGCAGATGTGGCTCGGATCTCACGTTGCTGTGGCTGTGGTGTAGGCTGGCGGCTGCAGCTCCAATTAGACCCCTAGCCTGGGAACCTCCATATGCCGTGCCATGAGTGCAGCCCTAGAAAAGGCAAAAAGACAAAAAAAAAAAAAAAAAAAATAGAAAGCTATTCCATGCTCTTGGACTAGAAGAATTAATATTGTTAAAATGGTCATACTGGAGTTCCCTGGTGCCTAGTGGGTTAAGGATCTGGTACTGTCACTGCTGTGGTTGGGGTTACTGCTGTGGCACAAGTTCAGTTCCTGGCCTGGAAATTTCTACATGCTGCAGGACAGCCAAAAAAAATTTTTTTAATAAATAAAATGGCCATACTACCCAAAGCAATCTACAGATTAATGTGATTCCTAGTGAATCACCCGTGATATTTTTCACAGAACTAGAACAGTCTCTAACAAGGAACTATACGAGAACTACAATTGTCAAAGCAATCCTGAGGAAAAAGAACAAAGCTGGAGGCATAACCCTCCCATACTTCAGACAGTTCTGTAACTAGAGTAACCAAAATAGTGTGGTACTGCAGTTCCTGCCGTGGCACAGTGGGTTAAGAACCTGACTGCAGTAGCTTGGCTACTGCACAGGTGCAGGTTTGATCCCCAACCCAGCACAGAGGTGCAGGTTCGATTCCCAGCCCACACAGTATTTACAGCTGTGGCTTCTTAAGACTTCAATGCTTACTGAACAAAAAAGTCAAAGCCAGCAATGCTCGGGAGAACAAGATCAAGAAGCTGTTACCCAATTTTACGTCAAAGAATGGAAATGGTGACCAGCACTGACCTTCAGGATTAAGGCCTGGCTCTGCCTCTCATCTTGCAGTACCGCCTGAAGACAAAAAGGAACATTCAGGTAGCCATCTTATAAGCAAGACCAATAAACAAAGAAAAAGGTATATATACACCTTCACCTTACCCTTTAAGATCATAACTGCCTACTCGTTTCTGGGTACATCTTTTTACCTAAGAGCATCCAAGTCTGTGCTCAAATCCCTACTCCCCTTCTCTGGCCTCAATTTCCTCAGACGTGAAAAGAGGGGCTGGAAAGGCTAGATTTTGTCTCAGATCCTTTTCAGCTCTGTTATCCCGCATTTCTATGATAACATGTCAATCTCTGACCTCTGTCCCACCAAGTCTGAGGACAGATCTCAGTTTAAGCATGTTTTTTTAAGCTTACAAAGGTTTTCCTGAGAAATGCTGTATCTGATCACCTATCTCTGTTGCAGAGAACTGGTATCAAAACCCTGAATTATCTAAAACCAATAAGGAAAAGGACAAAGGCAGGAGAAGGGAGCCAGATAAATCTACAAACCTTTAGCGAGTCCCGAGTACCTCTGTAGTCCTCCTGAAGGTAACACTGGAGTAACTGCACACTCTGTTCTTCGTCAAGACCCTGAAAACAGAGGTCATAAGGAAGGAACAGCCACCTCAGCTCAGAAACCACACACAGCACGAAAAGCAACCTAAACATTTGCCCTCTTGAACACAGAACTTGAAAAAACAAAAATTCTTTTAAAAGATTTCACACAACATAATTTTTTTTTTCCTTTTTAGGGCTGCACCTGTGACATATGGAAGCTCCTGGGCTAGGTGTCAAAACGGATCTACAGCTGCCGGCCTACATCACAACCACAGCTACACGAAATTTCAGCCACATCTGCAACCTACATTGCAGCTCGAAGCAACGCCAGATCCTTAACCCACTGAGTGAGGCCAGAGATCAAACTCACATTGTCATGGATTTGGGTTCTTAACCCAATAAGCCACAACGGGAACTCCCAACATGATAATTTTAACCCAAATGGAAGAAAAAGGGAGCAGCCACTGACATGTAATTTACATGCCAATGAAGTTTACATCTCAGAAACAACTGTGGCAGTTTTCCAGCAGTGGCTCAGCCAGTAAGAAATCTGACTAGTATCCATGAGGATGAGGGTTCAATCCCTGGCCTCGCCCAGTGGGTTAAGGATCCAGCTATGGAGTTCCCATTGTGGCACAGCAGAAACAAATCCGACCAGGAACCATGAGGTTGCAGGTTCGATCCCTGGCCTCACTCAGTGGCTTAAGGATATGGTGTTGCCATGAGCTGTGGCGTAAGTCACAGACATGGCTTGGATCTGGCATTGCTATGGCTGTGGCATAGGCTAGCAGCTACAGTTCTATAGCTCCGATTAGACTCCTAGCCTGGGAACCTCCATATAACGTGGGTGCGGCCCTAAAAAGACAAAAGACAAAAAAAAAAAAAAAAAGGATCCGGCTTTTCCATGAGTTGTGGTGGAGGTCCCAGACCAGGCCCAGATCCCACGTTGCTGCGGCTGTGGCTGTGGCTGCAGTGCAGGCCGGCAGCTACAGCTCTGATTTGACCCCTAGCCTGGGAATCTTCATATGCTGCAGGTGCAGCCCCAAAAAGACAAGAAAAAAGAAAACAACTGCGCTTAATCACCAGGCACATTAATATCGCAGCAGGCATGATCTGGGTTTCCAAAATTAAATGGAAACAGCTACATATTTAAACACAGTCTAGTCAACATGATAAGTACACTGAAGAAAACTCTATGATAAATAGGATCAAGCAACTTGCCTTGTGGCCTTTATCAAGAAGAGATGCGACGTGGGCATTTTTGAAACAAAATATGCTCAATTTAACCTCCAAAATGGGAGTTTCCATCGTGGCACAGTGGAAACGAATCCGACTAGGAACATTAGGTTACGGCTTCGATCCCTGGCCTCGCTCAGTGGGTCAGGGATTCAGCGTTGCCGTGAGCTGTGGTACAGGTTACAGACTCAGCTCGGATCTGGCATTGCTGAGGCTGTGGCGTAGGCAGGTGGCTAACAGCTCCGATTAGACCCCTAGCCTGGGAACTTCCACATGCCACAAGTGCAGCCCTAAAAAAAAAAAGCAAACTAAAAAAAAACCCCTCCAAAATGGAAGTAAACTGAATTTTTCACTAATAATCACTAGCAATAAAACCACGTACATCCACCCTGCAGGTAATTAACTGAGCAAGTGCTAATTTTTACTCACCAAAAACTTGCTGATTCTTAAACCCAGTTCCTTCAGTGGTGAAGCCACATCTTTATTAGCTTTCACTTTTTCAGCTGAATTTGGACTATAAAAAGAACAGTGAATCATTTCTCATCCTCAGTGACCCTTTAGGGGTTTAAAATAAAAATACTTGAAGGTATTTTTACAACAGACATTTTTCTGCCCTGTAGGTGCCTACAAAACACACACGCACACACACACACACCACACACACAAGTTCCTCTCTATAGACATTATGACACAAAACTATGTCTAAGTAATAAATACAGTATGTATCTTACAAACTACAGTTATAACTATATAACCTGTAGATGTGTTTAGTTACATTAATTCTTTTTGATCCTTACAACTATCCTGGAAGGTAAATATTACTATCCCCATTTTACAAATGGAATTACCAACACTTAGAAAAAATAACTTACCAAAAATCCCACAGCTAATAAAAAGCTGACGTGAAATTTAAAACCAGGTCTGTTAGTATACATACATATATTATCTAGCTATGTCCACTGAGAAGGCCTAGAAGCTATGACATCCCAGCAGCAGCGAGCACACCCAGCACCCAGATCTTGATTTCTGTTACCATTCTCTAATAAAAGGTAGCAGGACTCCTTGGAGAAATGGCTGATTCTAGGACCGGGATGAAAAATACATTAGATGAACCTGTAGCATCTTACAATGCCAGAAAGTAAGAAAATACTCTGAAAACAAAAGGATGGGGAAGTATCAAAAAGACATGGAAGCCAACCTGAAATACCCAATGGTCATAGCTGGAACAAGGTATAAACAAAGTATAAAAGAAATGAGTCCATAATGATCTAAATGAATGAAAAATATATATATATAGGAGTTCCCGTCGTGGCACAGTGATTAAGGAATCCAACTGAGAACCATGAGGTTGTGGGTTCAATCCCTGGACTTGCTCAGTGGGTTAACGATCCGGCGTTGCTGTTGAGCTGTGGTGTAGGCCAGTGGCTAACAGCTCTGATTAGACCCCTAGCCCGGGAACCTCCATATGCCGCGGGTGTGGCCCTAAAACAACAAAATGGAAAAAAAAAAAAATATATATATATATATATATACATACACACACATATATATATATGTATATATATACACACATATATAGATATATAAAAATAAATGGGGGAGAAGTAGAAAATCTTCCTTACAGAAGAAATCCCAATAAATCCCTCTTCAGGAGGTAGAATTTAATTCCACTATACTCCCTACAATGAAAGTGGGCTATACTTAGTGTTCACTTCCAAAAAATAAAAGTAGGGAAAAAAAAAAGAAACTGACTTTACAGAGAAGAAACTTGGCAAATGCTACCTCTCCCAAGTGACCGAGGTTAACATCACCAGTGACCTCCTGTGGATAACATGCATCTTCTGTTACCAAGTGCCAGGAAGGGTACTTCACCTCTGTGCATTCTTCCCCAAACCCCCACAACCTCAATCTTAGAAAAAAAAAGGAAATTAGACAATTCCAAATTGAGGGCATTCTACTACAAAATATTTGACCAGTCTTCCTCAAAATTGTTCAAGGTCAATGAAAAGACTGATACATTGTCACAGCTAAAAGCTAAGGAGACATGACAACTAAATGCAATATGGTACCCTGGGCTGAATCATGGAAAAGAAAGAGGGCATTTAAAAAAAAATTTTTTTAATTTAAAAACAAACAAAAAAACAAAACAAAAATGCTGTGTTAAATTCCAATTAAGCCTACAGTTAAAAAAAAAAAGTCTGTCAGACTTAAATTCCATGCTACAAAGGGAACTTTTGTCTTTAAAAAAAAAAACTCATGCCACAAATGCTTGTTCTCTGAACTAAAGCATATTGTTGTTGGATTTTTTTTTTTTTTTAGACTCACATTTCACAGAAAATCCACAACACAAAGGCTAGTATAAGGTTAAACAATAAGTTCTGAAAGAGGCAACACAGAATGATGATTAAGAACACAGACACTGGAGTAAGACTGCCAGGTTTGAATCCTGGTTCTACCACTTACTAGCTGTGTGACCTTGGGCAAGTTACTTAACCTCTTTGTGTCTCAGTTTCCCCATCTGTAAAATGGAAACAATAATAATAAAAGTACCTAAATGGGATAATATAGATGTCTTCTTTTTTTTAAGTCCACACATTTTAGATACATAGTATTTACAGACAAGATAACACAATGTTTGGGAGTCACTTCAAAATAATTATCACGGAAGGGTTAACAGATGATCAACAAAAGAAAGTTCTTCACTAACCTAAGAGAATGAAGATGGAAGCTGAAGATGCAATAAAATCAACAGATGTTCAGAAACAGAAGGGAAATGAGGGCAGCTGCGGAACTATGATGCATAATAGAATGAGATCTGGACTAGGAATTAACATAAAGGAGTCTGGTCCTACAAGGTTTATTCTCTTTTTTTTAACCACTTTATATGTTATTATTGTCTTTCTCACTGCCCAGCAAAAAAAAAAAAAAAAATTTATATATTCAAACCAAGAATAGAAATAGTATCTAGCTCAAAGGGCCGTTGTGAGGATTAAACAACTTGGTAAGTCTAATGCTTAGAGAAGTAACTGGTGCATAGTAAACAATACATTAGTGTCAGCCGCACTGCTATATCCCAGCATATGATACTGACAGTTTCTCACACAAACATGATGGACTGAATTAGTATTAGGGGTATTAATTGAGTATTTAATAAATCCTCATCCCCGGACACTAGGGTTATTTAATAGATTCAACAATACTGTATTTCTAAAAGGAATTTCCTTTTCATTCAACAGACAGAAAAAATGTGCCCTACTTTTTTTTCACTGATAACCAAACGGTATACTCTCTGAGCTACCTAACCCAGCAATATCACAAAATCCTACAGGAGGATATTGTCACCTATGCCAGGTTCCTAAGGGGAATTACGCAAACGAGACTCACAGAATAGCCATACCTGGGAGGTTTATAGTAAGAAAGCCCTTCTAACAGCCGCTGCCAATGTTTATTCAGCTCTGCCTCAATCTGATTCTGGAAAAGAACAAGGAAATTATACAAATGCAATTTTAATCAGATTCCAGGAGCACACCGAGGATTACCTATTCTTTTGAGTCTTTTTAATATGCATTTTCCCTCACAATCGAAATAACTTTGAACATAGAATTCTGGAGCCTCCTTTTCTTTGCTTAACATTCTAACACAATCGTTTAACCTTCTTATGAAAATCTTAATAAACATCTTTTCTAGTGATTACATAATACTTTATCAAGCAGCTAGATCATAACTCATTTACCATTCCTCTAATGTGAGCTACACTCAAGCTGCTGTAATTCTTTACTTATATGAGTAACGCATGGTAAAGACCTCTGTGCACTAAACTTTTTCAGGATCTTCTTCTAAGATATATTCCTAGAAGTAGAATTATCAGATGAAGGTAAACCGAAAATTATGAAGGCTCTAAAAAAAGGTTTAATGTTCATTATGATATTTACAATAACAACAAAAGTAATAACTGAATGTCATCTTAACACTTTATCCTTACTGAGTCAGCCAACCGAGAAGCAACACGAAGAACCGTTCTTTATTGCTTATATACTTGGAAATGTCCTAAAGACCTCAGCCCCTGTGACCTAAACAGCTAACTAAATGGAAAAGGAAGAAAAGTAAGTCAAGTATGAGATAGAGAAAAGGCCTGAGTATCTTTCTTAGCCTGAGGTAGTAAGATGGTGTTTGTATCCCTACCCTCAGCAGCCCCCGGTATCTTTTCAGAAAAGAAACCACTAAGGTACAAAGAAAAGCGGAGATTTAGAAACCTTCAGCAGCTAGGCTGTAAGATACACTGCATTTCAGCAGAGAGACACGGGGAATGCATAATGCTTATTTTAGGAATAAAACAGGAATTAATTTTAGGAATAAAAAAAGGTATTTACCTCTGATTTCAAAGAGAAGGTGGGGTGTGTGTGTGTGTGATATGAGCTACACAAAGAACCACAGAATCGGAATTCCCGTCGTGGCTCAGCGGTTAACGAATCCGACTAAGAACCATGAGGTTGAGGGTTCGATCCCTGGCCTCGTTCAGTGGGTTAAGGATCCGGCGTTGTCGTGAGCTGTGGTGTAGGTTGCAGACGCAGCTCGGATCCCGCGTTGCTGTGGCTGTGGCGAAGGCCGGCAGCTACAGCTCCTGTTAGACCCCTAGCCTGGGAACCTCCATATGCCACGGGTGCAGCTCTAGATAAAGGCAAAAAGACAAAAAAAAAAAAAAAAAAAAAACAGAATCCATTCAAGAACACACGACTTACCAGTTCTCTCAGAGCTGACCTTCCAAGCAGTATTGTCCACAGTTCTCTACTGCTCCTGAAAAATGACAAAAAAGCAGAGGTAGGCGTTCCCATGAGGTGCAACGGGTTAAGCATCCAGCGTGGTCACTACTGTGGCTGGGGTTTGATCCCTGGCCCAGGAACTTCCATGTGCCACGGGCGTGGCCAAAACAAACAAAACACAACACAGAGGTAATTTTGCTCTTTGGGGGAAAAAAAGGTATATTTTAGAATTAAAGAAACAGTAATCAATGAATTACAGTGCAACTTCTATGCTGAGACAAAGTCTATTTAAGTATTTCTATCTCCTCCCTTCTCATTAAAATGTAGTGACTAAAAAAGGAGTTCCCATCGTGGCGCAGAGGAAACGAATCAGACTAGGAACCATGAGGTTGCGGGTTCCATCCCTGGCCTCACTCAGTGGGTTGGATCTGGCACTGCCGTGAGCTGTGGGGTACGTCGTAGATGCCGCTCGGATCTGGTGTTGCCGTGGCTGTGGTGTAGGCTGGCAGCTGTAGCTCCAATTCGACCCAGAGCCTGGGAACCTCCATATGCCCCGGGTTCAGCCCTAAAAAAGCAAAACAGAGATTTTTTTTTTTTTTTGTCTTTATGTAGAGCCGCACCCGCGGCATATGGAGGTTCCCAGGCTAGGGGTCTAACAGGAGCTGTAGCTGCCGGCCTTCGCCACAGCCACAGCAACGCGGGATCCGAGCCGCGTCTGCAACCTTCACCACAGCTCACGGCAACGCCGGATCCTTAACCCACTGAGCAAGGCCAGGGATCGAACCCGCAACCTCCCGGTTCTTAGTCGGATTCGTTAACCACTGAGCCACAATGGGAACTCCAAAAAAGAGATTTTTTTTAAAATGTAGTGACTAATAAGGAACAAGAATCTAGAAGATGACCAATCTATTTCAAGAGCTCCATCACCCCTAGAAAAACTTCTAAATTCATGACATAATGCACTTTCTCAATCAAGTAAAGTCTAACACAGTCATTATGATGGTACTACGTTCACTCATTTATTAATGAATTCCCATTAGGTACCACATGCAGTGCTAAATACTTGAGATTAAAAAAAAAAAAAAAAAACATGAGATACAGTCCCTGCCCCCAGTGAGCCTTTCAAATATACTCCTAATTGTATGCTAACCCTAGTTCCTTCCCTCAGTCACGCCTTCAGAATTTCAGGAAACATGGTTTGTCTTTTGAATTTTTTTTTCTTAATCGAGAATTAAACTTCAAAATGTAGCCAATAAGAAATTCCCTCAAGAAAGGGTTATGAAAAGCACCAGGATTCTATTTTAGGAGATCCTAAATCGGCCCTAGAATAGTAGCTCTAGAATAGCCCTACCTGCAGAAAGAACATGAAAGGACCTAATAAAGCAGGCTAGATGGTGAACGAGAATGCATGCTATACTGACTATGAGGGTAAATTGAAAACCTTTCCCCAGTAAGAGAGTATCACAAAGCAACAGACCTATCTTTCAGGATTTTTCCAACTAGAGAGGATTAACACACCTAAAAATTTTAAGTCTCTTTCCTAACAGTTAATGCTTTGAAGAAAACTTGAATTCTGCTGAGCCAATAATCACCAACTCCCGCGCGATGGGTACGGTGGAATCAACTACTCACTTTTCTGATAAGAAAACATCCACTGTTCAAAAATTAGATCAGATCTAGTTAATGAAACAAACATGTCCCTTTGTACTGATTATATTAAAGGGTATGGATATGGAGTTCCCGTCGTGGCGCAGTGGAAACGAATCCGACTAGGAACCATGAGGTTGTGGGTTCGATCCCTGGCCTTGCTCAGTGGGTTAAGGATCTGGCATTGCCATGAGCTGTGGTGCAGGTTGCAGACGCGGCTGGGATCCCGAGTTGCTGTGGCATCAGCCAGCAGCTGTAGCTCCAATTAGACTTCTAGCCTGGGAACCTCCATATACCCTAAAAAGCAAAAAAAAAAATTCACATTTTCATTTGCAAAACCATGTCATATTACGCTCTTCCATTTTAAGGTGTCAAAACGAATAATGTTTAATGAAAATGAGGTTTATAATAAGATTAGCCAACGTTTATTAAAAAGTTATGTAAGGTACTATGGTAAATGTCTAATGCTTTGTCTTACTGAATACTTCAACTTACTTATGAAGCAAATATGTTACTGTCCTCATTATCTCATCAGGAAACGAAGGTTTCAAGTTAAGTAACTTGCCTGAGGCCACAAAGCTAATTTATAATGGAGTCAGGGCTTGAACCCAGGTTCACAGGACTTCAGAGTTTAATCATTACATTACACTGCCTCAAGTCGCACTCTAGAATTCACACTGCAATCAGGCAAAGACTGGGATGAAGCTTTCGGACCTACAATGGCAGACCACATCCTAACACAGTGGATGGCACACAAGAGAGGCTCAAAACATGTATGGTGATGAGCAAATACTAGAGAATAAGAATGATCTGAGTCCCTTCCAGACCTGCACTCTAACTGGAACAGAAAAGCTAGAAAAAAAACACATATGGAGAAGTGCTAAGAGAAGGCTGAATAAAGGAGAAAATGGTTTATCAGGAAGGGAATCCTCGTGGAAATGAGTGTTATTGGTTCCTCATTTAAGGTCTAGGCACAAGGAGAATACAAATAAATCTAGAACCTTCATGCTCATAAGCTTAGGGCTGAAAATGACAAAGGACATTAAACATACCTCACACAATCAGCAAAAAAGTAGACAGTGCCAAAGCGGATGATCCCCCAACAACCAGACGCTCCAAAGGAATACACCATATAGCACACAAAGAATCAGAGAAGACAGCTCACTGGGAACTGATCCTCAAACTGAGACCTGGAAGTGTGAGCGGGTAATTCTCAAGACACAGCAGACATGGTGGGAATCAGGATGTCCAATTCAGGCCTCAGGGTAACATCGTCTATATATATTTTCAAGAAATGAATTAAGTGCTATAATATTTCTCATTTATGCACATAATAAATAAATAAATCTGAGCTAAGAGTTTTGGAAAGAAATTAAGACACAGCGATTAAATAGCTTGCCTCAAAGCTGAGATTAAAAAAAACGTATTGACTTCCAGCCCAATATTCTAGCAAACAAGGAACTCCACTCCTAAAAGAATGGGAATTAATGGAAACTGAAAATTACGCTCCTTAAAGAGATTCGTGTGGTTGGAAACCTTTGGATGAAAGCAACTAGACGAGAAATAGTCTCAGAGTTCCCTGGTGGCTTGGTGGGTTAAGGATCCAGTGTGGCTCTGGTTACTGTTGTGGCCAGGGTTCGCTCCCTAGCCCGGGAACTTCAACATGCTGCAGGTGTGACCAAAAATAATAATAGTATCTATAATTGGGTCCTTTTGATAGAAAGAAAGACTGAGACAAAGCCAACCTACTCTGAGACAGTTCTTTTGAGAAACACAGTTATAACATTCCACATGGAAACAACCAATAAAAGTTGCCACTGTCCGTGGATGCTGACTCCACAGAGGCACACCTCCCCTTCCTGAACTGAAATTTAAGCTAAGCAGCAAGCTTTCAAACCAGTTGTTTTTTAGCACACATTAACCGAAGAACACAACAGATACCCCCAAATGCCAATATTCAAGCTTTCTGCCAAACCCTCAGTGATCCTCCCAAACCCTGAGTGATTTAATAGTACTATTTATTATGCCACTTTTGACTAGTGCCAACTCATATTAACATACACTTTCTTACAAGCTTCAGAGCCACCTCAATACTACCCTGAAAAGAATTAATATTTGGAGAAATAGACTCAAATGGTAAGGTGGCCTGTCTGTGGTCATCTGCATATCAGCAGGCACCGGGAACAGAATTTCAGTCTTCTCTTAATTCAGACCTCAAGTCATTTCAAACAGAAGACTGTTGTTCGGTATAATCCCAATCACGATAACACGCTTACCAGCACAAAAAGAAAGAGAAGAAAAGACTGCTTCTAAAACAGGCTATGAGCAAACCGGTGCCTGGAAATCCTGGTTGTCATTTCTTCCATCTTCAGGTATAAACGTGCTAGGTTCCCCCAGGATGAAGAAGGCATCTTTCAGGCAAACTAACAGCTTTGCTCTCCTTACCTTCCTCTTTCATTGAAGAACGTGTGCCTGGCCCTGCAGGAGCTAACCTTTACCCAAGCTCCACAATGACTGTAAGACAAACCTAAAAAGGGAGAGCACAGCGACCACAACGCTGCCCGATATAAGAGCTGACATGAAACAATGGAGGAGAAAAACATAAACCGGTCCAGAAACAGTTCAGAAATAGTTCAATGGAAATTCCAAAGAAGAAAAATCTCACTTTGAAACTTTACAAGATTAAAAAGTATCATTACAATGGAAAAAAAAATGTCACTTAAGCAGAGAGGTGCAGGAAGTGGTATCAGAGCACAAGGGCAATGCTTGTCATAAATATTTACTCAGAGCCTATTCCATGCTCTTCAGAGTTTTGAAGCCACAGTAGCGAACAAGCCAAAAAAGTAGGGAAACACTGCCGGCACAGGGAAGGAGAAGTGACAAGGGACGATTAGGCGGGAGGATGGTAGCGAGAATGGAAGCCACTTTCAACTTTAAGTGGAAGATGGAAGTGTGGCGATCTGGTTACAGATCCAGAGGCTGACACACGCCTGTCTGAATCCTCACTGGACCACTCTGCCAGTTCTGAGTTGGGTTTGTGAGTCATCTACCCGTAAAACACAAGGTGCCGCTCTGAGTCGTGGGAGTTCAAGGAGATAAAGTAATAGAAAAGAACGCGCCTCGCCAGAGTCTGGCGCTACTATCGCTCCAGAACTAAGAACTGTCTCTTTCTTTCGAGTATTTTATCTTCCCATCCCCAAAGCTCGGTACAGTGCGTGGGGTGTCCACTGACGGAATCAATGCAGGAGAAAATGAATACATGGATGAATGAAAGGCTGGGCGGCGAAAGGGGGCAGAAACTGCAGGAAGGTGGCCCGGCGACGCCCGAAACAGACCTCCTAATGAGAGCACATGGGGGACCCTGGGGAGCTCCGCCGGGAGGGCCCAGGAGGCTGCAGCGGGGACGGGGTGGGGGCTCCCCGGGCGACCGCGAAGCGCCCCGTCGCGCCTCGAGGGAGCGTCACGCCAGCCAGGAAGCGGTGGGGGGGAAGCGCCCAGGGACGCGCCAGGAGCAAAGGAGAAGGGAAGAAGGGAAAGGAACCGGAGACCGAGGCGGGCGCCGAGGGAAGGGGTGAGGCACCGGCCCCCTCTCGGAGAAGTCGCTTCAGATGCCCGCGCGCGGAGACCGTTTGGCCGTAACCGCCTCCATCCCGGCGCCCGTCCCCCTAGCCGGCCTTCGCCCCGCCGCTGCCGCTACATCTTGCCCTCAAATCCCGCCCCGCTTCCGGCTCGGATTCGACCCGTGCCTCACAGCCACCCCCGCTGACTCGGCCCGCTCCGCACCTCACACACGGCCCGGTGGCGGCCGCCGCCATCTTCGCGCGCGCGCGCCCTAGCCCCGCCCCCCGACGCCGGTCCCACGTGACCGCTCGCCTCCGGGGCGTGGACGGGGCTTTTCGTCACGTGACGGCGGGCGGGGCCAACATGGCGTGGCCCGGGGAGGTGAGGAACCCCGAGCGAGGGCGGCCGAGGCTGTGAAAGAGTCGGTTTTGGAGAGACACCTACGCCTTAGGTGGGAGACGTTGGAGGGTAACCTGACGCCAGCTCCTTAACAGAAAAGAGTGATCATTCAGTGGAGCTTCCCTTCTGGCATCTGGAGAACGGATAGAGAACGTGCTGGCTGGGTGAAGCTACCGCTCTCTGCCTGGCGAGGATTGAGCCCAGAATCCAAAGCCTCTCCAGTCCCCCGGGTTTCCCGGGGTCCCAGATCTAGAGACATGACCCGAGAGTGCGCTCCTCCGGCCTCTGGGTCCGGGTCTCCGCTGAGCGGGTCCGTGCTGGCAGAGGCAGCGGTGGTGTTCATAGTGGTACTGAGCATTCACGCAGCAGTGTGGGATCGGTACTCGTGGTGCGCCGTGGCCCTCGCGGTGCAGGCCTTCTACGTCCAGTACAAGTGGGACCGGCTGCTACAGCAGGGAAGCGCTGTCTTCCAGTTCCGAATGTCCGCAAACAGTGGCCTGCTGCCCGCCTCGGTGGTCATGCCCTTGCTCGGGCTGGTTATGAAGGAGCGCTGCCAGGCTGCGGGGAACCCATACTTTGAGCGCTTTGGAATTGTGGTGGCGGCCACTGGCATGGCAGTGGCCCTATTCTCGTCAGTATTGGCACTGGGCATCACTCGCCCCGTGCCCACCAACACCTGTGTCATCTCGGGCTTGGCTGGAGGCATCATCATTTATATCATGAAGCACTCGCTGAGCGTAGGCGAGGTGATAGAGGTCCTGGAGGTCCTGCTGATCTTCGTCTACCTCAACATGATCCTGCTGTACCTGCTGCCCCGCTGCTTCACCCCTGGAGAGGCTCTGCTGGTACTGGGTGGCATCAGCTTCATGCTCAACCAGCTCATCAAGCGGTCTCTGACTGTGGTGGAAAGCCAGGGGGACCCCTTGGACTTCTTCCTGCTGGTCGTGGTGGTAGGGATGGTGCTCATGGGCATCTTCTTCAGCACCCTCTTTGTCTTCATGGATTCAGGCACCTGGGCCTCTTCCATCTTCTTCCACCTCATGACCTGTGTGCTGGGCCTTGGCGTGGTCCTGCCCTGGCTGCACCGGCTCATCCGCAGGAATCCCCTGCTCTGGCTTTTTCAGTTCCTCTTCCAGACCGAGACCCGAGTCTACCTTCTGGCCTACTGGTCTCTGCTGGCCACCTTGGCCTGCCTGGTGGTGCTATACCAGAATGCCAAGCGGTCGTCTTCTGAGTCCAAGAAGCACCAGGCCCCCACCATTGCTCGGAAGTATTTCCACTTCATTGTGGTAGCCACCTACATCCCAGGTATCATCTTTGACCGGCCGCTGCTCTACGTGGCCGCCACCGTATGTCTGGCGGTCTTCATCTTCCTGGAGTACGTGCGCTACTTTCGCATCAAGCCCCTGGGCCACACTCTGCGAGGCCTCCTGTCCCTGTTCCTGGATGAACGAGACAGTGGACCACTCATCCTGACCCACATCTACCTGCTCCTAGGCATGTCTCTTCCCATTTGGCTAGTCCCCAGGCCCTGCACACAGAAGGGCAGCCTAGGGGGAGCGAGGGCCCTCGTGCCCTATGCGGGCGTCCTGGCCGTCGGCGTGGGAGACACCGTGGCCTCGATATTTGGCAGCACCATGGGGGAGATTCGCTGGCCTGGAACCAAAAAGACTTTTGAGGGGACCATGACGTCTATATTTGCCCAGATCATTTCTGTAGCTCTTATCTTAATCTTTGACAGTGGAGTAGACCTAAACTACAGTTATGCTTGGATTCTGGGGTCCATCAGCACTGTGTCCCTCTTAGAAGCATACACTACGCAGATAGACAATCTGCTTTTGCCTCTCTACCTGCTGATACTGCTGATGGCGTAGCTGTTGCACAGCAGCCATGGAGGAGACAGGGACATGGGGAGGACGAGTGGTCCCCACCGCAGCCAGCCCCGTGGGCGTGGAGTGCCCAGGGGTGAGATGCAGATTTAACTTTTCAGTTAACTCAGATTTAAAATAAAAATCAAAGCGCTCCTGATTTTCATCTTGCTGGTACTTAAAAAGCAAACAAAGGCAGTTCCCGATGTGGCTCGGCTGTAACAAACCTGACCAGTATCCATGAGGTTTGATCCCTGGCCTTGCTTAGTGGGTTAAGGATCTGGCATGTCCATGGGCTGTGGTGTAGGTTGCAGATGAGGCTCGGGTGCAACATTGCTGTGGCTGTGACGCAGGCTGGCAGCTGCAGCTCCGATTCAACCCCTAGCCTGGAAACTTCCATAAGCTGCAGGTTTGGCTTTAAAGTGGGGGGGGAAAAAAAAGGCAAGAAAAGGAGTTCCCTGGTGGCTCAGCGGGTCAAGGATGTGGCGATGTCACTACTGTGGTGCAGGTACTGGTTCGAGCCCTAGTCCAGGAACTTCTGCATGCTGTGGGTGTGGCCAAAAAATATATATAAAAGGCTTAAAGGATAATGCAACAGTTCCAAGAGCTTGTGTGCCTTAGGGCTGCCCTTCCCTAGCAGTCCTCAGGGGGCTGGAGTGGACCAGGACGGCAGGGGGTTTAGCACTTCAGGTTCTGGTGTCAAACTGCTGGTCGGCCTCGGCTGCACCACTTTGTAACTGTGAGTGTTGCTTAATCCCTCTGGGCCTCAATTCTCCTGTTTGCAAAATGGGACTAAGAAGAGCCTGCACCTCATGGGGTGTTGTGAGATGACAGGGGTGTCGTGAGATGACACGTGTCCAGCCCAGGGCCCACACATAAGTGTCAAAGTGACACCTAAGTGAGGAAAAGTGTCATTGCTACCCAAAGGCAGTTCTCATCTCAAAAAACCAGGCAAACCAAAGGGTTACATGGGTCGCACTTGGAAACCAGAGTGACCTTGCTCCCCGTGAAGTCCAGGAAGAAAATAGCCGAGTGCATGTGGTTTCTGCCGCTTGGGGTGGGACGAGGTGAAGGGGAGAGATGGGCTTGGTCTGCAGCAGCCCCGGACGGGCTGGAGGAAGAGGATTCCGTCCTGGGCTGACCCCCGATTCAGCCAGCCGCGGCCCTGTCTCAAGGTCTCTGCTGCCTGGCTGAGTGGTGCTGACGAAGGACAGGCTGAACAGCACAGGGCCCTTGTCAGGGAGTCTGTCCTGAGACTTCTCACACTCAGTCATCACTTGTATCTGTCTCTTCTCTTGGCAAGAAGTCAGAGCCAAGCGGGAGTTCCCGTTGTGGCTCAAGGGTAACAAACCCGACCAGTATCCATCAGGACTCGGGTTCAATCCCTGACCTCGCTTAGTGAGTTAAGGATCCGGTGTGGCTGTGAGCTGTTTAGGTCGCAAATGCTGTTTGGGTCTGGCATCACTGTAGCTGTGGCTTAGGCCAGCAGCTGTAGCTCTGATTCAACCCCTAGACTGGGAACTTGCATATGCCACAATGCGGCACTAAAAGGACCGAAAAAAAAATCAGAGCCAAGGGGGCTGGTGAAGTTTCCTGAGATTCTAGAATCACTCTACAGGGGAGGGGGCACACTCCAGCCCTGCTCCCTCCCTGTGAGGGCAGAGTCCAGCTCTGCCTGGTTCCCATTTTCTCCCCCGAAGGCCCAGCACAGCCTGGCAGGTAGCAGGAACTAAGAGACTTTTGCCATACGGATCAACATTTCCCAACACTGAGAAGACAGCATAGCCGGTTTCCCAAGACTGGACAAGACTCTCCTTTCTTCTCACTACCCTGACAGAGAGGGGCCGAGCAGGAAGAGGTGAGAACTTTGGCCCACTGAGGCCAGAGACCAGGAGCTGTGCTCTGGGAGCTTGTGCTTCTGCCTGGGTATCAGCGCCAAGCCCTTTCCTCCAGAGGAAAGTACTGAGATGCTCCCCTGGGGCTCAAAGGAGACTTAACAAACTGGTCCTTTGGCTCAGGCTCCCCGCTACTGCTCGCTGAAGGAGGCAGCGACATGGCAGAGAGCAGGGCTGGCCTTGCCCCACTGACTCCCCGGGTGGCCTCGGTGTGTCCACTTATTCAGTGGGGGCTGGAAATCAAGATCATAGCTTCATAAGGCCGCTGAGGCCAGGCGGGTAGTGCAGTGAAGTGAAGGGACGTGCAGGGCACATGTGCGATGAAGAGGCATCTCCAGCCAGTTGTCACCTAGGCTAGACCACAAGCCCAGGGCAATTGATCTGTTTGTTCAAGAGAGCTTAGAAAACTAGATTGTTGGGTGAAACAGCTCAGATTTAAAAAGGTTGTTTTTTTGTTTGTTTGTTTTAATGCTGAGGTCCAGACAAAACCCTTCTTTATCATGAAATTGGCTGGTGGCTCCCAGTTTGCAACCTCTGGGTCAGACCCTGGCCAAGCAAGTTTTGGATTCGGTAGTTGTTCCTGCAGGTCTGGGTGTCTGCCAGGCATGCCTGAGCAGGAGAGAGGCGACCCGTGGAGGCCCTGGTCTGGCCCCCTGATCATGCAGGTGGCAGAAGGAGCTCAGAGAGAAAGGCTTGGGTTGAGGAGTTCCTGTCGTGGCTCAGGGGTTAACGAATCCGACTAGGAACCATGAGGTTGTGGGTTCGATCCCTGGCCTTGTTCAGTGGGTTAAGGATCCGGCGTTGCTGTGAACTGTGGGGTAGGTTGCAGACGTGGCTCGGATCCCACGTTGCTGTGGCTGTGGCCAAGGCCGGCAGTTGCAGCTCCTATTAGACCCCTAGCCTGGGAACCTCCATATGCCGCGGGTGCGGCGCTAGGTAAGGCAAAAAGACCAAAAAAAAGAAAAAGGCTTGGGTTGAGGTCGGAAAGCCAGTGGGTCACACAGCCAGGACCAGGGTCACACAGCCAAGAGCAGAAGGACCTGGCCTTCTCTCCCCTCCCCAGAAAAGAACTGGGACCGCAGAGGTCAAAAGCAACGGGCTCTGCGTCCAGCTGACGTCGCCAAACACCAGCACAGCCAGAGGACCTGGGCAGGTCACTTAAGCTTCCCGTGTGTCAGCTCCTTCACCTGTGAACAGCACCTGCCTCAGCGGGGTGAGGACGCAGTGAGATAAAGCACGCAAAGCTCTTGGCACCACGAATGCCCACTAACCGCCACTTTCTTTTCCTTTTCCTTTTTTTGGGTCTTTTGTCATTTTAGGGCCACACCCACGGCATATGGAGGTTCCCAGGCTAGGGGTCCACCCGGAGCTCTAGCTGCCGGCCTACAGCACAGCCACAGCAACACCAGATCCAAGCTGTGTCTGCAACCTACACCACAGCTCACGTCAGTGCCAGATCCTTAACCCACTGAGCAAGGCCAGGGATCGAACCCACAACCTCGTGGTTCCTAGTCAGATTCGTTTCCGCTGTGCCACGACGGGAACTCCAAACCGCTGCTTTCATTACCATCACGCTAACCTCAGCAGGCAGGGCTGGGGTACCCGGGACGCTATTCAGCAGGGCTCTCATCCTGACAGCATGGCTGCTCGCTTGGGAAAGAAGGATCAGGATGCCACACTCGGAAGTCGTTTTTATTCTGTGTCTCGCACAGTCGTGATCAGGAGTTCCATTGGAGAGGGGAGAAGTGTGAGAAGCCGGCAAGAGAAGCAGCCAGAACCCTTTCGTGGCCGAGAGGCCGCCTCCAGGGGAGGCTGTGCTGGGTCGGGACAGGCAGAGGCAGAGATCTGAGGAAAGGCACCGGCCCGGGCTCTGCAGACACGGGCAGAAGGAAAGCCGAGGACAACAGGTGCGGCTTCCCGGCCACGGCCGGGCGGGCAGGCGAGGCGCTGGTGGCGGCGGCCCACGGCTTCACCCGGGCCTGGGGGCCTTTAGGTGTACAGTGGGGGAAAGGGCAGCTCGGCTGTGGGCTGGAGCCTGCAGAGGGCGGGGAGATGACCTTGAGGTGCTGCCATCTTGCAGGTCCTCTGCGGGGGACTGTGTGGGGCACACACACCCCCGGTCACCTACCAGTTCTCCGGGCTCCACACGGTGCCAGCGGTGTCCATAAGGTGGAAAGTATAGGCCTGGCGAGAGCGGTCGGAGAGGTTCTGCTCGCTTTTGTGCACCACCTCTCCGTGGATTAGGACGAGGGCTCCTGGCAGGGACACGGTGTCAGGAGAGCGCTCGCGGCAGCAAGGGACATAGTGGGCGCCCTCCTCCCCCACGCCCCGACTGTGGCCTGTACTCTTACGTGCAGGGGCCTGCAGCCTGCCCCATCATCAGAGGCCGTGCTGTTGGACAGGGGCTGCCCTGAGATCAAGTAAGTCCCTTACGCCATGGCCTGTGTCCCTCGCAAGCCTCAGCAGAGCCATGCCCTTCCGTGGTGCTGGCAGAAGCAGGGAGAAGCTCTCTGTCCTGTGCCAGCCAGCTGGGCATCGCCTGTGAATGCGGAGTTGGGGCCGTTCCCCTGTTCTAAAGGGGTGGGGAGTTCCCACTATGGTGCAACAGAACTGGCAGCATCTGCAGCGCCGGGTCGCAGGTTTGATCCCCACCACAGTGGGTTAAAGGCTCCAGTGTTGGAGTTTCCGTCTTGACTCAGCGGTTAACGAACCCGACTAGCATCCATGAGGACACGTGTTCAATCCCTGGCCTCACTCAGTGGGTTAAGGATCCGGCATTGCCAGGAGCTGTGGTATAGGTCACAGTCGAGGCTCAGATCCCGTGTTGCTGCGGCTGTGGTGTAGGCCAGCAGCTATAGCTCGGTTTCGACCCCTAGCCTGGGAACCTCCATGCGCCACAGGTGGAGTCCTAAAAAGACCAAAAAAAAAAAAAGCTCCAGTGTTGCCACAGCTGCATCGTAAGTCACAACTGCAGCTCAGTTCTGATCCCTGGCCTGGGAACTCCCTATGCCCTGGGGAGGCCAAAAAAAAAAAAAAAGAAAGTAAAAATAAATTAAATAAATAAATAAAAGGAATGCCTTGCTGGAGTTCCCTGGAGGCTCAGCAGGTTAAGGATCCAGGGTCGCCACCTCCGTGGTTTGGGACACTGCTCTGTGGTTGCAGGTTTGATCTCTGGCTTGGGAACTTACAAAAAAAAAATTAATTAAAAAAAATAAAAAAGGGAGTTCCCGTGGTGGCACAGCGGTAAGGAGCCCAACTAGAATCCATGAGGAGGTAGGTTCGACCCCTGGCCTCCATCAGTGGGTTAAGGATCTGGCGTGGCTGTGGCTGTGGTGTGGGCCGGCAGCTACAGCTCTGATTTGACGCCTAGCCTGGGAACGTCTATATGCCATGGGTGCAACCCTAAAAAGCAAAATAAATAAATGAATAAATAAATGGAAGGATGCGCTGACTGCCCTTTAACCTGGCATCTCATTGGCTTCCCTACTTTACATTTGGGGAAACTGAGTCTCAGGTGCACTCTGTTTCCCAAAGAGACAGCCTGGAAGTGGCAGGGTCTAGGTTCGAGCCTAAGCCCGGAGACTCTGCTGTCAACCCCGCAGCTTCCAGATCCCCCCATCCCCACCCTGCCCGATCCTCCCTCCTCTGTGCTCCCCAGCCCTCGGGTGCGCTGGGTGGCCGAGCAAACACGAGCCCCTGGGCGCAGCCTCTGCTCCCCCTACCTCTCCGCACTGGTGCGGGCACAAAGAGGCTGTTATCCCGAGCTGGCTCAGACCCAAGGAAGCTGGTGCCCGGCCCCGAGCCGGCGGGGGCCCGGACCATCCTTCTCGACACCCCACCTGCAGGCCAAGAGGGGGCCGTTAGCCTCTCTTTTTTTCCAGGTCCTTCTCTGGGGGGAGGGGGTGGACGGGTGGGCAGGTGTCCTCACCTGTGTGGGAGCCGGGGATGAACCAGAGGCAGCCGTTCTCCAGCGTGGCGTCCTCCAGCGCCATCCACACACCCAGCACCCGGCCCAGGGGCTCGGTGTAGAGGAAGGAGGCGTCCTGGTGAGGGGAGACTGCGGCCGGCCCACTGGGCATGAGGAGCCCCGCCCCACCTACCCTGGCCTGGTCTCTACTCATTTCTCAGGGCTTCTGAGGCCCAGTCTTCCCCTGAGCAGTGAGAATCTCAGCACTTCTCTGGGCAAGAGATTCGCTGATCAAAGCTCCAATTTCCTAAACCATAAACCGCCCATGATAACCTCACCCTAAGGGTTGGCTGGAGGATTTTGTGAGACGATGTATGCAAAGCGCTTAGTAAAGGGCCCGACAAGGTAATTGCTGCCTAAAGACCAGCTGCTATCATTTAATTTTTTTTTTTTAACAGCCACAATTGCAGCATATGGAAGTTCCCAGGCTAGGGGTAGAATCAGAGCTGCAGCTGCTGTCTTACGCCACAGCCAGAGCAACGCCAATCTTAAGCTGCCTCTGCAACCTATGCCGCAGCTTGTAGCGATGCCAGCTCCTTAACCCACTGATCGAGGCCGGGGATTGAACCCACATCCTCACAGACACTGTGTCAGGTTCTTAACCCACGGAGCCACAACAGGAACTTCAGCTGCTATTGTTTGAATCCAGCCAGGTGACAAGTCACCGTCCTTAGCCAGAGAGCATCTCTGGCCACCAGGTGACCCAGTGGTGTAAGACTGGGAAGCTGAGGAATTCCC
Organism: Catagonus wagneri; assembly: GCA_004024745.2. Classification (NCBI taxonomy): domain Eukaryota; kingdom Metazoa; phylum Chordata; class Mammalia; order Artiodactyla; family Tayassuidae; genus Catagonus; species Catagonus wagneri. The sequence goes on from PVHT021183634.1 coordinate 3,802,412, forward strand.
TGGTGGCGTCGTGGTTAAGGATCCCGCATTGTCACTGCTGTGGCATGGGTTCGATCCCTGGCCCAGGAACTTCTGCATGCTATGGGCTCTGCCAAAAAAGAAAAAAAAACCTGGGAAGTTGAAGCAAAGGGGAAGGCAGACCAAACATCCACATTGTTAACGCCCCCCTGCATGAGGCTGGGGCGCAGGCAGGATGGGGGAGCCCTGAACAGGGGACCTGAGTGGGTAATAACCACAGAGGCTGCGGGGCTCGCCTCATTCCTTGCCGGGAAACCATGTGTCCTCTGAGCCCCAAACTTTATTTTTTTTTTTTTTTTTGCCTTTTGTCATTTTATGGCCGCGGGTTTATGGCCGCACCCACGGCATGTGGAGGTTCCCAGGCTAGGGGTCTAATCGGAGCTGTGGCCACTGGCCTGCGCCGCAGCCACAGCATCGCAGGATCCGAGCCGCGTCTGCAACCTACACCACAGCTCACGGCAACGCCGGATCGTTAACCCACTGAGCAAGGGCAGGGACCAAACCCGCAACCTCATGGTTCCTAGTCGGATTCGTTAACCACTGCGCCACGACGGGAACTCCTGAGCCCCAAACTTTAAAAGGGACTTTGACAATCCACACAGTGTTCAGACGAAGGCGTCCTAATGGTGGGGACCCCAAAATATTTGGAGGAGGAATGGCCGAAGGAGCCCACTCGGGAGCTGGTGCTTGGGCTGAACGGTGGGGAGGAGGGGCCGACCTGAGCTCCCGAGAAGAAAGGAAGCGCTGCCTGTGGGAGCAAGTCCTCTGTCAATGGAGGTGTTTGAGAGAGGATCATGATATCCAGTGGAAGGGCATCTGTGTGCCCAGTGATCAGATCAGCAGCTTCTCTGTTCAGTCTCCTCCAGGGAACGTCTTAAAACACAGATTCCCAGGAGTTCCCGTTGTGGAGCAGCGGAAATGAATCTGACGAGTATTCGTGAGAATTCAAGTTCGATCCCTGGCCTTGCTCAGTGGGTTAAGGATCTGGCCTTGCCATAAGCTGTTGTGTAAGTCACGGAGGCAGCTTGGATCTGACGTTGCTGTGGCTGTGGTGTAGGCTGGCAGCTACAGCTCCGATTCGACCCCTAGCCTGGGAACTTCTGTATGCCGCAGGTGCAGCCCTAAAAACAAAAAAGAAAAAAAAACCTCACATACACACAAATTCCCAGGCCCTTGCTGTCCTTCCTGACAAGATCTCAGGGAATGGGGCCCAGGAATCTGTATTTTTAACCAGCAAGGAGTTGCTGCCAGTTCAGGAACCACCGTGCAAGGGCTCCCTTCCCACCCCACCCCCACCCCCGCCAAGTCCGCTCTTTTGAGAAAGAACAGGCCCTGCCTGGGGACATCTTAGCACGCACCTTCCCTCCCTCTGGAGACCCGACCACCCTCAAGTCCCAGCTCTCCCAGTGGGGCCCTGGCGGGGCACCCCAGCCTGAGCTCAGCTCACCTTCGCCACCAAAGTGAGGTTGCTGCAAGAGAGGGGGCGGGCAGGTGAGGCGGGGGAGCAGGGGGAAGGGCGGGGGCCGCCACCCGGAGTCGTCTGGGTGGGATGCTCTTCCCCGGCCCTCGTGTCTGTCCCCAGGGATTCCACGGCGGCACCCAGCTCTGGAGCGCCGTCCCAGGCCCAGGAGGGCTGCAGACAAGAGCTCCCGGGTCTGCGCACACACGTGCCAAACAGGAACACGAGGCAGAGGTCAGGGCCGCGAGAGAGGCTGGGGCCCAGGCCAGCCTCTGAGCGCTAAGGTCAAAGATGGGTCCTCCCTTCCACGGGAGCTGGAAGGCTTCTTGGAGGAGGTGGCACCCAGCAGATCATTTCCATAGCCAAGGGAGGGAGAAGGCGGTCCTGGGGTCCCCTTCCCTCCTTTTATTCTCTTTTGGCCACGCCCACAGCAGGTAGCCACACCCCTTCCCTTCTGCCCCCAGACATGAACTGAGACCCTGCGAAGCGCTGGGCATCCTAACCAGAGGAGGCTGATTTTATGTCTTCTCCCACCAACTTAATACTGCCTCTGGGGAGCGGCTTGCATGGGGAGGCTTGGTAGACGCCCTCGGCCCTTCGGATGGAGGGATAAACTGAGGCCTGGGGAGGACAGGAGCTCACCTTAAAAATACACATGCTCTGCACCACCACGGGCATCTGGAGGCCCAGACTCCTGGCCAAGGCCTGCAAGGGGGCGGAGGTCACACTGCCGGCCCGCCCCACCCACGCTCACGTCGGGCGCCCGCCCTCTCCCACCCCTCTGCTCACCTGCACCTTGGGGGAGTGTGTGATGCACCTGAAAACAGGGTCATGCGCGTGCAAAGCTGCGGACAGAGGTGGGCTGATGATAGTCCCCAGCAGCCCCACAACCCTCCCCCGTCCAGGCCTGGCACCCAGGCTGCACTTTCATATACTCACCTGTTTCACATGCACTGAGCTTCCCGCTTATTTATAAACGAGGGATGGGCCCCACAGATACTTACACCCCCACCCACGACCCTATTGTTTGTTTGTGTACGTGTGTCTTTTTAGGGCCAAAGCCCCGGCACGTGAAAGTTCCCAGGCTAGGGGTCAAATTGGAGCAGCAGCCGCCGGCCTACGTCACAGCCACAGCCACAGCCATGCGGGACCCAAGCTGCATCTGCGACCTACGCCACAGCTCAGGGCAACACCATATCTTTAACCCACTGAGCGAGAGCAGGGATCGAACCTGGTCCCCACGGATAGTAGTCATGTTCTTTACCACTGAGCCACAGTGGGAACTCCATCGTGACCTCATTCCTGACCTAGCCCTGACTGCCCACCCTGCAGAGACAGGGGGCCCATCACCTGGTAGCAATCTAGGTACCGCTGCTTCCTCTGCAGGACTGTGAGCACCCATTTCTCTCCCTGCGGCCTTAGTTTCCTCTTCTGTACAATGGGACTAAAGGCTGGGCCCAGCCTCCCAGGCCGCTGCAGGCCTCCGTGGGGCAATTCGTGTGCAACCTCAGCCCAGGGCCGGACACAAAAGAGCCACTCTTCTCATTATTTATGACTGTCATTATCACGACCAAACGAGGGCTGAACGTACTGAATGCCACTGAGTTGTGCACTTCAAGGTGGTGAAATGATGGTAAATTTTATAAGTATTTCACCACACTCTGTAGATAAACAAAGCTACCGTGAACTAACTTCAAGTTTAAAAAGCGGTCTTCGGGACTTCCTGTCGTGGCGCAGCAGAAACGAATTTGACTAGGAACCATGAGGACGCAGGTTCGATCCCTGGCCTTGCTCAGTGGGTTAAGGATCCGGCATTGCTGTGAGCTGTGGTGTAGGTCGCAGAAGTGGCTCGGATCCTGCGTTGCTGTGGCTGTGGCTGTGGCCAGCAGCTGTAGCTCCTCCATATGCCACGGATGTGGCACTAAAAAGAAAAACAAAAAAGTGTTCATGGGAGTTCCCTGGTGGTCTGGTGGTTAGGATTTAGTGCTTTCACTGCTGCAATGTGGGTTCAATCCCTGGTCTGGGAAGTGAAATCCCACATGAAGCTGCTATATGCCATGGCAAAAAAAAAAAAAAAAAAGCAGTCTACAAAGTAAATTTTAATCCATGAACCTGGAAAAAAGGAGGGTGGTTTCTTAGCTTACTTTGGGGGGAGTCTCAGAACAGGGACGGTGTCAACATGTGAGGTGCTCCCAGTGGGACCCAGAAACCCCACATGCTTGGGGCCAGGATCATCCCCAGGCTGGGCAGTGGAGAGCTAAGCGGTCTGTGTCCGCATGGGGTGCTCAGGTGGACCCCTCTTCCCAGTGCTATGATGGCAGGGCCATGGGACTGGCATCATAAGACGCAGAAGAGCAGGGCCCGCGGGGGGAGCCTGCACCCAGAAATGCCATTTGTCGGGTCACTAACTTACCGCTCCCCCCCCAACTCTTCAGACCTGTTTCCCCCAAGCTCCTGCTTACCATGACCAATTTTGTTGATGGCTTTCTCTGGAGGGACCAGGAAATTGCCTGTGGCACAAAGGACAGGGAAAGGTAGAAAGAGCTGGAGTCCAGCCTCTTGGGGGCAGCTGGCTTCGGCAACCGCCCACCTCTAGGGCCCCGCTCCAAACCTTTCTTATCGAAGACACCTTTCTCAAAGAAGAATCGGATCTTGTCACCGCTGCTCAAGAAGTAGTCTGTGCTGCCCTGTGGTGAGGAGACAACGGGGGCACTGAGCATGTGTCACGGGCTCAGAGGTGGGCCTGGTGGGGAGGGAAGAGGATTCAGATGCGTCCCACCCGACACCACTAGAGCTTCTCAAATTTGTCCACTGCGGCACAGGGAATGGGAAACCCAAATGCTCAGAGGAAGAGCCAGAAATGGAGTCCCTGCTGTGGCGCAACAGGATCAGTGCTATCTTGGGAGTGCTGGGACCCAGGTTCAATCCCCGGCCCAGCACAGTGGGTTCAGGATCCACTAAAAGCAGAGCCAGATACTACAATCATGGAATTTTTTTTTTTTTTCTTGGCTGCACTCACAGCCTCTGGCAGCTCCCCAGCCAGGAATGGAATCCAAGCTGCAGCTGCAGTGATGCCGGATCCTTAACCCGCTGTGCCACAGTGGGAACTCCCTGTTGAAAACTTTTTCATAAATCCATGACTCATACTCAATATGGCAGGAGACACAGGTGCTAGATAAAACAGGCCTGGGTCCCAGGTAGCCTTGGGCCATTTGTTTTACCTCTTAAAGCCTCAGTTTCCTCATCTGTAAAAGGGGAATAATAATAGAACTGACTTCCCCCGATTGTGGGGAGGTTTCACGTAGAGGCTGAATCTTTTTGCCTTTTTTTTTTTAAGGGCCACACTGGCTGCATATGGAGGTACCCACACAAGGGGTCAAATCAAAGCTGTAGCTTTGGCCTACACCACAGCCACTCCTGAGCAAAGCCAGGAATCGAACCAGTGTCCTCATGGATACTAGTCGGGTTCGTTACTACTGAGCCACAATGGGAACTCCCAATAGCAGCTGCTCTTTAGGCAACAATTACAATGTAATTGAAGGGAAAGGGAAAAAACAAAGAACCTTTTCTTGTTAATCTTAATATCATGTTTTAAATTTCTTAGCATCATATAAAAACAATGCTCCAGGAAGTTGCCCCATGTTTTCCTTGTGGCTTTAGTCGCCCGTGACCACCATGCATATGTATCTTCCTTCATGGTGACATGAGTGGCACCCATGCCCCTACCTGGGTTTCCACCCCTGGCAGAGCCCCACCGCTCCCTCGCTGGCTCAAACCTGCTCTCACGGGTGCCTGCATGGCTCAACTCAGTGATCCGTCTGGGCTTTTTCAAAGCCCTTTCCACTGAAAACTAAAAGTGTCTGCAACATCCTTAGCTCCTCTGCACTAAAACTGAGAGTGAGAGGAGTTCCTGTCATGGCTCAGTGGAAATGAACCTGACCGGCATCCATGAGGACGCAGATTCAATCCCTGGCCTCACTCAGTGGGTTAAGGATCCAGCATTGCCATGAGCTGTGCTATAGGTCGCAGACACAGCTCGGATCTGGTGTTGCTGTGGCTGTGGTGTAGGCTGGCAGCTACAGCTCAGATTCAACCCCTAGCCTGGGAACTTCCATATGCCCTGGGTGCAGCCCTAAAAAGAAAAGAAAAAGAGAGAGAGAGAGAGAGAGAGAGAGGGAGGGAAACAGTCTGGGAGGCATAACTGAAAGATAATGATGTTCTACGCTGCCAAAGACTCTGCTTAACACAGTAATTCACAAAGGAATCATGTTCAAAGGAGAATTCCAAGAACCACACAGACATGGGCGATAAACAAAGTGAATTTACAAATCGATGCAAAACAGATCTAGCCGCAAGGGCAATAACTGCATCCTGCTGGACCCAGTTCATACCCATTTCTATGAACAGGTATCACGTGAGTTTTTATCCGTTCTATTCAATTTACAGTCGTCAAATAACTCAAAGACAATGAAAGGTGAAAGTAGGCTGGAAGGGAGAGCGAGACAGGACAGCTGCGATCTTTTTATCTTTTAATACCCATTCCAAAGTCTTTCATATCAGTAGTGACTATTGAGGGTTTACTGAATGCCAGTGCCACCGAATGAAAGCAACTATTTGGAGGGAAAAACTCATTCTACAAGAAACCGGTTTTCCTTCTGCAGGCTTCTGGTCATTGCAATTCTCTTTATGGCCACCAGATGGCGGAAGCTCCCTGCTTATGAGTAAGACTGAGCGGGGATTATTGAGCCTGGACTACAGCTCTTTGGCTTGGAAGTCCCACCACCAGGCAGGTTCGTAAATTTAAACGATGAAAGGTTAAGAGAACTATGTGGGAGAACCCTTGGGTCTCAACTTACCCATCTCAGACTTTACTGAGTCCTATCCAGTCACCGGGGGGAACAGAGTCCCTGTCTCATTGCAGGATGACTTGCCCAGGTGAGCCCCACCAGAATCACTTGGCTTACTCTGCCCTTTGTGGCAGGAAAACTTCTAAGAAGTACAACAGAGCATGAGCTTGGTATCAGTTCAAATTCTGACTGTCAGTCACTAAGCATGTAGTTTGGGGCAGGTGAACTGAGCCTCAGTTGCCCCACCTGTCAAATGGGCACATAGTGCTGACTTACAAATTCCGGGTAGCAAGTGAAGGAAATATGCATTAAAGACATTTGGCCTGGAGCTCGGCCCACAGGAAAGATAGGGGTCTGAGTCATTATCAGAATGACCCTGTGAGCCTTGGGACCCTACGTTTCCAGACTGCTGCTCCAGCTGAGCAGCTGCCCATCAAAGACCAAAGGCCACCGTCACCTGCTCCAGGCACCCACCTGGGCTCGCAGCTGCTCCTCCTCCTGGGTGGAAAATTCCGTGCGGCAGTGGAGAGGGACATCCATCTCGGCCACAAGCTCGCCAATCCTCTGCTGCATGGCCACACACTCGGCTGCAGACAAGAATCCTTCCAGCACCAGGAATCCATCCTCCTGGAACTGCAAGCAGAAAGGAGACTCGGGCTTCCCCCTCCAGCGCTCTCAGCGGGGACTGACTTGATCCCTCCTCAAACCCAAAGCCCTGAGAACGCAGCCCAAGTGTCCGAGTTGTCCAGTGCCCAGGGAAGAACAATCAATGTCGGCTGATTGAATGAGGTGGGAGGGGAGGTGTCCCCGCCCCCACGCCCAGTGGACTTGGGTCAGCCTCATTCATTTGCTCAAGTCATATTGCCTGAGCATCTCCCCTGTACCACTCATGGGTTGGGGGGGGGGTGTTTTTGTTTGTTTTTCCTTTTTACAGCCGCACCCAGGGCATATGGAAGTTCCCAGACTAGGGGTTGAATCAGAGCTGCAGCCACAGCAACAGAGGATTCGAGCCACATCTCTGACCTATACTTCAGGTTGTGGCAACACCGGATCCTTAACCCAATGATGGAGGCCAGGGATTGAACCCACATCTTCAAGGACACTGTTCGCGTTCTTAACCTGATAAGCCACAATGGAGCTCCTTGTTTGTTTTTTTTTTTTTTTTGGCTGCGCCCACGGCATACAAAAGCTCCTGGGCCAGGATCAAACGCACAGCAGCCACCCAAGATGCTGCAGTGACAACACCAGATCTTTAACCCACTGCACCACATGGGAACTCCCACACATGGTTTTAAGAGCTAGACATTCAGTAATGAGCCTGCCTCCCAGAACTTACAGTCTGGGGAAGGAGATGCACGTCAAACAAGCCAGCACACCAGTGAACCTATCACAACGAAGTTCAGTTTATCAAACCTGAACACAACACAACTGATAGAAAAATATTTACTGAGATGGGACGGTGTTCCAGATAGATATATTGTGAGAGTAAGGAAAAAATGCCAGATGGGAGTTCCTGTCGTGGCTCAGTGGTTAACGAATCCGACTGGGAACCATGAGGTTGCGGGTTCGATCCCTGGCCTTGCTCAGTGGGTTAAGGATCCTGCGTTGCCGTGAGCTGTAGTGTAGGTTGCAGACGCGGCTCGGATCCTGCGTTGCTGTGGCTGTGGTGAAGGCCGGCAGCTGCAGCTCTGATCCGACCCCTAGCCTGGGAACCTCCATATGCTGAGGGTTATGATACAGCGCTAAAAAGACAAAAAAGAAAAAGAAAAGAGAAATGCCAAATGCAAATTAGTATCCTAATTTCTGAGAACTCTGGCAAGTGCTTTCCCCTCTCAGACCCTCAGGGCATCAGAAGCAGAGCCCTCTGGTGCCTCCTTTGTGACACACAGGCAGCCAGTGGGTGGCAGCTCGGATGACAATGTGAGGACATTTTGGACTCAAGGGCTGAATACCAAAAAAATTGTCTCAGCATAGGAAGTTAAATTTTCTTTTTTTGAGCTTTTCTGGGGCTTTTTTCCTGCCGTCAGGGACAAACAAAGGTCATGTGTTTTAAGTTTCCTGGCTCTAATTCCCACGGGTTAGCCTTTCTTGAGGTCAAATGCACCCGCCACCGGCCTAGGGATGGGGGTGGGATGGGGGTGTCGGTCCCTCGCTGGCCCCGCCCCTTCCTGGACTGACCAAGGTCACCACCACCCCCACCTCCGCTCCTCCGCTCCTGCGATCCTGTGTTTTACTCTGGTTTCATCACATGCAAAGTCCCACCCCGCCCGGGTGCTGTGGCCTGGAGGGTCCCTGGCTGAGTGTGCCTAAGTTAGGGGCCGGGGTCGGGGCTGTAAATGGACCACGCTGAGCTTCAGTTTCCCCTTCTGAAAAAATGTAAGGGGGGTAGGATCGAATTCCCAGGAGACCACTCTAAGTCCAAAGCCCCCCCCCAACCCCTCCGCCAGGACCCTACCTTCTGGAGCTGCGAGGGGCTCAAGCCGGCCATGCGGACTTCTCAGGGGGTGGCTCAGGGTACTAAGCCTGCGGCTGGAGAGGAGAAAGGTCAGAAGGGGAGGGCAGCCTGGGAGGGAGAGGGAGAGAGAGAGAGAGAG
>PVHT021183634.1:3812329-3867609 GCA_004024745.2 Catagonus wagneri
TCCATCCCCCCACCCCAGCTAATCCAGGATCAGCCATTTCTGATCTCCTGTGGGGTGTGTAAATGCCCACTTCCAGTTTCTTTCCAGAAACTTCTCCCCAACCAGCTGTTTCACCAGGCACCCAGAGGTTGTGTTCTAGGAATGTCTGAGCAGACAGGAGAACACCAGAGTCCCAGTCCAGGTGTCACCACTAACTGTGACCTCTGACCAGTGTCTGCCCCTCTCTGGGCCTCGAGCACAGATTAGAAGGTGCCCCGGGAGCTCCCGGTATGACCCAGCGGGGTGGGAGATCCCAGGCCTTGCACAGTGGGTTAAGGAACAGGTGTGGCTGCAGCTTCATCGTAGGTCACAACTTCAGCTCAGATCGGATCCCTGATCCCGGAGCTCCATATGCCACAGGGTGGCCAGAAAAAGAAAAAAGAAAAAAAAAAGGGAAGTGGCCTCGCCATCAGCACTAAGGTCTGGCTGGGGTGGGATGCTAGGGTGGGATGCAGGGGTGGGGAGGTGGCTCTGAGTGGCTTGGCATCCCAAAGGCAGAAGAGGGCCTGGGGGAGTTCCCATTGCAGCTCAGAGGGTTAAGAACCGGACTAGTATCCATGAGGATGTGGGTTCAATCCCCGGCCTCAGTGGGTGAAAGGATCCGGTGTCGTTGCAAGCCGCCGTGTAAGTAGTTGATGAACCTCATAGAATCTCAGCTTGGATCGGGCGTTGCTGTGGCTGTGGTGTAGTTAGTTAGAGCGTAGTTGACCCCTAACCTGGGAACTTCCATATGCTGCACTGCAGCCCTATTAAAATAAATAAATAAATACATAAATAAGAGGTCCTCAGGGGAGGACTGTCTGCCCCCTGCTCCCCAGCTCTGATCGCCTGAAACTCTCCAGGTTTTTTTCTTTGTTGTTTTTTTTTTGGCTTATCTAGGGCATATGGAGGCTCCCAGGCTAGGGCTCTAACAGGAGCTGTAGGTGCCGGCCTTCACCACAACCACAGCAACGCGGGATTCGAGCCGCGTCTGCGACCTACACCACAGCTCACGGCAACGCCGGATCCTTAACCCACTGAGCAAGGCCAGGGATCGAACCCGCAACCTCATGGTTCCTAGTCGGATTCGTTAACCACTGAGCCACGACGGGAACTCCGAAACTCTTGAGGTCTTGAGAAGATGATGGAGCAGAAGAGAGATCTTAGAGGAAGGGGCTCGAGGGTGGGGGCCTGAGTCTCCAGGGTGGGGGAGAGGGAAGCACAGGTTCCTGCACCCCACCCCCAGGCCCAAGACCGTGTCTTGGCGAGGCTGGCAGTCAGCACACACACCCTTCCCGGGGCAGCCCCGCTCAGCAGCTGACTGGGCCATTCTGGCTGCAGCTTCTGAAAACCAGCCACTGTCCTTCCGCGAAGTGATGCTTTCTGAAAGGCTAAGGGACAGAGTGTCTCGGGAGCGTGCGTGGGGACACAGCCTTGGCCCTGGATCAAGTTGTGTTTTCTGGGCCACCGCATGGCTTGGTCCAAGCTTCCCAGGCTGGGGGGTGAGGGGCCCCCGGGGGACAGGCTGCGCGAGGAAGGTGGGCGGGAGACAGAACTGTTGGGGGAAACACAGCCAAGACTCAGCTCACTCCGGGGAGCGCTGGCCAGCTGGCCAGGCCCCTTCAGATGCAGCCGAAGCAGCCACCCAGCAGAGCGACAGCTGACCTGTGCCAGAAGCACAGCGAGTGTCCCCTAGTGAGGCAGCATACTCACTCAGGCAGTCAGTGTAGGAGCATGGGCTTCGATGCATTCTTTGATACGGCCATTGATCAACATTTGTGGCTTCAGGGCTCCAGGGAGCGACATCCACACAGGCCTTGTTTACTGTAGGGAGTGTACCTGCGCCCAGATGGACATTAATCTCTAACCCCCGTGACTCCGTCTACCGGAAGGGAAGGGCAAAGAAACCTTGAGACTTAGGGGGCATTTCCACCCCAAGACCCCTGCTGGACAAGGACTGATGTCGGGAACTGGGCAAGGCCAATGGGAGAAAAGCACACCTTTCTGGACCCCATGTTGGTAGCCCCCATCTTTAAGGGATAAAAACCCCCATAGGACAATAGAAAGGGGGGCTCTTCTCCCCCCTCCCAGCTGCCCTGGGAGCTGCTTGCTTCCCTGGAATAAAGACTTTGCTTGCTTGCTGCCTGTGTGTCCGCGAAGTTCATTCTTCAGCCACGTGAACAAGAACCTGGATTCCACTGACATCTTTCCGACATTCCTAGCGCTGGGCTAGCAACTCCTGGGGAACCCCCACCTGAGGCAGCCAGGGGGTTACATCTGGGCCTTGCTTTCCCCATCTGTAGTTTGGAATATCTTCTGTGCAGTTGGCAAGTGCCCACGGGAGTTCCCATCATGGCTCAGCAGTAACAAATCTGACCAGTATCCATGAGGATCCAGGTTCGATCCCTGGCCTTGCTTAGTGGATGAAGGATCTGGCGTTGCTGTGAGCTGTGGTGTAGGTCACAGATGCGGCTTGGATCCTGTGTTGCTGTGTCTGTGGTGTAGGCCGGCAGCTACAGCTCCAATTCAACCCCTAGCCTGGGAACCTCCATATACCACAAGTGCAGCCCTAGAAAGAAAAAACAAAAGTGCCCACAGACTGTTCTCCAAGCGTTAGCAGGAGATGTTCTGGGTGGAATATGAGGGTATTTTTTGAACTTCTCCAGTTTTCCAAACTGCTGTTATAATGAGAGAAAAGGCCACCACTGGCCTTTCAGTGGCATGAAGAGCCCTGAGTTGGGGGAAGGAAAGGAGGAGGGGCTGGGCCTCCCAGGATTTGTTCATTTATTCCGATCAGGCCTTGGGAAGTGGGTGGGCGGTGTTTCCATGTTGCCGGTTTTTCCCTAAAGTTAACCAGCTCCAGATCAGACCCTGGGCCACCCCAAAGCTGGGGTGGGGCCACGGGCATGGGTGGGGGGGCACCGGGCCAGACGGCACAGGGAGACCTCCACTCTTAAGACACAGCAGGGTGTTATAGTGGGTCTGCGCCCAACTGCTCGGCCTCCCAGTCAGAAAGCCCACGACAGAGGCAGAAGAGGGAGGGACTCTGGACTCAGTCCCCTGTAGGGACGATGGACAGAGGTGCCCAAGCAGCAGCTAAGGCCTCACGGTTAAGGCCAAGGTCGGACACAATACCTTCTTTCTTCACTCACAGACCCCTGCCCCAGGGCCCACGTTGGCCCAGCACAAGGCTCACTGGTCTGGGAGGACGGCAGATCATTTACTCCAGGGAGCCAGGCCCTCTGCTCAAAACTCCACCCAGCGGCAAAATTCTCCTGAAGCTGGAGTTCCCTTCGTGGCTCAGTGGTTAATGAATCCGACTAAGAACCGTGAGGTTGCGGGTTCGATCCCTGGCCTCGCTCAGTGGGTTAAGGATCCGGCGTTGCCGTGAGCTGTGGTGTAGGTCGCAGACGCAGCTCGGATCCCGCGTTGCTGTGGCTGTGGCGAAGGCCGGCAGCTATAGCTCCTGTTAGACCCCTAGCCTGGGAACCTCCATATGCCGCGGGTGCGGCTCTAGATAAAGGCAAAAAGACAATAAAAAAAAAAAATTCTCCTAAAGCTAAGTCTCAGAAACATCCTGCGAGGCTGCCAGCACCATCCTGACTTTATAACAAGGAACCCGAGGCCCTGCATCAAATACACGGCAGAGCGAGAATCCGAAGCCGGCGCTGCTCACCCCCCTGAGCCTCTGCCCGTGACCCTGGTACCTCCAGCACCTCCAGCCCAAAGCGGCTGGGAGCTGAGTCGGGCCCGCCCACGGTGACGCTCAGTCCTGCTGTGGGAGCGACAGGGACCGACGAGAGCAGAGTGCTGTTGCACAGGCGGGCATGCGGAGGGCACGGAGAGAGGGCATCTGCCCAGCTCCACGCAGGGCTGACCGAGCTGGGACAAGGACCTGAGGCTACCGGCTCCCATCCAGCGCCCGCCCCTCCCTCCCATCCAAGCCCACGAGGGCCGAGACCACAGGCCTCTGGCCGGCAGAGAAGGTGCTGGCCTTGGGACCCCGGGGGGGCCCGTGTCCCATGCGGCTTCCTCCAGGGGCTGCTTCTGAGGAGCAGACGGCCCCTCGGGGCAGGAGGACGTGCAGGTGCCCGATAAACGTCCTCTACAAATGAGTCCAAGGGCCCGGCGGGCCTCCGAGAGCCGGGGGAGGGCCTCCCGTACCACGCAGACCTCCGGAGGCTACTTTCTGATACAGATTTATTTGATATTTGAACCGAGTCTACAAGTTAAGACCCACGTGTTAACGGATGGCTTCATGGTTGTCAGAGGCTAGTGTGCGTTACTTCTGAGGGTTACATTGGATGACACGACGCAGAAAACGCCAATGGACAAACGGACATCATCAGTAAGACAAGAGACGCTAAAACGTGCCTTAGTGTCCCCGAGGGGCTGATCTGGACGGGGGACCCTTTTAAGGCGGAGACCCCGGTGACTGATGGGAAGTGAGCTGGCTTCCTGCCACCAGGCGCTTGGGCTGGGCTGCGTGTGCCAGGCGCCTGGGACAGAAACTGGAACCAGAATCTAGGAAGCCCGCCCTCCACTCCCAGCATCGACCTCCGCACCCGGGCCCCTGCCTTCAAGGGTCTCTTCTGAAGGGCCGGGTGGTGACAGGGCGGACATCGGCGGCGGAGGCGAGGAGTAGCAACTGGGCAAATGAGGGGAAGAAGAGCTCCGGTGAGGGGGCTTCTCTGGGCCCCTTAAAACTGTGACGCGGGGGGACAAGAGGCGGGGAGGACGGGGCACCGTTCACTCGGGGATCAGCCAGCCCGAGTCTCCTCCCTTCCTGGCAGCTCCCGGACATTCCCGGCGGCCGGCCCGACCGAAAGCCACAGAAACGAGAGCCTGCCAAGATGCACGGAGGAGAAAGAAAACAAGACGCCAAAAACAAAACAAAAGAGCCCCCGCCCTCGGCGGGGAGAGGAACAAACAGACTCCTGGGCCAAGGTCACCCCAGATTCGGAAGGCGTCCTGCAGCCCGCAGCCCGGGGGGGGAGGAAACACAGTTCGGTGTCCTGCCGCCTGCTCAAGGGGAACTGCCGTCCCACCCTGAGACCCCAACTCACTGGCCTTTAGTGTCCTTTTTTTTTTTTAAGTTTTTTTCTTTTTAATACCCAAACCATCAATTTTCAAGGCTTTAAAAAAAAAGTTTTTTTTTTTTTTTTGCTTAAAAAAAAAATCTAAATTGGTGAGACAAACCCCAGGCCTGGCCTTTCCGCTGGGTGGCCCGCCTTCCCACCGGCTGTGCCACCAGAGCGCAGCCTGACACCTCTGGGGTGACCTGCCCCAGGTGGCTCACCCTGGAGCGCTCTGCCAGGTCTGGCTGGGCACGGAAGGCTGGCAGCCTCCAACACTCCCCTCTGAGCGAACCTTCTTGGGCATGTGTAAGTCGTCTCGGGTGGAGGGCGGAGAAAATAAATACCAAGAACTGAGTAGGTGTCCCTGGACCTCTGGCGTCGGCTCGGCCTCTGGGGCCTGATTGTCCCAAATACTGTGCTGGAGACGGACTACAGGTCTCTGATCTTCCCCACAGGCGCCTGCCCTGGGGGGGCGTGAGTGTCCGGAGAAAGGGGCCAGCCCCTCAGGTGCTGTGTCTGGTCTCGGCCCAGCTCAGTCCGGCCCAGGCTCCCGCCCCGGCCGAGGGGCCGGCCTGGCTGTCCCGGGTCTCTGGGCCCAAGGCCTCCCCGAGGTCCGGCTGCTGGGCGCCTGCTCGCCCGCGCTCAGGCCTGCTCCTTGTCGGCCCTCCAGAGCCGCTCCTTCACCTCGGGCGGCAGGGTGTTGAACAGGTCCTCCTCCACCACCAGGCCGCTGCGCTTGAGCAGAGGGCACTCACCCAGCTCCACGGGCAGGCACTCCAGACGGTTGCCCCGCAGCTCGATCTGGGTCAGGCTGGTCAGCTCGCCCACCCGCGAGGGCAGCGACTGCAGCACGTTGTTGCCCAGGTGCAGGGCCCGCAGCTTTCGGCACTGGAAGAGCTCCGGGGGCAGCGCCTCGATCTGGAGGGAGGAGCAGAGGGCCGGGTGAGGCAGGTGCCACCTTCTCGGATGCCCGTTCCAGCTACCCCAGACCCCAGGTGCCAGCACGCTCTGGGCGCAAGTCTGGCTAACGTTCCCCTGGACTTCAGGTCTCAGCTCTGCAGTCACGTCCTCCAGGAAGCCTTCCCTGACCTCCTGGAAACCTATGGCACCCTAGCCCCCCGACAGCACTGAGCCCCATATGTGCAAAGTGCGAGATCTCCTGTCACCCCGTACTGTGGGCTGAGAGGGCAGGGCTGGGCGTGCCGTGTTCCCCGCTCTCCCCCAGAGCCTGGCACCCATGGAAGCAGATCACACCAGCCGGCCCCTCCCAGGCCACCCTCTCCGCCACCACCCAGGGTTCACCGGGAGCCAGGCTGCTGGTCTCTCCTGATTTAAGAACAGTTTATTTGTTTACTTATTTATTTATTTTTTTGCTTTTCAGGGCTGCACCCACGGCATATGGAGGTTCCCAGGCTAGGGGTTAATTTAGAGCTGCAGCCGCCGGCCTACGCCACAGCCACAGCAATGCCAGATCCTCAACCCCCTGAGCGAGGCCAAGGACGGAACCCACATCCTCGGGAATACTAGTCAGGTCTACAACCCAATGAGACACGACGGGAGCTCCCAGAACAGTTTGTGAAAGCACAGCAGCCTGCTCAGAAAACTCCATTCCCTTCACTTGCTGGGAGCTCACAGCAGGGGTCAGAATCCCAGCTGTGTCATGTCCCCTCCCTGCCCAGTCACAGCTGCCCGGTCACAGCTGTCCTTATCTGTAAGCGCAGGGAGCCCGGTGCTGGCCATTCAAAGGCGCCCCCTCCTTCCGATGTGGCAAAACTTGAATAGAGGCCAACACCACCCACGTGCTGCTGACTCCGGGGCAGGTCCTGGGCAAGGACGCCACTCCTTCCCTAAACGCTCAGCACGACCTGCTGGGGCTCCGGAAGCACTCTCTCCCTTCTACAGATGGGATAACTGAGGCCCTGAAGGAGCTAGCCTGCCTAGGGGTTCACAGCTGGCAAGCGGCAGAGCCAAGACTGGAACCTGGTCTAACGGTCTGTGCTCTGACCATCAGTGGGGCAAGGAACGAGAGCTGCAGCCCAGGAGGGACCCACTGTGTCTCCACGCGCAAGGGCAGAGCCGCGTGAGGGCCAGCCTCCTCCCGGCCAGTCCACGAGCAGTCAGCTAGGGCACGGCTCTCGCTGCGCCCGCTCTCCCATAGCCACCTCCTTCGGATCCGGTGGGCAGGAGCCAGGAGACGGGCCCCGAGCCCATGTGAGGGTGACGGGGAGACTGCAGTGACAGCTCCGAGCCGGCTGTCGCCCCCCGCCCCCACTTCCCTTATGTGGAGGCGGAGGCTGGAGAGGCCACGCCATGAAGCACGCCGTGGAGGTTTCAAAGGAGACTCCTGACCTGGGCCTCCAGACCTGCCACTGTCGTGCCCAGGGGTCAGGAATGGGACAGGAGCGGTTTCCTGGTTGGCAGGGACGAGGTCAGAGGGCACCTGGCAGGACCGAGGAGCCAGAGCCTCCCGGAGACCCCACTGCGCCCAACACGGCCTCTGATGACACGGTGGCCGGGGGGGGGGGGCGCAGGAGGGGCCGGGCCAGGGAGTGGCAGAGCCGGGGACACGCGGCGCTCTCCCCTGCCGCCATTCTGAGCACCCGGCCCAGCGGCGAGCTCTCTCCAGGCCGCCCGGAGAGGAGCAGCTGTCTCGGTGGCTCAGGGCTGCACCCAGGCCACTTCCGTCCTTCCCGCGAGGTGTGCTCCTACGCCGAGGCGCGGGTCCCCCCTCCCACCTCCTCAGGGACATCGGCGGCTCCCCCGTCTGTCCTGGCTCCTCAGCAAGTCCACCTGGTCTTCCAGGAAAAAGACCACCTTCCCGGGAGCCTCTCCGATGTTCCCAGCAAACCACCCGGAAAGACGCCGCGGCCGCTGTGGTCCAGCGTCTGCCCCTGCCCAACCCGGGAACGATCTGGCCGGAGCCACCAACAGTCATTCCCAACCCACTGGACCTGCAGCTGTTCTCCCTTCACCCGACCCCCCCAACGGGGTGCTCTTCCGCCCTGCATCCCAAAGGCTGGAGCCAGAGCCCGCCCCCTCCACCCTCTTCGCCCCACCCCATCCCATCAAGGACCCATGAGCCCCGGGGGTGACTTGTGAGCTTTGGGCTGACTCGGCATGGAGCCTCACACCTCCCGGGGGCCCCAGACATCCAACACGGGACACACCCTCTCCTCTCTGAAAACCTGCACCTTGTCCTGCGTCCTGCCTCCATGACCCCGGCCACCCAGGCAGCCAAGTGACCAACCTCCAGTCACCTCCGACCACTCCCTCTCCCCCCTGCTTCGATCCCACCCATGCTGTGCGCATTCATCCAAATCTCCCCCAAACCCGTCCATCCCCGGGGGCTTCGCCAGTCCAGGCTTCACCCCAGCCCGGTAGCTGCCCTCGGGTTTTCTTTCTTTTTTTTTTGTCTTTTTTTGCCTTTATGTAGAACTGCACCCGCGGCATATGGAGGTTCCGCCGGCCTACGCCAAAGCCACAGCAACGCGGGATCCAAGCCGTGTCTGCAACCTTCACCACAGCTCATGGCAACGCCGGATCTTTAACCCACTGAGCAAGGCCAGGGATCGAACCCGCAACCTCATGGTTCTTAGTTGGATTCCTTAACCACTGAGCCAGGAAAGGAACTCCGCCCTCAGGTTTTCTATCAGCTCCTGGCCTCTTCCCACGGCCACCCCGGCACTGCAGCAAGCTCTCTAGCCCCAGGGCGCTGCATCCCTCCGTCCCCAGGCCACGGGGACTGGGTGGACATTCTGATCCACACCAGACACTGGATGAAAGAGCCCAGTCCTTGTCCTCAGAGCGGGAGGGATGGGAGACAGACACCCGAAACCAAGTGGGAAGAATAGGACGGCCTCAGCCCTGGCCTCGGGGAAAGTCCGAATTCCAAGGGCCTAGCTTCCCGCTCCTCCCCTGCCTCCAGCTCCTTGCAGACAGAACCTACTAGACTCTCCCCGTCCTCTTCACCTGGCTGACTCCTCCTCGACCTGCAGGGCCAGGTGAAATGTCCCCTCCCTCAGGAAGCTTGTCTGCCTGGGGTTAGTCCGGGTTGAGGCCACTCCTTTGTGGGCCCAGGAGCTTCACGCCCCAGCACAGACCTGCCCACTGTGCCAACTGCTGCTTACTAGTCTCTCCCTACGAGACGCTGAGCTCCACACCGGGAGCGCTCAAAACACACAGCCCAGAAGTCTCCGACGCGGTTCAGGGTAACGAACCCGACTAGTATCCATAAGGGTATGGGTTCAGTCCCCGGCCTCGCTCAGTGGGTTAAGGATCCGGCGTTGCCGTGAGCTGTGGTGTTTGTAGGTCGCAGACAAGGCTAGCATCTGGCGTTGCTGTGGCTGTGGCGTAGGCCGGCAGCTGCAGGTCCAATTCAGCCTGTAGCCTGGGAACTTCCATATGCTGTGGGTGCGGCCCAAAAAAGCAGAAATCAAACAAACAAAAAATTCTGGCCAAATCAATGCATGAACGAATGACCAAATAAGTGCATGAATGACTACATCCACGTTTCGAAGTTTCAAGGCATTGTTAGCACAAGTTATTGTTATTGTTGTGACCTAAGCAAACAGCGGCCAAGGGCCTGAGCCAGCCACACCCCTTGCAGCCGGGTGGCTCACAGGAAGCCATGGGACTCCAGCTTAAAAGCAGGAGCCTAAGACCGGCTCAAGGGAACTCCTTTCCCTACAAAGGCCCCTGGCATCCCAGGGGCGGAGACAGGACGTGGTTCAGCAGTGAGCTGAACTGGGTGTCAGAGGGTCTCCTTCCTTGGGACAGCGGACAGCGTGCCGGCCGCCAGCTCTTCCTGAGGGGTGACCTCAGCCAACAGGCATGACCTAACAGGCCCGCCTGGCCTCAGGAGCTGAGGGCAAAGGCAGGAAGGGAGCCGGGCTGGAGGCTGGCCACACCCTCCACTGGGTGGGAGGGCCCATCAAGATAGGACAGGACTGCGGGTAGGGGGCAGGCCCTGGGGTGCAGAGGCCTGACCCAGCCCCAGGCACGACCTGGACCCACCCTGTCCTCTGGGGGAACCCCAGGTCCCCTTCCACAGGCTAAAGAAGGGGTTGCATTTGTCCGGGACTCCCCAAATGGGACGCTCCCCAGGAATCCAATTTTCCCGACAGCAGGGCCTGTTGCAGGCCCTGAGGGCAGTTTCTCCAAACCGAAGCGACCTGGGACCTGACCTTCACCCTGGACATTCTAGCACAAACGTGCGCACGGGCAGAATTCGGGGGAGGGGGAGGGGTCGGTCCCAGTCTCTGACACACGGAGACAGGCTGGCCTGCGGTGAGTGAGGCTTCGGGAAGTGGGGAGGGGCTCCTGCGGTCAGAGGTCTGGGATGCCTGAACCCTCCAATCTGGGTGATGCTGGAGAAGGCGCGTCCTTTCCTGGGGCTGCCTGGCCCCCGTAGGAGGCTGCTGGGGCGCGCTCCCCCAGGAGGCCTCCACAGGCTGCCGGGAGCAGTGTGACCAGCGCAGGGCTGGCACAGAGCACGTGCTCCGTAAACCCGCGGCTGCTTCATGCTGCTGACAGCAACACAGACATAGCGGTGGTGGCGGGATCGGCTGTCCCCCTGGGTGCCCAGGCCCTGGCTTCCGCCACCCTCTGCCTCACTGGGAGTGTCCGCCCTGAGCCCACCCGCCTCGCCGCAGGAGGGCTTCCGCCCAGAGGAGGGACTAGGAAGACGTCCTTCCCACTGTCAGCCTCCCTGCAGATTCCCCAGCAGAGGTGGGCAGGGCAGGTCCCCCCAGCACGTGCGGCTCTGTTTCCCCGGCAGAGGCCAGACCACGAAGCCACTGCAGGCCTCGCCCTCAACCCCCACCGGCCTGCTTCCGCGGAGGGCCCTTGGGTAGGAGGCTTCCCCGGACAGGCAAGGGGCTGGCGTGCGGGAGCCGCCAAAAGCCTCGATGATCTCCGGGGCGTGGCCTCCGGCACGGCAGGCCCACGACAGTTTGCACAACTCCCTCTCCAGAAAAGCAGGTGGTGACAAAACAGCCCCAACTTAGCCCAACTTGCCCTCCACCGCCCCCAGATCGCAGAGGGGAGAGGGCGTGAGTGGCGCTGGCGGCTGCACCAGCCACCCACAGCTTCTGTCTCCAGCGGGCCCGTCCCGGGTTCCAAATCTAGTCCGGGACCAGCTGAGGAAGACGCCACCAGCTCTGGGCTCAGCCCTGCCTCCCACGACCCAGTCCTGAGAGCGAAGCGCAGGCTTGTGGGGGGCCCACCCAGGGCCACCTCGGGGACAGACCACACCGTGCCCCCTGGCGGGAGAACTGAGGCCCTGGCGGCGGAGGCAGGCTCCCCGCAGCGATCCCGGTTCTGCAGGTCTGGGCTGGGGCCCGGGGAGTCCGGGTTTTCAGCCGGCTCCTCCCGGGGCCATCCTGGGAACCGCAGGTGGAGACCCCAAGCCCGGAGCGTCGGCCTGGCCCGAGATGCACCGTCCCCCGCCCCCCATCCCCCCCACGCCCCGCGCCCCGGGCCACTCACCCGGTTGGCCGTGACGGCCAGGTTCTGGAGGTTCTGCAGGAGGCCGATGTCGGCGGGGAGGAAGGTCAGGTTGTTGTGGCTGAGGTCCAGGTAGCGCAGCTTGCGGCAGTAGAAGAGCTGCGTGGGGATCTTCTCGATCTTGTTGCGGTTCAGGTAGAGGCGCTCGAGGCTGGTGAGGTTGCCGATCTGGATGGGGATGTAGGCGATGTGGTTGTACCACAGCTTAAGGCAGGTGAGGCGGTGCAGGTGCTGGAAGCTGATGATCTCCTCGATGGTCTTGAGGTTGTTGTCTTTGAGGTCGATCTCCTGCAGGTTGTGGAGGCTGAAGATGGAGTGGGGGATGCGCTCCAGGTCGCAGCGGACCAGCTCCAGCTCCGTCAGGTTGGCCATCTTCTTGAGGCTGTTGAGGACGATGAGCTTGGTGCCCTCGTTGTTGATGGACAGCTTCTGCAGGTGCACGCCCACGTCCGTGACCACCTGCGGCAGCTTGCTCAGGTTGCTCTTGAGCCGCAGCACCTTGAGCCGCTTGAGCTCGCGCAGCCCGTCGATGACGATGTAGCGGTTGTTCTCGGCGCTCAGGTTGCCCGTCAGGTGCAGCTCCTCCAGCGTCTTCAGGCTGTAGATCCACAGCGGGATCTCCTTGATGTCCGTGAACTTGATGTGCAGCGCCCGCAGGTTCTCGCGCAGGAAGGCCAGGGCGGGCGCCTCGATCTTGGCGGCCGTGTGGTACAGCCACAGCTCCTTGAGGCCCGTGAGCTGCGCGATGCTGGGCGGGATGGTCACGTCGGGGATCAGCTCCAGCTTCAGCACCTCCAGCTCCACCAGGTCGAACACGGTGTCGGGGATGCCGCTGAGCATGAACAGGTGCAGCTCCAGCTTGTCCTGCGCGTTCTTGGTGAGGCGCTGCCGCAGCTTGTCCAGCGTCCACTCGTTGTTGAGGTTCAGCTGCCGCAGCTTGTTCTCGCTCACCTCCGACAGGAAGACGGCGAAGCGCTTCGAGTAGAGCGGGTCGTACTGGTCGATGAGGTGCAGCATGAAGGCGAAGTCATTCTTCACGTCGGGGATGTCGCTGTAGCTGCTCTCCTCGCGGATCGACTCGAACGAGTACTTCTTCAGGGAGCGCCGCAGCATCCACCAGAGCGTGTACATGCAGATGAGGCCGTAGAAGATGACCAGGCTGATGTAGAAGGACGCCAGGATCTTGAAGAGCGTGGCCAGCGGGTGGGCGCACCGGTACGTGCGGTAGCCCGTCAGGCTCTCGATGTCCACGGTGCAGTCCACGTCGAACTTGATGTTGTGCACGTAGTAGACGGTGTAGCAGATGATGAGGATGAACTTGATCACCTTGATGATGGTTTGTCGCATGTACAGGCGGTACACGATGTCCCCCTCCTCCACGTGGGTCCGGAACTTCTTCACCTTCTCGAACAGCGCCTTGGCCTGCTCCCCCTCCTTCTTGTCCAGCACGCCCGTCTCCGAGCGGTCCACGATGCCCTGCTCGATTCGGGACTTGGTCCGCTGCAGCATGGGCACCGTGGCCTCCACGTCCTCGCTGACCGTCGATGACTTCTTGTCCATGGAGCCATTCATCTTGCTGAAGGCCGGCTTGGGGTCGCTCTCTTCCACCACCGTCTCCGACAGGGCCCGCGTGGTCCAGGGCGAGTCGAAGCACTTGAGCAGGATGGACACGAAGTGCTCCAGCTTGGAGCTGGTGCGCGGGAACTTGAACCAGAAGTTGCTGCAGGCCAGGAAGATGAGCGTGTGCAGAAGCACCAGGTAGGGGAAGTACTTGGCGAACCAGTGCAGGCGGTTCTCGTAGCACACGGCGTCCACGTAGTTGTACTGGTGCCGGTCCAGGTCGTACTTGATGCCCGTGGGGCCGGGGTCGGGGGCCGGCGGGACGGTGGAGTTGGGGTAGGGGGGCTCCGGGCCGGGGGCCGCCCAGCCCCGGAACGAGTCGTTGCAGGAGTCCTTGGTGACCCACTTACACGGCAGGCAGATCATCTTGTCTTGGGTGACCTGCAGCGTCCCCCCGAAGACCGCGATCATCAGCATCACGATGGAGATGTAGTCGGTGAACACGTCCCACCAGGGCTTCAGGATCCGGTACGCTGGCTGCGTGTCCGCGAAGTAGCGGAGCTCTGTCACCGGAATCATGGTTCAACCTGAAAAGGGACCCAGGGAGGAGGTCACTGCCGGACGGCCCGGCTTTCTGGGACCCGGGGTTGAAAGAGGGGGATAACGGACCCGTGGTGCACAACTCCACCTCGAGACAAGCTGTGAGTCATACTAGCTCGGCCCGCATCCAGAAACCAGACGGTCCCTGGGCAGCCGGAAACCACGGCAGGGAAGGCAGGCAGCCTCCCCATTTCACAGACGGGAAGTCTTGGCGTGCTGAGGTCTGGGCCCATGCTGGGCAAATAGCTAAGGCAGCCTCTCGGGGACCCCTGCACTCCAGCAGTCCTGTCGAGACCCCACCCTGTACCTCTAGCTCAGAGTTCTGCTTGTGGCTCAGTGGAAATGAACCCGACTAGTATCCATGAGGACTCGGGTTCCGTCCTTGGCCCTGCTCAGAGGGTTAAGGGTCCTGAGTTGCTGTGGCTGTGGGATAAGCCGGCAGCTGCAGCTCCAGTTCGAGCCCCAGCCTGGGAACTTCTATATGCCGCAGGTGCAATCCCCACCAAAAAAAAAAAAAAAAAAAAAAAAACCCTTCTAGCTCACTTGGAACCAGCTGTTGTGAAGCCACAACTGTGATCTGAACAGATTTTTTTCAAAGTGTGAGAAAAGCCAAATGTGGCAGAGAAGGGGCTTAATACAAACTCACTTTTTTTTTTCCTTCCACAGCATGCGGGAGTTCGTGGGCCAAGGAATGAACCCATACCACGGCAGTAACCCGAGCCACAGCAGTGACCATGCCTTAACCTGCTAAGACACCAAGGGAATGCCTGAACTCATTTTTGTAAAACAAACAGGGAAGTTAAAAAAACCCACGTGTGTGCAGGTGTGTGTCCGTGCAGGATTCCAGGCAGGGGAGGGGTGGGAGGAACAAGGACACACAGCAGGTGTAATGACAGGGGCCTGGGGGAGGGGCCGGGCAGAGAGGACGAGAGAGCAGGCCTGTCCTTGCCCCCAGTTTGGATGACACAGTCACACCGATGACATTTACATAAAATTATTTCTGGCTGTGCGCGTCCGTGTGTGTCTGTGTGTGTAAAGAAATTTAAAAGAGCAGAGTAGGAGTTCCCACTGTGGCTCAGTGGTAACGAACCGACTAGTATCCACGAGGATGTGGGTTCGATCCCTGGCGCTGATCACTGGGCTAAGGATCTGGAGTTGCCGTGAGCTGTCTGGTGTAGGTCGCAGACGCAGCTCGGATCCCGCGTTGCTGTGGCTGTGGTGCAGGCTGGCGGCTGCAGCTCCAATTCAACCCCTAGCCTGGGAACCTCCATATGCCGTGAGTGTTGCCCTGAGAAGTCAAAAAAAAAAGAAAAGAAAAATTTACAAGAGCAGCAGCGGACTGTCCCCCGGAGAGTCCAGTTGGGCGGGGCCTTGGGTAGAAAGCCTGGGAATCTGATTTTTAACATGTGGCTTCAATGATACTAATGATAGGCTAAGTCTGGGAAACACGGAATAAGAGGCTACATTCAGGAAACGCAGCCAGAAACACACTGAAAATGTGCAACAAAATGAAGCATGCGAAGAAATCCTGTCCCTGGGTTGTTCTGAGCACCCCGCTGCGACACGCTGCCCTTCTAACGTGCGGTCTGTGAGACCGTAATGAGCAAGGAAGGTCCTAGATGTTCACGGAGGAACACTCGGGAAAATATGAAAAGCACTGAGGACAAAAAAAAAGGAAAGAAAAAAATCCCTTATAAGAACGCCACCCAGAGTCACCCACTGTTAACTTTTCTTTTTTTTGTTGTTTTTTAGGGCCGTACCTGCAGCATATGGAGGTTCCCAGACTAGGGATTGAACCAGCTACAGCCACCAGCCTACGCCACAGCCACAGCAACGCGGAATCCAAGCCGCGTCTTGACCTACACCACAGCTCACGGCAAGGCCAGATCCTTAACCCACTGAGCGAGGCCAGGGATCGATCCTACATCCTCATGGACAGTAGGAGTTGTTTCCACTGAGCCATGACAGGAACTCCCTGTTAACTTTTCAGTGAGTAATAACCTTCCAGTCCTTTCTGCATTTACTTTTTAAAAATAAAACTGATTATGGAGTTCCCGTCGTGGCTCAATGGTTAACGAATCCGACTAAGAACCGTGAGGTTGCGGGTTCGATCCCTGGCCTTGCTCAGTGGGTTAAGGATCCGGCGTTGCCGTGAGCTGTGGTGTAGGTTGCAGACGTGGCTCGGATCCCGCGTTGCTATGGCTGCGGTGTAGGCCAGCAGCTACAGCTCCTGTTAGACCCCTAGCCTGGGAACCTCCATATGCCGCGGGTGCGGCCCTAGATAAGGCAAAAAGACAAAATAAATAGATAAAAATAAAAATAAAACTGATTATACTTTTTACTCCCCATTTTCTAGTCTAGATTTTTTTTGCTTTTTAGGGCCACACCCGCGGCATATGGAGGTTCCCAGGCTAGGGGTCGAATCAGAACTACACCCACCGGCCTATGCCACAGCCACAACAACTCGGGATCCAAGCCGCATCTAGCTCACAGCAAAGCTGTGGTCCTTAACTCGCTGAGCGAGGCCAAGGATCAGACCTGCATCCTCATGGATCCTCGTAGAGTTCGCTAACTGCTGAGCCACGAAGGGAACTCCCTAAGGTCTAGATTTTAGAGCAAGATTTAAATACCTGTGTTTTGACAAATGGGTCTGTTTCTTCGGGGAGAGGAACAAGGGTGCCGAGGTTCCATAAACTGGGCCCCCTTATTCTGATTACTGACAGTATTAATAATGGTAACAGTAGCAAACATTTCATAAAACAAGACCTCCCGTGGAGTTCCCGCTGTGGCGCAGTGGGTTAAGAATCCGACTGCCGTGAGCTGGGTGCTATGGAAGCACAGGTTCAATCCTCAGGCTGAAACAATGGGTTAAAGGATCTGGTGTTGCCGGCAGCTGCGGCTCAGATTCAGTCCCTGGCCTGGGAACTTCCATCTGACTAGGGTGTGGCCCTAAACAATTTAAAAAGCTAGCGCCTCCCTTCAAATACCAAATGCTTCCCATTCCATCTTCCTCGGGCCCACGGGGATGGGTGAAGAGCACAGGAGGACCCCATGAAGGACTGGGGGGCTCAACAGGTGGACATGTGGAATGCTCCTTATGGAGTCCCTCTGACGCCTGGACGCAGGGCCTACCTTTGGCCCCATTTCACAGATGGAAGATCTGAGGCCCACGGAAGTGAAGTCCACTGGCAGAGCTGAGACCAAACCTAGTCTGGCCCCTCCACCGCCCCGTTCGGGCCCTCGGTGCTGCACAGCTTCGCTGTCCACCTGCCCAAGGACCCACACATGGGCAGCCGGGGTACCAGGCCCAGGAGTCCAGCGTCCCTGCCCCCAGGGTTCCCATAGTCCAGGTCACCGCAGGGCCAGCAGACACCACCACCCGTTCTGGGCCCGCCGGCTCCAGCCCGGGGGGCCAGCCCTCCCGGTGAGGCCAGGACTCACAGGCTGGGGTGAGTGTGCCGGACCCACAGGAAGGCCGGGGCCCTCTAATGACCAGCTGGGTCCTCGCACCGCCCACACCCCCAGGGAAGCGGCCGTCCAGGGGAGGGCCTGCTGAATCACAGGGCTGGCCCCCAGCTGAAAGGCACCCCGACACTTCCGCCTCCCTTCCTGGCTCCCCACAGGCAGGCACCCAAAGACTGGGGACCGGAAGGGAGGAGGGGCCAGGACAGAGGGCTCCAGGGCGTGCAGCAGCCTGCCCTGGAGAGTAGGGACAAGGCTGCGAGGCAGGATGCCAGGCGCTGGGGGTGGGGGCAGTTTATGACCAGGCAGGATGTGGCTGCAACCTCACTGTTTCGGAGGCGAGCGGGTGTGTCGGCCCGCTGGAGCACGCCCGCCCGGGCTCTCTCGGCGAGGAGCTGCCTCTGGGTCCCCGCTGTCCTGGGGCTTTGCTTACGTCACCTTCCTAACTCTTTCCCGGCCTGAGGTGGGACCTGTCCCCAGCTCTGCTACAGGTGAGGGAATGTGAGGCTCTGAGGGGTGGGAGACACCCCCCCATCCTGCAGCTCGGTCCTCTGTGGGAATAAAAGTGACCAATAAAAGGCCCCCGCCTCAGGGGCCTCTCGGTCCAGGGTGAGCATGTGGGAGAGACAGCGAAGTGTCCGAATAACTGGACCTGAGTCAGGCCAGGGGCAGCACGGCCCCGGCAAGAGACACGGCTGCCACCTCCCTGCCGAGAGGGCTTCGTGGAGGGGACGGTCCTGAGCTGGTCCCTGAGGCCCCCGGTGCCCCCAGCCCAGGGCTGTGCCCATTCCACTGCGCAGGGGAGGCCGTGGGGGTTCAGAAGGGCAGAGCCAGGGGCCCAGGTCACACAGCTTAGAATGACAGGGCTGCAGCCCAGCGCAGGCCGGGCCTCGTGTGGGCGTCCCCCTCTAACTGCACGGTGTTTCTGCCTCACCTCTGCCACCAGCTCACTGTGGGACTCCAGGCAAGTCACAGCCCCTCTCTGGTGGCGTTCTGGGGGACATCTGGAGAGAAGGTGTAGGCTCCAAAGCCCTGGCTTTAGTCCCCAGGGGGCCAGGGACCAGGCACCTGCCCCAGACCAGCCCCCAAGAGGGGACAGAGAGGCAGGTGGTCAGGGCAGCCCCTCCTGAGTGGGGGACGGGGGAGCCAGAGACCTACATGGTTGGTGGGGGGCGGGTCCTGCATCAAGCCTTGGCCTCGGGCAAGGTCCCCACTGGCTCTCAGCCTCAGGTTCTTCACAAATACCTCACAGGGCTGCCGGGAAGAGCCCGTGGAATTCTAAAGTGCTTAGAGCAGAGTTGGGTGCCTGGCTGGCCCTTTGGCCTGGTCTCATCTATTGTCACCTGGGGAAGGCAGGTGAGACCACATGCTGCTGGAGGACAAGGTCTACAGCACACAGCAGGTGCTCAGGAAAGGTACTGAGAGAGAGCCTGAGGGTAGAGAGGGAAGGGCGTGGCCTTGGTGGCGGGTGGGCGGGGCCGCAGCTTCCAGGGGATGTGGGCTGGGGCAGAGGCAGGGAGCTGGGGCAACTCTGGGCCCCCTCTCCGTTCCTGCCCTGCCGCGAGGGCCCTGGGGAAGAGCTGGATCGCCCTCAGGCAGGGAGCGCCAGTGCAGGGACCTGCCCCAGGAGCTGGTGACTCAAGGTGACTAAACACCCACAGCTGGAACAGCTCCCCCATAGAGAATGAGGGCCCAGCCCAGAATCCTCACAAATCCAGGAGGTGCCAACTCTTTGGGCACCCTTCCTTTTTGTCACAAAACTTTTTTATTGTGGTAAAATACACACACCACAAAATTCACAGTTTTAACCATTTTTAGGTGTATAGCTCAGTGGCATTAGGTACATCCATCTTCTTGTATAACCATCCATCTCCAGGTCTCTTCATCCTATAAAGCAAAACTCTGTCCCATTGAATACTGACTCCCACTGCCCTGTTCCCTGGCCCCTGGTAGCCACCATTCTCCTCTCTGCCTCTATGAACGTGACTGCTCCAGGTGTTTCATCTAAGTGGAACGGTACGATATCTGCCCTTTGGTGAACATAACATCCTTGAGGTTCATCCATGCTGTAGCAGGTGTCAGAATTTCCTTCCTTTTCTAGGCTGAGTAATATTCCTCATACCAAATTGGGAAACTGAGGCTCAGGCAGAGAAGTCATGTGCCCCACTTCACACTGCCTGTCAGAGGCCACCTGGGGTGCAGCCAAACAAGCGGCACTTCTGGGAACCATTCAGATGGAGCAGATCCCCGGGGCAGGTCTGGGGCGGGCAGGAAAGCACTCTAAGAGAAGGGGAGCAGAGTCAAGGGAGTGGGGACGCTTCTTCCCAGTTAGGGCAAATGCGCTTTTCAGGGGGCTTCCTGCAGCAGTGTATTCACCACCCCCCCCCGCACTGAGCCCTCCAGGCCAGCCCCGCCCCCAGCAGAGGTGAGAAACAGCCCCTCTCTGGGGGCCTCAGTTTCCCGTCTGGAAGGGAGCAAAGACACGTCGTGGACACGCCCACATTCTGTATAAGGTGGTCAGGGTACCAAGGGCCACGCGATCCAGGCCTTGGCACACCGGCACCTTCCCTCTCATGACAGCACTGCAGACACTCCTGGTCCAGCCAGTGGGGAGGCAGGGGCGCGCGGGACTTGGTTTCCCCACCCACAGTGCGCCTGGTAACAGATACCTTGTCACGGGAGTGAGGTTTACCGGACTGCCTGCCTGTGTGGCGGCCCCGGGCAGGTGGGGAGCAGGGAGCAGCGGTGATGGGGAGAGGGAGAGGCCCGGCTGGGCCACCGGACTCTGCCACGCAGCAGCAGAGTGACACTGGCAGGTAAGCTCACCTCTCTGAGCCTTGGTTCCCGCATCTGGGGAATGGGGCTGCAACAGACACAGACCTGGCCCCCCATAGCAACCCTGACTTCGACAGACAGTTGATGGGTAGATGAAAAGGGCGCGGGAGCAGAGCACGAAGGAAGGAAACAGAAGAAGGAAAAGCATCTGCAGAGACCTGCCCCGACGCCTGGCAAAGGGACAGTTAGCTGGGCCGAGCACACAGGAGGCGTGCAGTAAGCAGATCCTGGTCTGTTAAACAAGCCGCTCAAGTGCCACGGGACCCTTTTTGGAGGAATAAAAGCGCTCTCTACGTGATGCCATTTTGGAAAAAAGCGAGATCCAGAATCATAAACAAACACCGTTCCATGTTGATAAACCCTGACCAACTTCCTGGCACTGTGCGGAACGGCTCCCTCTTAGAGTCGGAACAGGCGGCAGGGTGAAAGGAAACTAATTTTTTACCAGCATGGGTTAGCTCAGTGACTGAAAAGCAGTGTAGAATTTAAAATAAATAGAGTGTAAAAGAAAGCCGAAACTGGCGCTCGGGTGGAGAAATGAGGTGTTCTTTTATGGCTCTCGTGGGGGGCGGGGGGGACAGTGACGGGGAGTCAGAGCAGGTGGGATCTCTGCCCCAAGAGATGGAGAATTTGCAGAGGGTCCTCACTGGAGGACAAAGATTACAGGGTTGAAATCGAGCAGGCTGAGAAAGACGAAAAGGCCAGGTGCCCTGCCGTTCCAGGGCTCCAGCGCAGCTAATCCTCCTTCTTCTTAAATCATTTTAAGCTACAGACTGTGCCCTTGGAGAGGTCAGGGCTTAACGCTGATGCAGCGAGGTGGGGTTCACCCTGGCTGCACCCAGTTAAAGCTCGTGGGCAACACCCCACTGAGGGGCAGGGTGGGGGTGGTGGGCTGGGAGCCCCACGGGACAGGGACCACTCCAATTCACCCCAGTCCCCGGGAAAACTGGAAACAACCCAGGTGCTTGTTACTGGGTGACTGGTTAAATACCTATTAAATAATCAGACGATGGAATGCTATGAAATAATAACATGTTAGAGCAAAACACTTGATGACTTGATGACGTGACCAAACACGTTAAATGCAAAAAGGAGGCAGCAATCTGAAAACGAATGAACGTGGGTCCCTGTTTAACTGAATCACTCCGAGGTACAGCAGAACTTATCACAGCGTGGTAAACCAACGACACTTCGATAAAACTTGTAAAAGTGAAAAAAAAAAAGTAGGCAACAAAACTGTGCCAGAGAAACCACGTGCAATCACTTGGACATAGATATATTTGAAAAACACTGTGAGTGAGATTAGACTGCTGCTTATAACCTTTTTTCACTCCAACCTTACCTCTCTTTTCTATTACAAGCAAATGTTAACTCAGGTAACCAGGAAAAAAGATTTTTTAAAAATCAAGATTCCAAGGGATCCAGAATGGCTAAGACAACTTGGAAGAATCATGTGGAAGGAGCCAAGGGGGTGTTGATGAAGGACAGATGGACCGACCAGAGGACTTGAAAAATGGGCCTAGAAACAGACCCCGAAATTTCTGGAAACTTAGACATGACAGCGTTGGCTTTGCACGCTGAGAGGGAAAAGGATGGGCGTCCATAAATGGAGCTGGTTTACTCACACGGGAAAGCACAGCCCCGCCTGCCTCCTTATGTGAAAATAAATTCCAGTGAATTAAAGACCTAAAGCAAAACTTGAAAATGTTTAAAGAACAATCTAGATTATCTTAATGTCTTTAAGACACGGAAGGATTTCTTTTTTTTTATTTTGCTTTTTAGGGCTACACCCACAGCATTCGGAAGTTCCCAGGCTAGGGGTCGAATTGGAGCTGCAGCTGCCAGCCTACACCACAGCCACAGCAACTCGGGATCCTTAACCCACTGAGCAAGGCCAGGGATCAAACCCGCATCTTCATGGATCCTAGTTGGGTTTGCTAACTGCTGAGCCATGAAGGGAACTCCCAAGCCAGGGAAGGAGCTCTTATCACAAAGTACAAGTTCTTCCAGGAAGAGACTGACCTGTGGATCACATTAAAGTTAAAATGTTTGCACATCAAAGGGCATAATAAACAAGTGAGAGGAACCTACAAACTCGGATATCTATGCAATGGTCAAACTACCACAGGATTAATATCCAGAACAAATACAGAGCTTCTACATATACACAAAAAAGACAATCCAACAGGGAAAAGAAACGGCAAAATACACGAACAGACAATTCACGGGAAAAAAAATAAATGGAAAGTCATGTATGAAGTAATTCTTCATTTCATTATTGAGCAGGGAATGCGCATTAAAACAATCACGTGCCATTTCACTCCCCTGTGATCGATCGGCAGAAATGTTGACTTCTTAGATTAAGAGTCGGGATGTATGCATCCTGGAACCCAGCAACGTCACTCCTGGTTAAAGATCTTAAGAGTTGCTTTACGCATACATGCGAAGTCACAGTCAAGAATGACCACTCAAGAGATGGTCCCAAGAGCAGAAAATCAACAACCTAAATATCCACCAGCAGGAGAAAGGATGAGATGCTGTAATCATAGAGTTGAACGCTAAAGCAATGAAAGGTGATGAACTTTAGCCCTGAAAGCTGGACGGGCCCCGAAACAATGCTGAGCCAAAAACTAAGCCACGGAGGAATACACATGTTATAGGAGGGTTTCTGTTTGTTTGTTTGTTTGTTTCTGTCGTTTTTAGGGTTGTACCCGCGGCACGTAGAGGTTCTCAGGGCTAGGGGTCTAATCGGAGCTACAGCTGCCGGCCCATGTCACAGCCACAGCAACGCGGGATCCAAGCCATGTCTGCGACCTACACCACAGCTCACGGCAACACCAGATCCTTAACCCACTGATCGAGGCCAGGAATCAAACCTGCAATCTCATGGTTCCTAGTCGGATTCTTTTCCACTGAGCCACGATGGGAACTCCCATAGGAGGTTTTCTATAACGTATAGGTCCAAGCGTAGCGAAGGTACAAAAACATGCATGGAAAAATCCCAAAATTAGGATGATAGTTTCATCTAGAGAGGAAAGAAAACAGGCCTGGAGAAGAGGCTTTGATTGTGCCTGAAATGATTTGAGAGAGCGAGAGAGCGAGAGAGGAAGCGTGTGTGTGTGTGTGTGTGTGTGTGTGTATCTGAAGCAATTACTGCAAAACACTAAGGTCTCACAAAGTTGAGGCCCAGGTACAAAGGTATCTGTTCTAGTTTCAGATTTTCGTGTGTGCTTCAACTATTTCACACAGACTTTACCCAAACAATCCTCTATTTCTACCTTCCCTGGCTGGTCCTCTCTCTAGTGGATGATGGCCAAGCCAGCAGGTTCCGCTCCTCCCTCCACTGGCCTGCCCCTGGCTGGCTCAGCGGCAGCTGTGGCACCCTTGCCTGGTCTTGCCTCACCCCCTGGGGACACGCGGAAGTGGGTAGGATGCAGCCAGACCCTTCCCACTGCGCAGCGCATGCAGGTGGAGAGAAACAGGATCGGCTTCCTCCAGCCAGGCTGGGGCATCCCCAACCCCCCCAGGGTCAGACAGGCAACCCCGAGAGCCCCTCCCCTCCCCTCTCCACCCCCCAGCAGCAGGCAGATCTCAGGGAGTGTGAAGAGCAATAGCTTTGAAGCTGGGGAGACACGGGTTCAAATTCAGCACTAGCATGACATAATTCCATGGCTCCAGGCAAAATGTTTACCCCAAGCCTGTTTTTAGCAACTTTAAAATAAGAACAGGAGTCCCCTGGTGGCTCAGTGGGTTAAGGATCTGCTGTTGTCACTGCTGTGGCGAGGGTTTGATCCCTGGCCCAGAAACTTCCACATGCCATGGGTGTGGTCAAAAATTAAAAAATAAGAGAACAGGAATTCCCTTAGTGGCTCAGTGGTTAATGAATCCGACTGGGAACCATGAGGTTGCGGGTTCCATTCCTGGCCTTGCTCAATGGGTGAAGGATCTGGCGTTGCCGTGAGCTGTGGTGTAGGCTGCAGATGCGGCTCGGATCCCGCGTTACTGTAGCCGTGGCAAAGGCTGGCAGCTACAACTCCTGTTAGACCCCTAGCCTGGGAACCTCCATATGCCATGGGTGCGGCCCTAGATAAGGCAAAGAGACAAAAAAAAAAAAAAATTAAGAGAACAGTTCTACCCGCTTTACAGATTTGCACACAGTAACCCCAAAGACTTCTGAGATACGGAGAACAATAAAGTGAAAGATGCTGACCAGTATATAAAATGTGTGATATATCATGTACGATAAAATGATACAAAATGTCACAAAAGCACAAAAACTTTATGATTCCAGTAGTGGCTACTTAAATTTGGTACTTTTGTGAATAGAAAAAAATACTTGGGGAATAAAACAAAAGACCTTCCTCAAGGCATGGTTTCTGAAGCTTGTGAGTTTACGAGAAGTTCCTGCTGTCTACTCCGTAAGAAAAGGTTGGCCCGCCCTGCTCGCCCCACCCGGGCAGCACCCGCTTGGGCAGCACCCGCTTGGACAGGACGCAGGCAACAAACGCCTCAGGGTGGGTGAGCTCAGCCCCAGGGACAAATGACTTTTCTTCTCCGAGCCTCAGTTTTCTCCACTGTAAAATGGGAACGTTAGGGCCTGCCTCAGAGGCTTACTGTGAGAATTAAAAATAACAAAATGCACGTATTAGGGGACAATTCAACGCTGGGCACAGAGGAAGCTGCATTATTCTCACCCCCACCCACCTGCCACTGCAGAAAACCCTCCAGAATTTAGTGGGACGCACCCAGGAGAGGGCTGGGCTGCAAGCACAAACACCTCCAAGCGCAGACCAGACTCCCTCGAGGCCCCCAGGACTCCGAGGCTACACTCCAGGGCCTTGAACTTCTGGAGTCAGGAGTTCCAGGACAGGACAGAGACAGAGAGCTGGCAGCTGTGCCCAGAGCCGCCCCTTAGGTGCCAGGCCTGGCCCACGTTTTTGATTTCCTCCAGATGCTTCTCACAGACCGGGAAGGGAGTCGAAGAAATGACGAGCTGCCCCCTCGGTCCAGAGGGTGACCGCCCGGGCCCGCTCCCCTGACCCGGCCGGCGGGGACCTGGCTTCCACACCTAAGCCCTGCCGGGCAA
The DNA here is from genome assembly GCA_004024745.2 of Catagonus wagneri. Lineage (NCBI taxonomy): Eukaryota > Metazoa > Chordata > Mammalia > Artiodactyla > Tayassuidae > Catagonus > Catagonus wagneri. The sequence continues at coordinate 3,837,473 of PVHT021183634.1, forward strand.
GCCGGGCTGCGGGGAAACAGGGCACAGAGAGCCTTTTGTTAAAGGCTAAACAGTGAGGCTGGGAAAACGTCCCGGGGGGTCAGTACTCGTATCACACTCGGGGGAGGCTGTCCTTCCAAGCCCCCCAGGGAGGAGTAGGGACCGGTCCCAAGAGGCCCCAGGAAGACACTGGGAGGCGGGCTTGGCCTGGAGCGCTCTGGGCCTGTGATTCTGCTCCTGGGTCAGCACCCTGGGGCCACCTCTGTCCGGGGCCCGCGGGGGAGGGGAGGGGAGGGGAGGAGAGGGCCCCCACCCACCCCAGAGCAGGCGCTGCCCTTGAGGCCCCCCGCACCCAGCCGGGCTGAGTCAGCAGCTGCGGGCTGGGGGCGCCCCTGGCTGGCCGCCCACCCTGCAGAAGGGCACACCCTCACTTTCCGGAGAAAGCGGAGGGAGGGGCGGGGGGAGGGAGGGAGCAAGTTTCAGTTCCAAGCTGCCCTCCTCGGGGGCTGGGCCTCCCAGACAGGTTGGACCTCAAGGGAACCTGAGAAGTTGCGAAGTTGCGTGGCCTCCCCGGGTGAAGGGTGACAGGTGAGGGACAGCCACCGGGCTTCCCACACCGGCTCCCTGAGTCAGGTCCGCAGAGGCGGCAGGCCAGCACCCACCCCCCATCACCCCACCCGGCTGGTGTGGTACTGATACGAGTTTCTGGTTCTGACGTGGACCGAGGGCCAGCACCGCGCCCGGCACTCGCTGGGCCTCGGCTCCCGGTCTGCACGAACTCGGCGCGGTGGCTCCCACTGAACCAGCGTGCGGCCTTGGGAAAGGCACTTCACCTCCCTGGGCTGTGCCTTCCTCACCTAGGAAGTGGCTGATTCCTGGCAGGGCGATGGTGAGGGAAGCTCTGGGCCCGGGCCGTGTACGCCTCCGCAACCCGAGCTGCTGTAACGCTCATGGGGGGTTTTCTTGCTCCCTTTAGGGGTGTGACGTCTGAGGCTCAGAGAGGTTAAGTGGCCTGCCCCAGACCACACAGCTAGAAGACATTGGAAAAGGTCACCCAGGCCTGCCTCTCCGCTGTGCCTGACGCTCTCAGAGGCTGGCGGGTCTCCTGGGCCCACCTGGGCACCCAGAACCCCGGAAACGCTTCCTAAGACAAGACCCCCGTTTCCCGAGGAATACGTGTAATCAAGGTCTCGGCAGGGAAGCCCGGCAGGCCATCCTCAGATGCCTCTGGCCTCTCGGTACAGCCCTAAGGGAAGGCTGGAAGGGAGCCCAGAGCTGGGCCCAGAAGCCAGGTGCTGGGTCAGGGCCCATGGGGACAGAGACGCCTTGCAGACAGATCTCGATCCGCTCTGAATACCAGCACCGCCTTCCCAGACAGGGCTGCAGGAGCCTCCTCAGCGCTCCTGACCCAGGGCGCCAGCCAGGAGATGGGACGCGCAGCTCAGCGCGTTTGTCAGCAGGACAGCTCTGTCGGGGGCGGGAGTTTGCAGTGACACCTCTGAGGGGGCCCAGGTGGCCCGTGAGAACCATGGAATTTTACAGCCACTTCTACGTTGCTCCGGGCACGAGGCTGCATCGCAGTGTCTGTTTAATTTTGAGGTTTTAAGTCCTCGAGAGACAATTAAACATAGAACGTGCTACAAGATGTGAGATGCAGCAGCAGACACGCATCGGGCAAGAGAGCTGGGGATGTTTGTGGCTGGAAGTAAAAGCCGTTCTAGAAACCTCAGCCCCACCCCACCCCACCCCACCCCCCGCCACACATTAGGGAGCTGCTAGAATCCGGGGCCCAAGGGAGCCAGCCCTGCTTCCACACCGAGGGGGGCCCTTCTGGAGGATGGGGACCAGGGCTGACAGAGTCTCCAGGGTCAGCGTTGGCCGGCGTGGCCTGCAGGCCCCCAGCCTCACGACGCCTGGCCAGCTTCTCCAAAGTGCAGACTCGACAGGCCTGGGGCGACGGGTCCAAGGGAATCAGCATTCTGAACAAGCTCCCAGGTGAGTCTGAAGTACCTCGAACCCAAGAACCTGGAGAAAAAGACCCACGGAAGGTGGGGCTGAAAGAGCCCAGGCCACCAGGGCAAAGAGACACGGGTGGCGTCCCGGCTCTGCCCTTCAGCCACATGACTCCGGGCAACGGCCCCCTGTGCCTCGAGCCCTGGCCTCCTCGCCTGTGGACCAGCGGAACGACCTCTCCCGGGAGGCAGCGGCCGGTAAGACGGGCAACTTCGCGGCGACCCGGCACGCCGCCTGGGCTGGCACCACGGCCCCCGTGGACGTGCTGAGCATTGTCCACCAAGAGGCCAACTGCGGGCTCCCGCCAGAAGCTCCTCTGTGAGAAGAGGCTCCAGGGCAAGACCGGGAGGGAGAAGGGCCAGAGAGCTGGGCGCCGCCCCCGCCAGCCGAGGGACACGTCTCTGCACAGACCTCTCTTCTCCCAGGGCGGGGCTGCTGAGCCCGGGTGCCAGGCCGGAGGTCCCTCCTGCCCAGACCCATCGTGAGGCCGTCCGGCCCCAGCCGAGCATCTTTAGACCTGGGTCGAGGGGCAGCCCCCACCTGCACCGCGCCTGTCCACCCGCACGGCTAAAACCCGAGGGAAAGGGAACCAAAACTGAGCCTCCCACCGGGACGGCCGGGGTCAACCGAGTCGGGGCCAGGCTCAGGCCAAGTCAACCAAGCGGCCTGCTGGAGGCAGACAGAGGAGGGCACAAAGCTGGGGGCCAAAGCCTCTCAGGCCGACCCCTGCCACTCCTCCCTGGCACGGAGGAGGAGTTCTGATCTCAGATAAGTAGGACCCGATGCTTCCCGCTCATCGCTGGCCGGACAGACCTCGGCGGCCAGGGTCGGGGTCGGGGGGAGAGTCCCTCCAAGCCAACAGGAAACTCCTACAGGGCAGGCCTGGGGCTGGCTGACCTTGTCCCAGTAAACAGGAGAGTCAACACAACCACACCCCAGGCCTTTCCCACCCCCTTCCTGCTGTAACTGCCCGGCAAACGACTCCAAAAGCCCCAGAACAGTGGGGCCGGTGAGCCTGGGGCCCTTCTGACTGAGGCTCACCCAGGCTCCACCCTCGCCCAGGAGAGAGGCCGGGGCGGGGGTGACCATTAAATGGCGAGAGCAAGGTGGCAGCAGTTCTGCCAGGGCTGGATTTTAGGAAAATAAGCAAAGGGTAGTAATATACATGGGACAGTCCCTTCCTCACTCGCGTTTCGTCTCTGGAGACGCGGGTACCCAAGGCTTGTGCTTTCCTAGTGACTTTAATATCAAAACATCACATACAACGCGCATGCTACTGTTAGTCTTTAACACCCCCTCCAAAAAAAGAGGGTACTATTTCCTCTAACATCCAGACTGGGGAGGGCCAGGGAAGAGGATGCGGGGACAGAACAAAGGCCCCCGCCCAGGCTTCCAGGATTTGGTTCAAGTCCCATATTCCTGTCTTCCTCCTTGATGCGTTTGGGGGAGTCGCCTCCTCCCTCGGAACCTCAGTTCCCACATCTGTAAACGGGGGATCGAGGCCGCTGCCTGAGCTTCCTCGAGTGACCAAAGGGACCACGGAGAGGGCTGCGTTTAACGAGCCGTAAAGCAGTCTCTACACACACCCGCTACGACCAGGGAGCACGCTGTGGGACACGCTGTGCTGCCTTCCTGGTGTCAACGCGGTTAACCTTCAAAGTACCCCAAACGGAGGCAGGGTGCTGCTCTCAGCCGCTTTTCAGAGATGGGGAAACCGAGGCTCAGAGAGGTACAGGGACTGGCTCACACTCACTTGTCAAGCACATGACAACTGGGACTCAAGCCCAGGCCTGACGCTGAAGTCGGGGGCCTAACGGGGCATGCTCCTGCCTTTGGGAACTGTCTTCCATGGCGTCGGCCAAGGAAGCCCTGGTCCCCAAAGATGCCACGTGACCAAATAAGTGTGGGGACACACGACTTGCTGGCTCCCTCTCGACATCCTTCAAGGCCCTGAGAAGGCCTGCAGTGTGGACCCAGACAAGCCACTATGCCCCGGAGCCACCTGTTCCACGGAAAACGCCTTGGGAAACGTGGTCACAGGACAGCGTTAACATCAACCCGGACTGACACAAACCAGGGGTCCACGACACAGGTTCACACTGGCCTTGAGGAGGAGGACAGCCACGTGCTCCTCAGCTAGCCACTGAGTCAAGAGAAGGCGGAAGAATCCTGTCTCTGCCACCTCTGCCCTAGAAGCCCTGACTTACACAGGGGAGAGCAAAGGGCTGCAGGGAGAGAGACTCTGCCCTTCGCCCTCCGGTCTGGGGAAGGCACCTGCCCGGAGGCCGCGGCTGGCCAGTCCTTACCCCGCGGACGGACGGCTCTGCTATCTGCGTGTCGGCTGTCGGCGCTGAGGCTGGCCCACGTCTGCCGGGGCAGGGTCCTGGCACTCCTTCCGCTCCATGGAAGCTGCCTCCCTACGAGGAAGCAAGAGCTACTGTCAGCAGGGGTGTGTGCGCGCCCAACAGCGTTACGTGCTGTGCTGCCCACAGTCTGAGCGCCTGCTCGGTGCCAGGCTGGGCTGGGCTCTGGGGGCGACGAGGGGTAATCGGTCTATGCGGAGATGCCAAGTCAACAATTACAACCGGCTCTTGGGCGTCCGGGGCTCTGCTGGGGCAGCCCCGACCCTACGGCGCAGGGAAGACGTGCTAGGCCCAGGCCAGCAGGGTCGGGCACTGCCTGAGCCGACTCCCGGGGAGCATTCCAGGCAGAAGGAACGGCACATGTTTGCCTGGAGGGGAGAGAAGAGGACTTCTAGAGAGTGCCGAGCGGTCCAGCCTGGCTGGATCGGGGACTGGAGGCAGAAGTGGGGAAAGATGAGTGACGGGCGGGCTGAGCTGGATCTGGGCAGAGACGCGGCCCCAGCCCAGACACGCCACGTCCCCGCAGACACAAAAGCCAGCTGTAGTCTGTAGTCAAGAAGCATTCGGTGAACACCTACTACATGCCAGGTGATCTGCTCAGAACTGCTCACAAGAGGGAACAAGATAAGTCGGGTGGGAGAGAGAGAAGTGCAATCAGACTACAGGCTGGGGGGGAGCCTAAACCAGCCAGGAACTGGGGGTGTGGCCCAGCCATCAGGCAGGGAAGGCCAAAGGAGAAGGAGGGGTTAGCAGGAAGGGGGTGGGGCGGGGGGGGGGACACAGCTGCACAAAGGGACCCTGGGGCCTTCTAGCCATGGACACCACTGAGCGCGTATCACAGCTCCTTGGTGCTGGACACTGCACTGGCCGGAAAGAGGCAGGAGACGGGCCCCCAGCCTCACAGGGAGACAGTCAATAACCTGGCAACGCCACCCAGGGTGATGGCAACTAGGTGGTGAAGTGCTTGGGGCTACAGAGGAATAGAAGCCAGGGGAGCCAGCCTCCACCTCCACCCTCCTCAGCGAGGAGTGGGATCCCCTGTGGGGGCTGGGAGGTCCCTTCGCTCACCCGGGACAGAGGCGGGCCCAGAGCTCAGGCCTCTAGACACCCTGGTGGAGTCTCCTAACCCTTCCTCTCGCAGGAAATGCTCTGCTCTTGCTGACCTCCCCCTGAATATTCGCCCTGAGCTAAGTCCTCCTTCCTCTGGCTGCCTCTGGAACATTGCTAGCATTGCTAGCATTATGCCGGTATCAACGTTTTCCTGTCTGCCTCTCCTCCCAGACCGTGGCCAGGGACTCTGTTCTCCTAGCACCATTGCTGGCCCAGGCCAGGGCCTTACCAAAGGACAGCCGAGGGAATGAATGAATGAGTCAAGGGATGGAGGGACAGTGTGCTGGGCTCTAGGCCCCACCTCCAATCTAGCTGACTCCCCGCAAGGTCTCAGACCATCAGCCCGGGAAAATCCATGATCACATCACCTCCACTCTAGGGAGAAGGAGTCAGGAACCAGGCTGATTCTTTCCCTCCAGCTCCTATAGGCGAGGTCCAGACCAAGCCAGGCAGCAAACCAAGGTCCAGCCTGAGTTCTGACCTGAGTCCTGACCTACTGGGGCAATCCACCCCACCCCCCACCCCAACCCAGGTCCAGAAAGGCAGAGGAAAAGGCATCCTAGCAGGTGTGCTCCAGGGACGGACAATCTGGGTGAGTTCCAGGGCAAAGTCGTGAACATTTCCTTGTTCTGTGGCCCACGGCCCCTGAAAGGCAGAAGGGCATCCGAGCTAACCCCAAAGAATTGCTAAAACTGGGAGACAGGGAGGCAGGGGCCAGTGTTCCTACCCCAGTACCTCTCCAAAAGCCAGTCTTCTGGCACCAGTCAGCTGTCCTTGCCTCCCCTCATGAGCCAGAAGAAAACTTGACCTTCACGAAGGCAATGCCAGAGTGACTGGGCCACAGGCACTGCCCAGTCCCTCTGAACAAACTCCCACTCCCCCATCGCCTCCACCAACATCAGACCTCTTTCTCCTGACTCCAGTATGTCTGTCTGCCAGTCTGTCCGCTCAGAGGGCAGGATAGTTTGGCAGGGGTAAAAAGCACTCATAATGGAAAAGGTGGAGAGGCCCTTGGGAGCTCCTCAGCTACCCCAAATCCTCCATCCGTAACTTAGATCCAAATTCCCCTTGCCTCGCCCAAGCCCTCTCCCTCTTCATCCTCAAAAGGCTCCTGGGGGTTAGGGCAGGGGAAGAGCCATGGAGGAGGAGTGTGGTCACCATGGGCTGGCCCCGCCCTTCCAGCCAAGTCCCCGCAGGAGGAGGTTGCCAGACACCCCCAACCACCTCTTCTCCTTCCCAAAAAAGGCAGCAGTTGCATCAGCTAAGAACCAGCTCAATCTTGGTTCACTCCAGTCCAGACCAGGGGAAAGAAGCAGTCAACAAAAGGAGCAGAATCATCACGAACCTCAAAAGCCGGCAGCTCTGCTCCTTCACCTTGGAAGCCAACTTTGCTGGACCTCAGCGGGGACCTCATCAGACCTAGCTCTCCAGCCCATCTGGATGCACAGGACATCTGCAGGGTCCAGAGCCTCAGACCCTGCAGGTTTCCCAGGAATCTCAGCCCAGACAGCCCCCAAGTACCTAGCCAGGGATCTGCTCCCAAATCAGGGCACAGTTCCCGCTGGATCAAGGAGAGGGAGGGGTCCAAGGAAAGAGGAGGGGGTCAGGAGCCCAGGAGAAAAGAGCAGGGAAAACCTTTGAAAACGAAAAATAAAAAAGCTGCCAAGGAGAGAGCCCAGAGGTGGAACCTCTAGGAAGGGGAGAATGTGTGTGTGGAGGGCTGAGAATCTGAGGGAACCCAGGGGATGACAAGGGGACCTGGGGGAGCCGAAGCGGAAACTCCCGGTATGTAGAGCGCAGGGAGGCACTAGGGTGCCTGGGAGGGGGCTCGCGCGCCGCGGCACCGCGGAGAGGGTGGGGGCCCCAGTGACTCGGGGGATGGGAAACCCGGAGGAAGGCCGAACTGAGCTGCCGCGGGAGGCCTCCAGGGAACCGGCCCCGTCGGGCAGAACCCGACCTGCCCAGGGCGTCCGAGGCCGGACAGCTGGCCGGGGACGTACAGGAGTGTATTCCGAGAGGTGACAGCTCGTGCCCCCTTCCCCTCTCCACTTACTCACCTGAGCCCGCCGCGCCCAGCCGCCCAGCCGGCAGCTCCGAGCCCCCGCCTCTCCGTCCCGCCGCCGGCTGCTGCGCCCCTCCGGCGCCTCCTTTTGTTTGTCCCTCACTGCACCACTCAGCCTCCTCCGCCCCGGAAGTGACGTCACCGTCGGGCGCGAACGTGGTGGCCCGGGTGTTGCCATCTTTTTGAGGGGCGCTTTCTCCACGCCTTCACCTCCTCCTCTCCCTGCTGGCGCCATGATGCTTTGGGGCGGAAGTAGCGGAGCCAGGGCTCGGCCCCCTTAAAGGGACAGGGATAGCGGTAACCTTGCCGGCTTGGAGACGAAGGGTGAAGCACCGGCCGAGGCGGGGGTGAGTAGCTGATGCCTGAGCGTTGATGTCCCGGAGTCAGGTGGCGTGGCGGGAGGGCCTGGTAGCTGGTTCCGAGCTCGATTATGCCAGACCCCTCGCTGCGGTTGGTGCTGCTGGTAGAGCGGAGTGGCTGCGCCGAAAAGTTGACCCAGCCGGGAGCCGTTGCGCGCGCTTCTCGCTGACCCGCACTCGGACACAGGGACCCTCGGGGCTTATCTTCTCTGCACCCGCATCCCCCATTCCCTCACCCCCAGCGATCGGTGGGGAAGAGAGCCCAGTGCAACTGGACGAAATCTGAGCAGAGCCGGGGCTGGAACCGGGTCCCGGATTCCAGCTCTGTGGATCCCGAGCCCTCGGAATATCCAGATGCGTAATAGTAACGGCAACCACGTTAAGCAGGAATCCATACATTGAAATACAGTCCCTCCACTAAAAAGAAAAATGTTCAATAAGCACTAATATGGGATGACTGCCAAGATCACTTAGATGGAAAAAGGAAGGAGCGAAAATAACAGCGTTAATCAATGTTACCATTTGTTTGAAAGAACGTATTGGGGGAGGGGTATGGGTGTCTTCGGGTGCATGAACCAGCCGTCTGGTCAAATGCACGAGAAGTTGTTACCTGTGGTGGCCTCGGACAGGAGAACCGGGATCCTGGGTATCTGGACATGGGGGAAGAATTCACTACCGAGTGCACAGGTTGGTTAAAAATAAAGTGGGACGATGAGGATGACCGGTGCCTGGTTTCAGCTCTCCTGCTGGAAGGTCTTATATTTCCCCATTATGGGAGGGACCAGGCTGAAAGGCGAAGGACCTTAGCAATGTTGCATAGCCAGGAAATGAAAAAGCTGGAATGTGAGCCCTGGAGGATTTTACACTAATGCCCATCATTCTTGCTTCCCCCCCCCCCGTCTTGAGAAGCTTTTTTTGGTTCTCAACCAGGCAATTCACTTGGGACCTGACATACAGCAGGATCCAGTAACTATTTATTGGCTGGAACAGACAGGAGACAAGCAATAGCACAGAATGAAGAGAAGCAGGCTTTGGAGTCCAGAACCCAGACTGGAGTCCAAGACTTGCCTTTTCCAGCCTTGAGACTCTGGACCAGGCACGTACCTCCCTGAGCCTCCGTGTCCCCTCCTGTAGAACTAACTATAATCGCTGACGCCCGAGTGCTCCCACCTCGCCTGCTTTACATGCAGATTAGCCCCATTTTACAGATCAGTAAGAGAAGTGAAGAAAGTTGCTCATCACAACATTGTAAATCAACTGTACTGCAATTTTTTAAAAGCTGCCCAGGCAGTTCTCTGGTAACGCAGCAGGTTAAGGATCTGGCATTGTCATTCTGCGGCTCTGGTTACTGCTGGGAACTTCTTTTTTTTTGGGGGGGCGGTTAGAGGGCCACTCCTGCAGCATATGGAAGTTCCCGGGCTAGGGGTCGAATCAGAGCTGCAGCTGCCAGCTTACACCACAGCCACAGCAACTCGGGATCCGAGCCACATCTGCAGCCTGCACCACAGCTCACAGTCATGCCGGATCCTTAACCCACTGAGTGAGGCCAGGGATGGAACCCGCCTCCTCGTGGATACTAGTCAAGTTCTTAACCCACTGAGCCACAGCGGGAACTCCCTGGCCTGGGTACTTCTACATGCTGTGGGTGAGGGAAAAAAAAACCAGGAGAGTTAGCAATGAGGAAATCTTTCACTCTAATGTCACCCCTCCTATTCATTTGGCCCCTAGAGTGGCATCCAGCTTGCTGATGCAGAAACTCTGCCTGTGGAGCAAAGGTGTCAATATGGCAATGTTCTTCCCGCCATCCTGGCCATCTGCGCTCCCAGGGTTATCAGACTGCCTGTGTGCTGGGACGTCTAACTGAGTGTGACCCCCCTTCTGTAGCCAGGAGGCCAAAGTCACTCCTGACCTGACGGACGTGGGGCCACATCCCACTCCCAGATGGCACTGCCAGCTCCCTGAAATATTCCCCAAGCACTCATCTCACTCCCTCATTCTTGGAGAGTGGTACAAGCTTTGGCTTCGCAGCTGGGGTCCTTCTGTGCCTTTCCAGGACTTGGATCTTTCGGTCAGTCATTTCCCCAGTCTGAGACGCAGTTCCTCCATCTGTAAAATTGACAGGACTCTCTCTCATCCTGGCACTAAACCTATATGGATTTATTATTTTTTCTTCCATGTGTAAAAATCCAAAAGTGAGATTTCGATTTTGGATCTGGATCCCATGCCAGGAGGAAAGAAGGAGTGGGCTGCCTGCTGGAATCTCATTCAAGATCCCTACCCACCAAACCCGCAGTCTAGGCTCCAGAAGCCATTTCTCCTCTGCCAGTTCGAAAGGCAAGAGGAACTCTAAGTCAATGAATTGTTATAGCTCCGCAGACGGGCTGTCACCTCCCCTAGAGGAGAACCATTGACTTGACAAGTGTTGGGGTTTTTTGTCCAAGCTCTCAGCATGTGGAAGTTCCTGGTCCAGGGATTGAACCCACTCCACACACAGCAGCAACCCAAGCTGCTGCAGTGGCAACACCAGATCCTTAACCCTCTGAGCCGCAAGAGAACTCCCAGATTTGACAAGTTTTCACCAGACACTGGTCCTATAGGGACTCTGTGTTTTTAGATCCCAAAGAAACAGATGAAAAAAATCAGGATTCATTATCTAGAAGAGACTTTATTGTCCTGTTTGGTTAACTGATTTTTACGGAAAGCTTTATAGCTTTAAATATTAATAGCTTATTGTCATTGAAAGATCAAGTGGGCCGGGATCTGTGCTAAATGCTTTTGGAGTTGATTGCATTATTATTGTCCCCATTGTACAGATGAGAAAGCTGAGCCTGGTATGACACAACCAAGGTCCTGTAGCTAGTTCAGAGTGGAGCTGGGACCATTTTATCCAAGTTCTAAAGCCAGGCTTTCATTGTCTGTGGTTGTTAGTGTAACAGACTGGTCTTGCCTGGTCCCCCCCTCCCTAGGCTTCTATTCTAGAGGTGCCATGGATTGTGTTTTCTCAGTAAGTGTGTGTGTGGGGGTACTCCTGACAGCATCCTTCCAGGCGCCATATAGATCTGCCCAGTAAAGAACTGACTCAGGGGAGTTCCGTGGTGGCTCAGCAGGTTAAGCATCTGGAGTTATCACTGTTATGGCCAGGGTCATTTCTGTGGAGTAGGTTTGACCCTTGGCCCTGAACTTCTGAGTACTGCAGGCACAGCCGGAAAAAAAAAAAAAAAGGAACTGACTCGGGCCAAATACCAAGCGTGCCTCTATTTTTTTTTTCTTTTTTGCTGCACCCACAGCATGTGGAAGTTCCTGGGCCAGGGATCGAACCTGCGCCCCAGAAGCGACTGGAGCCACAGCAGTGATAATGCCAGATCCTTAACCAGCTGTGCTACCAGGGAACTCAAAATGTGCCACTATTGACACACACTAAAACCTAGTATCCTTATTACACAGAACTGACTGAGGTGATGCGGGGCCAGGCTGCAGAGCCAAAATCCCCTTGCCTGTCCTTGAAAGCTGCCATGCGAGGTGACAGCTGGATAAGGCATGGCTCCTGTCCGCAAAGGCTGACGGTCTCCTGCAGGTGGGGGAGCTAAAAGAGGCAGCAGCACCTTCCTCCTGAAGGAAGGATTTTAGGGGAAGGGTTTGGACTCTGGAAACGGGCAAACCAGGATTTGAATCCCAGCTGTCAGCTGAGTAAGCTTTGTTCATTGTCCTCTTGAGCAAAATAGGGACAGTGACACCTTCCTGTAGGCTGTGAAGATGAGAGCGTTCAGCATCGGGATCAGGCTCATCGTCGGTGCTCTGAGTGTAGACAAGGGTGCAGGCCAACACAAAAGGCTTCAGAGAAGAGGCCAAGCTGGGGCTCCGCCCTGCCATGGAGATGGGATTGGAGGGCACTGCCAGGCAGAGCACAACTTGAACAGAGGTGGACAGCGTCTAGTCAAAAGCAAAGGATTTCTGGGAGTTCCTGTTGTGGCCCAGCGGTAATGAACCTGATTAGTAGCCATGAGGATGCGAGTTCCATCCCTGGCCTTGCTCAGTGGCTCAAGGACCCGGCGTTGCCACAAGCAGCAATGTGGGTCACAGACACAGATCAGATCTGTGGCTGTGGCGTAGGCCAGTGGCTATAGCTCCACTTCGATCCCCAACCTGGGAACCTCCATATGCTGCAGGTACGGCCCTAAAAAGCCAATAATAAAAAAAGGACAAAAAAAACACAAAGGATCATTGTGTTCGGAAGAGGAGGGAACATGGCAGCCCCAGAGTGTGGATTCAGGCCAGCCCCAAAGGCCAGGCCAAGGAGGCTTTGGACTTTACTCGGCACAGGCTGTATCCAGCACGTGGTATAGCTGACATCAGCCGCCAGAGTATTGGTCACTAGGGGTCAGCCACCTGCTGATCACTAAACACGATGCCTTCTGGCCAAGAAGGTGGCCAATAGCTGCTGGGACTGACGCAGGCTTGTGGTGGGGGGAAGGGGTTATTGGCCACAGGGCACCAGCAGCTGGGAAGCCTGAGATCTTAGATGCCTGCTGTTCTAGAAGCTTCACCTGGTGAGTTTCTGTTCCGCTCAGCGGGTCGGGGTGGCTTCCTGAGAGTTGCCCGCCTCCACGCACTTCTTCTCAGACGAAATTTCAGTAATTAACAGTAGCGTGGTGACGTTTGTGGAACGCTGCCTCCTTGCCCAGCCCCACACTACGCGGTTTCCGTGTGTTATCTCACTGACGTCTTACAAACAACCCTTGAGGCAGAAGCCCTCCTCAGTCTCCTTTCAGAAATGATTCTCTGAAAGGTTTAGTAATTTGCCAGAAGTCACACAACTAAGTAAATAGCTTCAGCCCAAGGTCTGATCTCAGAACTTTACAGCCTCATTAAAAAAAATCAGACTGAGAGTTCCCACTGTGGTGTAGTGGGTTAAAGATCCCACATTGCCACAACTGTGGTCGCAGCTGTGGCTCAGATTCAATCCCTGGCCTGGGAACTTCCATATGCTGTGGGTGCTGCTGAAAAAGAAAAAAATAAATCAAGACTGGAGCTCCCTGGTGGCTCAGTGGATTAAGGATCCAGGGTTGTCACCACAGCAGCTTGGGTTGCTGCTGTGGCATGGGTTCAGTCTGTGGCCTAGGAACTTACACATGCCGTGGGCACAGTCAGAAAATAATAATAATAATAAAAATAGATAAAATTAAAATTAAAAATTGGACTGTATAGATGTTTCTAAGACCCCCCCCCACTCCAATCCCAGGGAAAGCCACTGTTAATAATTTATGCATAAACATACACAACACATAATCAAGCAGTCTTGCTCTGAACAAGATTCAGATGCCACGGTTTAGTTAAATAACATCAGATACCCAATAATATGATTCACATTTCAGTTGCCATGGTAACTGTGAGTAACTGCATCAAGTATGGGCTTTCCTGCTCTTCCATTCACAAATTGCTGTGGAAATGACAGAAGTGCGAATGGTCAGGGACCAATGACATTCCTTCTTTCAAACCCTGTCATCGCTTGGTCACCTTACGGGTTACTCCACAGACAGCAAAGCATGTAGTTGTGTTGCCTCTCGTCTCCCATTGATAAACCCATGGAACATTGTATGGAAACGTGTAAACAAAAGAGGGACTTGGCCAACACACATGAAAGTGCAGCACAGAAATGCAGAGTGATAATGCCGAAAGTGTAACTTGAACGGAACATAAATGGAGGGATTAAAAAAGAAATCAGCTTGGCCATGGGAACGTTGACACCACAGCTATTCGCTGTTACAGAAACTCCAGGTATGCAGCCAGGGAAACTTAGTAAAGGCACATTTATTGACATATTAATGACCAAAGTGGTTCCCATGAAAAGAATGAAGATGACCCAAGGAAGTGATGCAAGAAGAAAACAGCACATCAAAACAACTCCCCCAAATTTAGATATCTTGCTTTGTACACCTGTAAGGATTCAGCAATTTTTTTTGGCCGCACCAGCGGCATGTGGAAGTTCCCAGGCCAGGGATGGAACCTGTGCCACAGCAGCAGCCCAAACCACAGCAGTGACAACACAGGTTCTTAACCCACTCAGCCACCAGGGAACTCCCTGTTGTTCTTTTTATGGCTAAATAATACTCCATTGTATGAATATACCACAATTTGCCAGTTCATCTGTTGAAGGACATTTGGGTTGTTTCCACCTTTGGACTCATGAATAATGCTGCTCTTAACATTCATCTACAAGTTTTTATTTCATCTGCAAGTTTTTATTTCATCTATGTTTTTATTTCTTTCTGGTATATACCTAAGAGTGGAATTGCTGAAACATAAGGTAATTCTATGTTTGGACTTTATAAAAATTTAAAACTTGTGGGAGTTCCCATCATTGTGCAGTGGAAACAAATCCGACTGGGAACCGTGAGGTTGCGGGTTCAATCCCTGGTCTCCCTCAGCAGGTTAGGGATCTGGCATTGCCGTGAGCTGTGGTGTAGTTCACAGACACAGCTCAGATCCCATGTTGCTGTGGCTGTGGTGTAGGCCACCAGCTACAGCTCTGGTTGGACCCCTAGCCTGGGTATCTCCATGTGCCAGAGGTGCAGCCCTAAAAAGCAAAAAAAAAAAATTAAAGTTCGTGCATCAAAGGACATTATCAAGAATGTGATCAAGAGCATTGATTCATTTTGAGTTAATTTTTGTAGATGGAGTGAAGTAGAGGTCTAACTTTTTCTCTAATTGGAGCTGTAGCCGCCAGCCTGCACCACAACCACAGCAACGCCAGATCTGAGCCTCATCTGCCACCTACACAACAGCTCACAGCAATGCCGGATCCTTAACCCGCTGAGTGAGGCCAGGGATCGAACCTGTGTCCTCATGGATACTAGTCAGATTCGTTTTCTGCTGAGACATGACGGGAACTCCAGGTCCAACTTTTGCAGAGGGCTGTCTAGTTGTCCGAGCACCGTTCACGGAAGAGATTATTTTTCTCTCTTGGCATCCTTGTCAAAAATCAGTTGGCCTTAGTAGTTCCCATCGTGGCGTAGGGGAAATGAATCAGACTAGGAACCATGAGGTTGTGGGTTCAATCCCTAGCCTCGTTCAGTGGTCAAGGATCCAGTGTTGCTGTGAGCTGTGGTGTAGGTCGCAGACATGACTCAGATCTGGCGTTGCTGTGACTGTGGCATAGGCTGGCAGCTACAGCTCCAATTCGACCCCTAGCCTGGGAACTTCCATATGCCGCGGTTTCGGCCCTAGATAAAGCAAAAAGACAAAAAAAAAAAAAAAAAGAATGCTAGAGTCATTCGCATTCCTTTTAGTGGCTGTAAAATATTCCATTGTGTGGATCAATCATAACAACTTGATCTAGCCTCCAACTGATGGCCATCGAATTGTCTCCAGTTTTTTCTCTCCCACATGCAGTGTTGTGTTAATCATCCAGGTGTATAACTCTTTGTGTATTTGAATGAATATCCCTGTAAGATACATTTCTAAGAGATGAAGTGTTAAGTCAAAGCATAACACAAGCCATTGTCATTATATTCCCCTCAAAAGTTATACCAGTGACCTTAAGAGCATTGTAGTATTGATTTGATGGATCTCAATCTTCTTATTCTCTACCTGAGAGGCAGAAAACTGTGTTTCATTCTAGTTTTCATTTTATTAATTGTAAAAAGGTTTAGCATCTTTTTGAGTTTATGCTATTTTCTTTTTTCATGTGAATTTATATCTTTTGCCCCCTTTTTTTTCCTATTGAGATGTTGGTCTTTTGTTATTGATTTATTAAAAACCTTTGTATAGTAAGGCTCATCCTACTTGAATGGCCTGGTTACTTGATTGTCTCCTTCATTAGGTGTGCACACCTTAAAGGAAAGGAAGGTGTCCTATTCACCCTTGTGCCCCTTGGCACCTAGCCTAGGGCAGAACACATAATGGACATTCAATAGATATTTGCTGAAGCAATGAAAAGGTATGCAACTAAATCTCTGTGCCGGATGTTGAAAATAAAAGGGTGAACAGGGAGGTCCCGCCGTGGTGCAGAAGTTAACAAGTCTGACTAGGAACCATGAGGTTGCGGCTTCGATCCCTGGCCTTGCTCAGTGGATTAATCATGCGGCGTTGTCGTGAGCTGTGGTGTAGATCGCAGACGCGGCTCGGATCTGGCGTTGCTGTGGCTCTAGTGCAGGCCGGCAGCTGCAGCTCCAATACGGCTCTGAGCCTGAACCTCCATATGCCGCAGGTGCGGCCCTAAAAAAGCAAAACAAACAAACAAACAAAAAAAAGTGGACAGAGGAGAGTCCTTATTCTAACGGAGCTCACGGTCTGGTTGGCGAGACAGGCGTTCATTCTCTGATCCAACAAAAGTTTCTTGCACAGCTTCCTCCTGGCCAAGTGCAGAGTGTCCTAGGCAGCCTGGTGGGGTGAGAAAAACGCCAGGATCATGACTCAGGTAACCTGGTCCCACTGGAATCTGCATGGTCACTTCACCTCGCTGGTCGTCAGTGTCGCCATCCATAAAGTGTGAGTAACTGGACCAAACGTTTTCATTTCCCCTTGAGCTGGTGCTTCTTTGCCTCTTTCTAGAAGTGGGAGTCTGTAGCCCAAGGGGCTATGTTGTCACTGTTCAGAGCCCCTCTTTGTCCCACGGTGATAGTGAGTACCAGCTTTGAAGTCAGAGCCCTGAGTTCAGGTTCTGGCTCTGCTACGTGCTCGCTGTGGCCTTGGGTGTGTAACTTAGCCTGTCTCGTGGGATTAAAAGTAAGGTGCTTGGCGGCAGCCTGGCGCAAAGTGTGCGGTCAATAAAAGGAGTGCCAGGGAATTCCCTCGTGGCTCACCAGGTTAAGGATCTGGTGTTGTCACTGTTGTGGCTCTGGTTATAGCTCTAGCGCGGGTTTGATTCCTGGCCCAGGAACTTTTGCATGCTGTGGGTACAGCCAAAAATAAAAAATTTTAAAAGGCCATGGTCAGAGTTCCCGTGGTGGCTCAGTGGAAACAAATCGGACCAGCATCCGTGAGGATGGAGGTTCAATCCCTGGCCTCTCTCAGTGGATTGAGGATCTTGCGTTGCTGTGGCTGCGATGTAGGCCAGCAGCTACAACTCCTATTTAACCCCTAGCCTGCGAACCTCCATATGCCATAGGTGCGGCCCTAAAAAAAAAAAAAACAGTGGGGGGGGGCACTGTCCTTACCCTTAGGACAAACATCAGGGCCATAGAGGAGTTGGCCAGGGAAGATTTGCTTCCTGGAAGAAGAGAGGTGGGTGCACAGGGAGTTGGAGGTGGGCGTGGCCTGGGAAGTTTCCTGTCATGATTCAGTGGACACAAACCCAACTAGTATCCATGACGATGCGGGTTCAATCCCTGGCCTTGCTTAATGGGTTAAGGATCCGGCATTACCGTGAGCTGTGGTGGAGGTTACAGATGTGGTTCACATCCCACGTTGCTGTGGCTGCAGCATAGGCCAGCAGCTGCAGCTCTGATTCAACCCTTGGCCTGGGAACCTCCATATGCCACTGGCGAGGCTCTAAAAAGCGAAAAAAAAGGAAAAGAGGAGTTCCCATTATGGTGCAGCGGAAATGAATCTGACTAGGAACCATGAGGTTTCAGGTTCAATCCCTGAGCTCGCTCAGTGGGTCAAGGATCCAACATTGCCGTGAGCTGAGCTGTGGTGCAGGTCACAGGTGTGGCTCAGATCTGGCTTTTCTGTGGCTGCAGCGTAGGCCGACAGCTGTAGCTCTGCAGCTCCAATTAGACCCCTAGCCTGGGGACCTCCATATGCCGCGGGTGCGGCCCTAAAAAAGACAAAACGAAAAGAAAAGAAAGAGTCCCTGGTGAAAGCCCCCAGGTGCTTATGAATGAGGTCCCCACGGTAGCCCGCGTCCGTGGGAGGGCTCTGGACTGGGAGGCCAACAGCCCTGCCTCGACGTGGGCCTTGACCGGCACACTCCCCACCAGACCTGTCTGAGGTGGGGCCACAGCCTCCTCGGGAAGCCTGAGAGTTGTCCTGTGTCCGCAGAGCCTCAGGACCAGCCAGCGGCAAGTCTAGACAGGGCGGGCTCTGCGTGCCCCCTGCTGGCGGCTTCACGAACAACAACCACCCACTTTCCCCCAGGGCACCGCCTTGACACCTGGCAGGGTGGGGGGCTGGGGCAGCCCATAAGGCCACCCATGCCCTTCCTGTCTTCGGCTGAGACCCCGCAGTGGCATCTCCCTTGCCCTCAATTTCCTGGAAACTGCTCCCGCGACACCCACCTGCTCACAAACAAGGAGACGTGCAAGCGCTCAAGAATAAACACTCTTATTTGCACATGAAGTCACAACTACACACAGATTTGCCCCCATGTTCGAGGTCACATTGTGACTTTCAGGGACCCTATTCATTTTTACCTCATGGGCCCCTTCCTCCATTAAAAAATAATTATTATTGGGAGTTCCTGTTGTGGCTCAGTGGTAATGAACCCAACTAGTATCCATGAGGATACAGGTTCAATCCCTGGCCTCGCTCAGGGGTTTAAGGATCCAGCATTGCTGTGAGCTGCAGCATAGGTTGCAGACATGGCTTGGATCTGGTGTGGTGGTCGTGGCTATGGTGTAGGCTGGCTGCTGCAACTGCAATTTGACCCCTAGTCTGGGAACTTCCTGTATTTTATTTATTTATTTATTTTGTCTTTTTGCCTTATCTAGGGCCGCACCCGCGGCATATGGAGGTTCCCAGGCTAGGGGTCTAACAGGAGCTGTAGCTGCCGGCCTTCACCACAGCCACAGCAACGTGGGATCCGAGCTGCGTCTGCAACCTACACCACAGCTCACGGCAACGCCGGATCCTTAACCCACTGAGCAAGGCCAGGGATCAAACCCACAACCTCATGGTTCCTAGTCGGATTCGTTAACCACTGAGCTTCGTGTATTTTACAACTATATTGGTATAAAGAACAAATATCACCCAGGCTGAAGTCATTATTATACATTCACTGTTATTATACTCTCTTTTTCTTATTTTACTTTATTTCTTTGGACTCACCCACAACCTGCAGAAGTTCCTGGGCCAGGTATCAAACCCAACAGCAGACCTGAGCCACAGCAGTGACAGCACCAAATCCTTAACCCTCTGAGCCACACGGGAACTCCTCTTATTTTAAAATAAGTTAAAATCAAAGTGTTCCCTGGTGGCCCAGCAGGTTAAGGATCCGACATTGTCACTCTGTGGGTCTGGCTACAGCTGTGCGCAGGTTCAATCCCTGGCCCAGGAACTTCTACATGGCCGTGGGTGTGGCCAAAAAAAACCAGGACATTTTCATAGGCTCCTCAAACTATCTTGTTCCTCAGCACTAAGCCTCCTGATCAGCCCTGCCAGCGAGCATGTGTGGATTCACACACATCTAGCCCAAGATGCTGCATTGTATTAATTCAATGAGTATTCATAAAGTGCCCACTATTATTCACAGCTGTCATTTACTATCTCTCTCTCTCTCTATTTTTTTTTTTTTTTTTTTTTTTTTTTGGCTTTTTAGGGCTGCACCCTCAGCCTATGAAAGTTCCCAGGCTAGGGGTTGAATCAGAACTCCAGCTGCCAGCCCATGCAACAGCCACAGCAACACCAGATCTGAGCCATGTCTGTAACCTATGCCGCAGCTCATGGCCACACTGGATCCTTAACCCACTGAGCGAGGCCAGAGATTAAACCTGCAACCTCATGGATGCCAGTCAGGTTCATTACTGCTGAGCCACAACGGGAACGCCTTACGGTCACCTTTTATGTGCCAGACACTAAGAGAAACGTTTTCTATGAATTGTCTTATTTTTATTTATTTTATAGTTGGGGAAACTGACTTTCAGAGAGGTGAAGTGACTTGCCCTGGGTCACACAGCCAAGGTCCCCATGACCCCAAAGCCTGTGTTCTAATTCTTTTCCCATGGGTCTGCTTGGCCCCTGATCCCAGGTAGACACTAAAGGTTTGGCAGGACACCCGCAGGTTTTGACCAGGCGGTCACGAGGTGGCCGAGGGAGGTTCCTGGGGGATTCAGTCGATCTGGAGGAGTCAGCAGGGCGCCAGGCAAAGGACAGGAGCGGCCGACCCCGCGTCTGGCTAATCTAAGGACACTACCCGTGCTGGTTTGGTCCTAGTTTTGGCACTGGAAGTCCCGCGTCCCGAGAAACTCCTCAGTCCCGGGCAAGTGGGATGGTTGGTCCCCGCGAAACATGCAGCCGAACCCAGGGCACCTGCTGTGACCCGTGGGCCTCTCATCCTCTGGCCGACCGGAGCTGCAACACGCGAAGGCCCTCCCCCGACGTGACACACCGCACCCGCAAAGTCCGTCCTCTCCTGCTGTAATAACCCCTCGGCCCCGTGTTGCTCCAGGCTCTGGTTCTTAGCCACAGGGGTCAGGAAGTACTTCCGGTTTCCAGGGCGTCCTCTCAGTTCTGAGAAATAGAGGCTGAACTCTAGCCAGACTGACGTCTCAGCTCCTGGGATCTGTCGGCTCTCCTCCCCTCCCCCGCCTTCTCACGCCTGGCATCCTTTCCCCTCCTTTGGGACTCAGTTGAAGTCCACATCCTCAAGGAGCCCTCCTTAACTCCCCAGCGCCCTCTATTGGCTGACTAAAGAGTTAGTTCCTGGGCGTTGTAACAAAGTACCACAAACTGGGTGGTTTTATTTTATTTATTTTTTTGGGGGGGGGGTGGTTTTATTTTGTTATTTTTGTCTTTGTCATTTTTTAGGGCCGCCCCTGCGGCATATGGAGGTTCCCAGCCTAGGGGGTCTAATCAGAGCTGTAGCTGCCAGCCTACACCACAGCCACAGCAATGCGGGATCCAAATCGCGTCTGCGACCTACACCACAGCTCACTGCAACGCCGGATCCTTAACCCACTGAGCGAGGCCAGGGATCGAACGCACAACCTCATGGTTCCTAGGATTCGTTTCCACTGTGCCACAACGGGAATCCCTGGGTGGTTTTAAACAACAGAAATTTATCTTCTCACAGGTCTAGAGATTTGAGATCCAAAATCAAGGTGTCACTGGGGCCTGCTTTCTCTGAAGGTTCTAGAGGAGAATCTGTCCCATGCCTTTCTCTTAGCTTCGGTGCCGCATCAGTCCCTGGTTTCTTAGGCTTGCAAACACATCACTCTAACCTCTGCTTCCACCTTCACACAGCCTTCTCCCTTTGTGGCTGTGTCTCTCCTCTTCCTATAAGGACACAAGACATATTGGATTAAGGTCCACTCTCGTCCAGTAGGACCTCGTCTTCAATTAATTACATTTTCATAGATCCTGTTTCCAAAAAAAGGCCGTATTCACAGGTACGGGCTGTTTTGTACCTATCCTTTTGGAGGACACAGTTCAAGCCATGACACATCTTTGCACTTGCCACAAAACACTTGCTGGATAATGAAGGGGACAGTGTCTGTGGGCCTCCCTCGCTGGGCCTGGGCTGCACTGTGGTCTCAGTGCTATGCCAAGGCCTGGCCGGAGAATATGCACAGAAGAGCTGACGACCGAGGAACAGAGGAGGAAGTGTCAGGCCTTTGGACAGATTGCCAGCTTTAAGGGCCCTGAGACTCTTCGAAAGAGTCTGGAGGAAGAGGCTGGGTTGGGAGCGGAATTAGAGGCGACGGAGCTAGGGAGTTGCCCAGTTCAGGCCAGAATTATTTCTTATAAGCGACTACCAACAGCCATCAGCTTCAGAGGATATTCTGGTGTGAGCAAGCCTGAGCATGTTCCTACTATAATGTCCATTCTACTATAATGTCCACTGTTTACTTTCTTTTTATTCCCCTCTGCTTTTTTTTTTTCGGCTGCGCTCATGACATATGAAAGCTCCCAGGCCATGGACTGAACCTGAACAACAGCAGGGACAAAGCTGGATCCTTAACCATTAGGTCACCAGGGAACTCCTTGTTTGTCCTTTGTAATAAGGGCATTTTACTGATAGTTATGAAATGATGCGAATAGATACATTATGTTGAACTTCTGGTTTCCAGTCCTGTATGTAAGGGGCTGAAAGGTTGTTACTCTGTCCTTAACAAGTAAAAAGCTGAGCAAAGTGAAAATCTGGATCATGGGAGTTCTGGTCATGGTGCAGTGGAAACGAATCCGACTGGGAACCATGAGGTTGCGAGTTTGATCCCTGGCCTCGCTCAGTGGGTTAAGGATTCAGCGTTTCCGTGAGCTGTGGTGTAGGTCGCAGACTCACCTTGGATCCCACATTGCTGTGGCTGTGACTGTGGCCGGTAGCTGCAGCTCAATTGGACACTTAGCCTGCGAACCTCCACATGCCACCAGTGGGGCCCTAAAACGACCAAAAAATAAAATAAATAAGAACCCAGAACTGCATGGTCCAAATCTGTCGTGCCGCCAGTGTGTGTATGTACAGCGTTACTGCAATACAGTCACACTTGTTTGCATACCTGTTGTCTGAGGCTGCTCACGAGATCTGAGAAGCTGTGACAAAAACTGTCGGTCCTGCCAAGCCTAGACTGTTTGCTCTGGCCCAAGGTTTGCCGGTATTGCGATGGAGTAAGGAGAGTGAATACATGGGAACAACTAACAGACAGACAGGAATGGTGAGTGTGGAGGAGGGTGGGGGCGTGGGGGCCGCAGGCGAAAGGGACAGTGGCAGCAAAGGACCTGGGACAGGAGGCCTCACGTCCAATCTAATATGGCCTTTATAGTAGATGGTAAAGATTTGGGGGCTGGGGTTCCCACTGTGGCACAGCAGGTTAAGGATCAGATGTTGCAATGGCGCGGGTTTGATTCCTGGCCTAGTGCAGTGGGTTAAGGATGTGGCGTTGCCACGGCTGCAGTGTAGATCACGGCGGGGGCTCTGATTCAGTCCCTGGTCCAGGAACTTCCATATTCTATGGCTGTGGCCAAAAAGAAAACAAAAAGACTTAGGGTTTTATTCTTAGGAGAATTTAGAAAAAGAAAAGCTGTGTCTGGAGTTCCCATCGTGGCTCAGCGGTTAGTGAACCCGGCTAGCATCCATGAGGACACAGGTTCGATCCCTGGCCTTGCTCAGTGGGTTAAGGATCCGTCGTTGCCGTGAGCTGGGGTGTAGGTCGCAGACGCGGCTCGGATCCTGGATTGCTGTGGCTGTGGTGTAGGCCGGCAGCTACAGCTCTGATTAGACCTCTAACCTTGGAACCTCCATATGCCACGAGTGCAGCCCTAGAAAAGGTAAAAAGACCAAAAAAAAGAAAAAAGTTGAAAAAACAAAACTAACCAAAAAAAAAGACACTGGTATGCATCCATTAGCAGACACCCCCACCCCATTCCCAGCCCAAAACAATTGCTAATCTACTCTCCGCATATCTGCCTGTTTCTTATCAATGGAATCATATAGTTTGTGGTCTTTTGTGACTGGCTCCTTTTACTTAGCATAATGTTTCAAAGTTAATCTGTAGTGTATGGTGTCAGTGCTTCATTCTTTCTTATTGTCAAACGGTATATCATTGAATCATGGATTTACTGCATTCGGTTCATCAGTTGACATTTAGAATGTTTCTCTTTTTTTGGCTATGGGGAATAATGTTGCTTATGAATATTCACGTACATGTTTTTGTGTGGACATCTTTATTTTCATTTCTCTTGGGTCTGTGCCTAGGAGCGGAATTGCTGGGTCATATGGAAACTCTATGTATTACCTTTAGAAGAATTTCTAGACTGGTTTCCATAGCAGCTGCACCATTTTACATGCCCAGAAACAATGTATAAGGGTTCATGGGAGTTCCTGTCATGGTGCAGCGGAAACAAATCCGACTAGGAACCTTGAGGTTGCAGGTTCAATCCGTGGCCTTGCTTAGTGGGTTAAGGATCCAGCGTTGCCGTGAGATGTGGTATAGGTTGCAGACGCGGCTCGGATGTGGCATTGCTGTGGCTGTGGCTGTGGCTGGCAGCTATAGCTCCAATTAGAACCCTTGCCTGGGAACCTCCATATGCCACAGGTGTGGCCCTAAAAAAAAAAAAATGTGCTGTGGTTCCAGTTTCTCCCCATCCTCAAAACACTTGTAATTATCCGTCTTACTCATAATAGTCATCCTAGTGGGTACCTTAATGTGCCATTTCCATAATGACTGACTATGTTAAGCATCTTTTTATGGGCTTACTGGCCATTTATATCTCTTTGGAGACATTCAGATTTATGATTTGCAAGTATTTTCTCCCATACTGTGGGTTGCTGTTAAAAGTTTTTAGGAGTTCTCTTGTGGCACAGCAGGTTAAGGATCCAGCATCGTCACTGCTGTGCCTCTGTCACTGCTATGCTGAGGGTTCTGGCCTGGGAACTTTTGAATGCTATGGGCACAGCAAAAAAAAGAAAACAAAGGTTTTTTGTTTGTTTCTTTGTTTGTTTTTTATGGCTGTACCTGCGGCATGTGGAGGTTCCCAGGCTAGGGTTCATAATTGGAGCTGCAGCCGCCAGCCAACACCACAGCCATAGCAACAAGGGATCCGAGCCGCATCTGCAACCTACACCACAGTTCACGGCAACGCCGGATCCTTAACCCACTGAGCGAGGCCAGGGATCGAACCCGCAACCTCATGGTTCCTAGTCGGATTTGTTTCTGCTGCGCCACAACGGGACTCCAAAGGTTTTTAATTTTGATGAAGTCCAATTTATCCTATTTTTGTTGTTGTTGCTTGTGCTTTGGTGTTGTGTATTAGAAAACATCCTCTAACTCAAGGTCACAAAGATTTACTCCTGTTTTCTTCTAGGATTTTTTTAGTTTAGCTCTTATATGTAGGTCTGTGATCCACTTGGATTTACTTTTGTGTATGGTGTGACGTGGGAGTCCAAATTTAGTCCTTTTTCTTTTTTTTCTTTTTAGGGCCGCCCCTGTGGCATGTGGAAGTTCCCTGGCTAGGGGTCGAATTGGAGCTGAAGCCACCTGCCTAATCCACAGCCACAGCAACTCAGGATCCAAGCCTCATCTGCGACCTACACTGCAGCTTGCATCAACGCAGGATACTTAGCTTACTGGGGGAGGCCAGGGATCGATCCCGCTTCCTTATGGATACTAGTCAGGTTCTTAACCTGCTGAGCCACAACGGTAACTCCCCAAATTTATTCTGTTACATGTGGCTCTCCAGGTAGCTCAGCACCATCTATTGAAAAGTCTATTCTTTCTTCACTGAATTTTCTTGGCACACTTGTCAAATAAGCAATTGATAACGAATGTGAGAGTTCATTTCTGGATTCTCAATTCTATTCCTTTGACTTATACATCTGTCCTTATGTTAGTACCACACTTTCTTGATTTCTTTAGCTTTTTTTTTTTTTTAGGGCTGCACTTGCAGCATATGGAGTTTCCCAGGCTAGGGGTCAAATTGGAGCTGTAGCCGCCGGCCTACGCCACAGCCACAGCAATGCAGGATCCGAGCCACATCTGCGACCTACACCACAGCTCACGCAATGCCTTGACCCACTGAGCGAGGCCAGGGATTGAACCTGTGTCCTCATGGATACCAGTCAGATTTGTTTCCTCCGAGCCACAACGGGAACTCCTCCTTTAGCTTTTTAGTAAGCTTTGAATTGTGCAATTGTCTTTCAACATTTTTCTTTTTCAAGAAATTCGCTGTTTTACTTACACCTGTTAAGACTCTTTTAATCTGTAGGAGTTCCTTTCGGGGCTCAGTGGTTAACGAATCTGACTAAGAACCATGAGGTTGCAGGTTCGATCCCTGGCCTTGCTCATTGGGTTAAGGATCCGTCGTTGCCGTGAGCTGTGGTGTAGGTTGCAGACGCGGCTCGGATCCCGCGTTGCTGTGGCTGTGGCGAAGGCCGGCAGCTACAGCTCCTGTTAGACCCCTAGCCTGGGAACCTCCATATGCCGCGGGTGCGGCTCTAGATAAAGGCAAAAAGACAAAAAAAGAAAAAAAGACTCTTTTAATCTGTAATGCTCCAGGTTTTTTCCCCCTCCACTTTATTCTTTGAAGGAGCAGGGTCATTTGTTCTGTAGAGTTTCCCCAAGTCTGAATTTGTTGATTGCATTTCCGTGGTGTCATTTAACACGATGTCCCTTGTATTTAAGTAATCCAGAGGCATGGTCTGATTTATTAATTCATTTATAATATTTATTTTTCATGCTTATGTATTTTTCTGTTGTGCTTTGTTTTTTTTGGCTGCACCCTTGGCACATGGAAGTTCTTGCGCCAGAGATCAAGCCCACGCCACAGCACTGACACCTGATCCTTAACTGCTAGGCCACCAGGGAACTCTGGCATGGTCGGATTTAGATTTGGTTTTAGAACAGAACTAGTTTGCAGGTGGCATGTGTGTTTCCAAGGTCAGAACATGACGTAAGGTTGACCCTCTCTGTGATGTTAGGGACCATCCGTAAACTCCACCCGAATCATTTTTTTCGTTAGAGGTGATTAACATTTTGAAAGAGTCACTCTGGTTGCTGGGGAGGGAGGTCATAGGGTGGTTTTGAGGCCTGAGGGTGAGTCCCGCAACAAAAGCACTTATTGCCGGGCCTGGCACCCGGTGACCACTTAATGAATATTAGCCCTTATTGTTGTTGTTATTAGAGCTGTGTGTGGGGGACCCAAGTCGTGGCTTGGAGCCATTTTCTGGCCAGAGCATTCTCCTCCCTTCTCCTCTGCCCTGGGAGGAGACGTCGTCAGTGCCCCGTGGCTCTGGGAGGCATGTTCAGAAATGCAGCGGCCGTCTGTTTGCACCTGGTGGGGCCCCTCCGGGAACAGAAGTCTGGAGCTTCACTCACCCGGTGCTTGCACCAGACTGTAAGTGCTCTAGCCCCTCATGCTTGGCTGCCTGCATGACCCAGGGCTCCTGGAATCTGGCTTAGTCCTGGCTTCAAAGCTGTGCATGAGCCTCCTCTTTCAGGAAGCCTTCTCTGGTTGCAGCCTGGGTATGGGCCCCTCCCTTGCACTTGCTTCTAATCTAGAATCTGTAGCTCTGTATCTGAGTGTTTCCTTGGTGCTGTTGCCTCGCCGTCATGCCCTGTACCCAGCCCAGCAGCGTTCAGTATACAGCAGGTGCTTAATAAATGTTGGCTGCATGTATATATATATATATGTTTTGTCTTTTTAGGGCCACACCCGCAGCATGTGGAGTTTCCCAAGCTAGGGGTCGAATTGGAGCTGCAGCTGCCAGCCTACACCACAGCCACAGCAGCACTGGATCCAAGCTGTGTCTGCCACGTACACTACAGCTCAGGGCAACGCTAAATCCTTAGCCCACTGAGCAAGGTCAGGGATTGAACCTGCTTCCTCATGGATGCTGTTTGGGTTTTTTACCGCTGAGCCACAACGGGAACTCCTTAATAAATAAGCTCAAGAACAGGCACCGGTTCCTTACTTTTCCAAGCACTATGTGACATACTTCAAGGTCACTCCTTAGAGCGCCTCAGGTTTCTGGGGTCTCCTCATTTTTATCTCCTTTCTAAATCCCTCAATCCCATCTACTCCAGTGCTCTCTGTGCCCCTGTTGCCCTCGGCTCCTTCCCCCACCCCAGCCCTCCTCAAACTTCCCTCACTCCAGCCTCTAGCTGATCCCCCCCACTGCCCCTACTCATCTTTGCTTTATTATTTTTTTAATATGATGCATATCCAGTTCAAAAGTAATTCCTGGAGTTCCCGTCGTGGCTCAGTAGTTAATGAATCCGACTAGGAACCATAAGGTTGTGGGTTCGATCCCTGGCCTTGCTCAGTGGGTTAAGGATCCGGCATTGCCGTGAGCTGTGGTGTAAATTGCAGACGCGGCTCGGATCTGGTGTTGCTGTGGCTGTGGCGAAGGCCGGCGGCTACAGCTCCTGTTAGACCCCTAGCCTGGGAACCTCCATATGCCGCGGGTGCGGGCCCTAGATAAGGCAAAAAAAAAAAAAGTAATTCCTTATCTCATTGAATCCATCATGCCATCAGTTGTGAAGTGCACCATTATCTTATGGACTTGAGGGTGGAAATTGCCAATTAAACTCCTGCTATAGATGATAAGACATCAAAATTCAGAGAAAGCACAGTGTGCCAAAATACACAAGTCAGAATCAGCCGAGCATGGCATCATCAAATATGGTTCCTCTGTGGTGCAGCAGGTCAGGGATCTGGCTTCAGTGCAGCAGCTTTGGATCACTGCTGTGGCTTGGGTTTGACCCCTGGCCTGGGAACTTCCGCATGTCACAGGCACGGCCAAAACACATTTTTTAGGAGTTCCCGTTGTGGCACAGCAGAAACGAATCCGACTAGGAACCATGAGGTTGTGGGTTCGATTCCTGGCCTCACTCAGTGGGTTAAGGATCCGGCGTTGCTGTGAGCTGTGGTGTAGGTCACAGACGCGGCTCGGATCTGGTGTTCCTGTGGCTGTGGCGTAGGTGGGCAGCTACAACTCCGATTCGACCCCTAGCCTGGGAACCTCCATATGCCGCAGGTACAGCCCTAAAAAACAAAACAATTTTTTAAAAATATCATCTTCATATGAAAAACTTAGGAACATAGAAAAGCACACCTAGGAGTTCCCGCCGTGGCTCAGTGGTTAACGAATCTGACTAGGAACCATGAGGTTGCGGGTTCGATCCCTGGCCTTGCTCAGTGGGTTAAGGATCCGGCGTTGCCGTGAGCTGTGGTGTAGGTTGCAGACGCGGCTCGGATCCCGCATTGCTGTGGCTGTGGCGTAGGCCGGCAGCTACCGCTCCTGTTAGACCCCTAGCCTGGGAACCTCCATATACCGCAGGTGTGGCCCTAGATTAGGCAAAAAGACAAAAAAAAAGAAAAGAAAAGCACACCTAAAGAGTTCCTCTGTGGCTCAGCGCGTTAAAGATCCAGTGTTGTTACTGTTGTGACTTTGGTTACAGCTGTGGTGTGGGTTCGATCCCTGGCCCGAGAACTTCCACATGCCATGCGCAAAGACCAAAAAGAACGGAAAAGCACACCTATAATTAAATTAAATTCCACCCCTCAGAGAGAATCTTTGTTAACATTTTGATGTTTCCTTCCAAGCTTTTTCTTCTATTCACATATGGTTATAGAAAAAAATGTATATAGGAGTTCCCGCTGTGGCACAGTGGGTTAAGAATCCCCCTAAGCTGCAGCTTAGGTCGCCGGGGAGACGCAGGTTCAATCTTGGCCTGGCATAGTGGGTTAAAGGGTCCCATGTTGCCATAGCTGAGGCTCAGATGCAGTCCCCGGCCCAGGAACTTCCATATACCGTGGATGCAGCCATTAAAAAAAAAAACCCTGTATATGCATATACGCTAAATATATACACACACACACAAATATATATTAGGGTATTTCTTAATAAAACATAATTACATCACACATAATATTTTGTAGACTGTTTTATTGATATCAGTATATCACATTTATAAACATTCCACTAAAATGTAATGTTCTCCCACATTTTTCATCATAAAAATAAAACTTTTATTTTAGAAAAATTTGGAAAATAAGAAAATTATCAGGAAGAGAAGAAAAATGTTAACTAACAAACCAAAGATAATCGCTGCTGACTAACATTTTGGCGACAGCATGGTTGTCCCTCTGAGGGACCAGGAAGCTCGTGCTCCTGTTACACTGATGGGGAGACTGAGGCCAGGAGGCGCTAAGTCACCGTGCAGTGTCACCCAGCCAGGCAGGCTTCAGAACCAGGTTTGGTGGTTCTCAGCTCCGGCCAGTGTCTGCACATGGCATCCCTGTGGGTGAGGGAGACGATGGCCTGGAAGGAGCACAGGAAAAGGGAGGCGGAGGGCCCCAGCCCCCCCCCCCCCCCCGGGCCTGAGCAAGGGTCTCCCCCACCCCGAGGCAGATGGTGGTCCCTTCTCACACAGGCCTGAGTCTGAGTGCTCTGTTGTCTAACCTTGAACACATCACTGTCCTCGCCCCCTGCACACACGCCCACTCGATTTTATTTATTTCTTTGCTTATTTATTTATTTTGCCTTTTAAGGCTACACACACAGCATATGGAGGTTCCCAGGCTAGGGGTCCAGTCAGAGGTACAGCTGCCAGCCTACACCACAGCCACAGAAATGCAGGATCCAAGCCCTGTCTACGACCTACACCACAGCTCACGGCAACGCAGGATCCTTAACCCACTGAGTGAGATCCTTAACCCACTGATCAACCCAAAACCTTATGGTTCCTAGTTGGATTCGTTTCCGCCGCACTACAACGGGAACTCCCCGGCTCCATTTTCTTATCTGTACAATGGGTACAGCCAGGTAGCTGTTCCCGAGTAGTGAATGGCAGAGCTTAGCAAGGCCTCTCTAACCAAAACCTGCTCCAGCCTCCATCGCCAAGATCCTTCCCCCTCCCCCTCCTTCCCCCCCCCCTC